>JACBWV010000223.1:0-160000 GCA_013435795.1 Chlamydomonas sp. ICE-L | reverse complement strand
AGTTAGCCAGCTTGTATAGGGGAAATACTTCAACCTGTGTGTGTGCATGATTCAGGGCTTTCCTTTTCGGCTTTTCTGAGCAGCTTCCAGGCAGCTACCTGAGCCAGCGACCGTGATACACCCAAATATTTCAGCAGTTCTCTACAATTGAATTTGTCAGCTTTAAGGTGCCCTAGGTTGCATTAGGGTTTAGATGAATTTCCAGACAGGGAGCTGCTTGGAATCTGCTTTGGTAGTGGAAAAGAAAACTCTGGCTTGGTTGTCTGTATGCAGTATGTTACAGTCCAGGGTTAGCCTACAAGGGGTGGATTGGGGGGCATACCTGAGGAATCATCATAGGCTTGTCCCCCCCTTCCCCTTGCATGGACAGTGCAGGTGGGGCCTCGATCAAAGGTAGCAGGAGCTTGAGCACTCCCCCTTGCACTAAGGCCTCGGCGGGCTCTAGAAAACGAGCGAGACGCACAAGGCAGCTGGTTGCAAAGAACAGGTTGTTCAATGCATGGTGCCACTCTTGGGCCGAGGGAGGGCCCCGGCAGCTTCCCCCGTCACCATTGGGGGCCAGAGTGACCTCCCATGTGCTACCACCATCCTGCTCTGACTGCTGAACCGTGTAGCCTAGACTGGAGACTGATGCGCGGAGTATGCCCAATAGGGCAGGGATGATGGAGGCGGCGAGCTCCTCGCCATAAGGCATCATTTCTGGAGTCAGGATCCTGCAAGGTGCGGGCAAGTAGGGGTATTGTGTCTGGGTGAGGGTGTGGGTGAGGGAGAGGGGTGTGGGTGAGGGTGGGTGAGGGTAGAGTTGCAGAAATGTTGGGCGTATGTAGTGATAGATGGGGGGTGGGGGTGGGGGGATGGAGGTGGTGAGCTCCTTGCCATAGGGCATCATTTATGCAGTCAGGATGCTGCAAGGTGCATTTAAACAGAGGTGTTGTGTGTGGGTGAGGGTCAGGGTGTTGTGGGTGGGTTAGGGTCAGGGAGTGGGGTGTGGGTGAGTCCTTGGGTTGATGCCGAAGCATCATGCAAATGCCAGCATATATACATACACACAAGCAGTATATGCAACATATATACTAATATACTCACACATACCTGCTGATAGCTTCCAGAGCCAAAGTCCTTGTCTCCCCCTTCAACGTCTCATTCTTGATAAGTGTGATAAGGGCATGCAGAGCCCCCCCATCGACTACATCCCTAGCTTCCATCACACCCCCTATTGCCAGCTCTGTCAGTGCCTGGAGGGCTGCTTGTGTTTGTGCCTCATCACCACCAACCATGCGCTGCGCTAGCTGACCCACGGCAGAGGCTCCTAGATCAGTGCTGCGGGTTGATTTCAAGCTCTGAGCTGAGGACAGGGGAAGCTGTCCCAGGGTAGCAGAACTGACATCAGACTCCGGCCAGGTAAAGCTTCGAGCAGCTGTAAATCTAGGCACTCCCTCCCCCTTTGCCCGATTAGGTTCACACACACCCCCCTCCCCCGTTGCAATATTGTGTTTGCTCTCATTGGCAGTCTGAAACTTGGGGAGCTCCAGGTTGGCGAAGAAGTCCATTGCCATTTGTACTGCCCCAGTACCTGGGGTACCGGGAACACTCTCCCCCACTGACTGAGCCACACATAGCTTCCTACGTGCCTTGCTGTGTGTCCTAGGCCCCCCCAGGCCCCCAGCTTGGAGGGCCTCAACACCTGGGCTTAGGTTGGACCCTCCCGGGGAGGGGAACGACCGGCAGGAGGTGATTTTGGGTGAGGCTGGGCTGCTAGAGGGCAAACTTCGGGGGCCCAGCCCCCGTGGAGGCGTGGACAAAGCTGAGATCTTGTGGCTCATGGATCTGGCCGTGGGATGGAGAAGGAAGAAGGCGGGGTGGCGATACTGTACGGGGTAGAAAGAGGATGAGGATGGGGTTGGATGTGTCTGGATGAGGACAAAGCTGATAACTTGTGGCGCATGGGTCTGGTTGTGGGACGGGGAGGGAAGTAGGCTGGGTTGTGAAACAGTACAGGGTAGAAAGAGGATGAGGATAATGAGGGTGACAGGATGAGGACAAAGCTGATAACTTGTGGCGCATGGGTCTGGTTGTGGGATGGGGAGTAAGGAGGCTGGTTGGCGAAACTGCATAGGGTAGGAAGAGGATGAGGACAAGGAGGAGGGTGGGTTTGGGGGTAATGAGGATGAGGATGAGGGTGGGGTTGGGGATGGTGGAGGGGGTAGTGAGGATAAGGACGAGTTGGGGTTCAGGATGGGGGTGGGGTAATGAGGATGACTGGATGAAGAGGATCATGATGGTGATGGTGCTTGTTGGGTTCTTAATTATGATAAGTGGGTGATTAGTGGGTGAGCAACAGTGGTGGGCTAGTCCATCATTTCAACAACTACAGTGGGTGGCCCTTTCTATGAAGAGCTACAGTACGTGGGCGGTTTCGTCATGTGAACAGCAACGGTGGCTGGATCCGTAACTCCGTTCACGAACAGCAGGTGGGTGGGCCTGTCGTATGAACAACACCGGTGGCTGGGTCCGTTACTCCGTCACGAACAGCTGGTCGGTTGGTCCGACAATGGAAAAATAACTGTGGCTGCAGCCGTAATACAAACAACTGCATCAGGTGGGTGGGTCCGTCCTACCTACAACGCGAATTGTCGAGGTGGGCTCAGGCAAGTCGGTTGTAGCTACGAATACCAAATGTAGGAACGGGTTACATTCCGACAGCCACGTACCGATCGATCCTCAACAACCCAGGTAGCAGTTCTTCAAGCCGTGGTATCAACGCACTGTGTTCAGCCCTCTCGGCGTCAATGCGGGTAATGGAGGGCAGGAAGGCGGTTAACTTGGCGTGGTTAACCTTGTTGTGGTGGTGCGAAGGGGGGAGGGGGAGGGAGGGGTGGGGTGGTAAACGGAGTGGTCTGCAGGCTGGACGCCTCCCTAGGTTCGGGAATAGGCGATGCTGGTGTAAGGATGGAGATGCGTTGGGGGCGAAGAGATGGGTTGGCAGGAGGGGGGAGTGCGCTACATGCGAGCGAGGGTGCGGTTAGGGTTCGAGATTGAGCCGGCTCACATCCGCCCGCCAGCGGGGATGCCGAGGTGGAGTGCTCCGAAACAACTGAAGTTCCGATGGAGTCCCTGACACCACGATGCACTTCGCGCACTTCGGAAAAAGGAAACGCGCGCAGTGGCATCCACTGTTAGAAAAGCCACACCACCTGGCGTCTGGCATTCACATTCTTTCTGTTCTGCTCTGTAGGCTTGCCCGTTTTTTTTTAAATCGTATACGGCAGGAGGGTAGAGTCGGGTTTGTACACCAGTAGGGCGCCCCCTGTAGTGCCCCTGTAGTGCCCCTCCAGCAGATCACAACCAGTCGAAGTGGTGTGTATCTATGCGTGGATGGAGCAAACTTGAAGATCCAACGGTAATTCGAGATTCTTAGGATGGGCTGGTCAAAGTAAACGCTTGTCACAAACACTTGAAACACACTTGTGCTCTGTTTTTGTTTTGAAGGAGAGGAACCAGTGTCTTTACGTAGAACCATTATGCTCCTAGAGGCTTCTAAGAGCACAATGGTTGTTTACATTTATAATAATAATGGTTATTCATTCGAGGTCTACACGATGTACATTCGTGTTTTGGGGATGCTACTAGGAGCCTTTTGGCCCCCCCAACAGAATTCCAAAGACTCTAACTTGGCACCCCAAAACACGAATGTACACTGTGTAGCCCTCGTGCTACATACATGCAGCACCTTTAAGAACGCCCTGCTTGTGCTTTCTGCCTGCAGTGAGATTTGTTTGATCGTGAAAAGGCCATGATCCCATGAGCTCAGCACGCAGACTGTAAATAAATGAATAAATAAATACGGTAGTACGCCTTATTACAAGGCGTGAGGTTGAGGGAGCCAGCCCGTTTGCTTTCGCTGGGGCCAACCACCAATACCCATACCGTAGCTTCGCTTTTTAGTGCGCATGTATATATGTTACAGTCCAAGGGTAGGCCAAATAGGCTTAAGGGACTTGCTCAACCGTGACAGGTATTTCTTTGAAAACTGATAATTGATGGTACACGGGTGCACAATATGTTTGAATATAGAACTGCAGGACACCGGTATACAACTACTGTGGTAGGGCCGTGCAGCAGGGTGGTTATTGGGGACTCAACAATCTGCATCGTGGGACCCAACTGGTTTCAAAATCTGTGTCTGCAACGCAACGGACCCTCCCAAATCTGCGTCAGCGATGCAGGAGATCCTCACAAATCTGCAATATCGTACGAAGGGTGTAGTCTCACACCGCCCTACGGGTCTCCTGGGTTAATGCTGGGGAGGATGCAATTCAAAGGGGGGAGGACGGAAGGAGTGACACGGGGAAATGCTTTGATTTGATTTGAGTATGTTACTGGCTTATTGCCGAATATGGCGAGCAATCTTCAAGGCTAAAGCCATATACCCAAATTCAAGTTCAAGTTCGAGGGGAAACCACTGAACCAGATAAAAGGCTATGAGCCGAAGGGAGGGGTGCATGCACGTTACAGTCCAGGGGTAGCCAAATAAAACTTGAATTCTAACATGGTTACATAGATCCAGCCAAGGCTACTCTTCCATCTTCGGCAGTAACATTAACATTCGAATTAAGCCAAACTGGCTTATGGGACTTGCCCAACCTTGAATGCAGTGGTAATGAAGGTAATTGAAGACTAATGTATGTATGTTACAGTCCAGGGGTAGGCCCAAATAGGCTAAAGGGACCTGCCCAACCGTGATAGGAAGGGCTAAACAGAAAATGCATTGATGAACTGAACACAAACAATCGTTTACTGAGTTCGTGCTATAGTGACTAATGCAATACCGTAGTCACGTGGGCTCTGCTTGCTGCAGACTACCACACATATTATTTTGTTTTTAATTGATTAGCTTACCGGGCCAGTCTATTTAGCCTATTTGGGTACGCCTTTACCAGCTAGACTGCAACCACACACACACACATCTTACTGCCGAAGACGGTGAGCAGACTTAAAGGCTGGAGCCATGCAACCAAGTTCAAGTTTATAATGGAAAACGGACCTGCAGAAGTCTTAAAACTGTACAAACCGCTGATTATGCTAATATGCTCCCTGGTTTCTGTATCTCAGAGGGTAATTGGAATTGGAAGACGGTCAGGAACCCACAGTGGTGATGGTGTCTCTTTTGAACAACCATATTATACAATGAGTCACACCAGGGTGGCGACACTATTATAATAGTTTTGAAGTATCTTGAATATTTTTTGTGGCTGGCCCCAGCACAAGCGACCGGGCTGGCCCCCTCAACCTCACACGGGACGTATCGTTTATTTATCTTCATTGGTTGGGCAACTTCTTCTAGCCTAATTGGCTACCCCCGGACTGTAGCATACACACACACTATGTCGTGGAAACGTCTTTAAACTATCTAATCTGCTATGTGTGCCCCCTGGTTTCCAAGGGTATCACACGGGGGGACTTGGAATTGGCAGACGGTGATCAGCCCAGAGTTGGCTGAAGAACCCTGTAACAATTCAAATTCAAATTCATACACACACATTTGAAATGGCAGAACTAAGATACACAGATACATTTGAGTAGGCAGAACAATACACGGTGAGCAGTACAACGTGAGGCTAACAGAGGTGAGTGACTCCAGAGGTGCTTCTGTTGATAAGACTGTCTGCTGCCCATGGTGTACTGGCTCACGCAGAAAACGACAGTCTTATCAACACTGCACACTGCACACTGCATGGGTTCTCAGGTTGAAAGCACAAATACATACATACATACATACATACATACATACATACATACATACATACATACATACATATGCATACACACGTCCAGGGTGGCAGTAGAACAACCATGCCACCTTTGACCTGGGCACTGTTCCCCCCCCCCCCCCCCCCCCCCCCCCCCCCCCCCCCCGTGTGACGCTTCGCAAATTGAGCGACTTGGTGCTACCCCATACGACGACCTGCCCCACATTTCAAATCAATCCACTTGACTGTAACCATGTAACAATTCAAAGTCATGCTACTTGGCCGTTACTGAATGAAATACGCGATTGATCGAATTAAATGAGAGCACTATTTCTTATTTGGGCTACAAGTGGCAGCTTCTAGGCAGCTCCCTTTCCCCGTCCTTGGGCCAAACCTGAAACTAGCTAACGCGTCTGGAAGCTGATATGACAAGCATTCCAATGCAGATGCCAGCATTGGGGTTTACCCAGTGGCTGGCTATTGGAGCTGGCAGAAAGCTGCCACGAGAAGCCCAAAAGTGAAACAGTGAATAAAAAGCACGAGGCATGGACGAGGATTGAAGACCCCCCCAAGATGCATATTTTTAGACCTTACTGTCACAGTTGGGCAAGTCCCTTTAGCCTATTTGGCCTACCCCTGGACTGTAACATTCATACATACCCCTGGACAGTAACATACAGGCATGGAGAGGGCTTGTCTTGTGTCAACAAGATGCCCATGCGGCTGTCAGATAGAAGGTCCGCCGTTGTGCTCTCAAGCTGCTCTAGACTCTCCAGACAGAGGTGATATGATCATCGCAGGATGCCCAGTCCTTTCAGGAGCTTGCGGCACTTCTCAGTGTCGTGCTTAACGGCATAGGCGTGGTTCACCAGCTTCTGTCCCATGCTACCTTCTGACAGAAGGCCCCCTGAACTGCTCTGGAGTTGCTCCAGAGTCTCAAAAGACTGTAGCGGCAAGTCAGACAAGACAGGTACATTTATACAAGACATGCAAATAACAAGACAACATATAGCAAGACAAATAAATGTAGACAAGACAGGCGAAGGACGTTAGCGACAAGTAAGACAAGACGGACAAATTTAGCCAAGACAAGTAAGATAGAGCAATACTATTTAGGCAAGCAGCTTTGGTGTCTTAAACGACTGTAGCGACGAGTTAAACGAGACAAGTAAGAAAGGGCAAGACAATTTAGGCAAGCGGCTCCGGTGTCTTAAACGACTGTAGCGACAATATAGACAAAACAAGTAAGATAGGGCTAGACAATTTAGACAAGCTGCTCCAGTGCCTCTAACAACTGTAGCAACAACGAAGCTGTAGCAACAAGGAAGAGAAAGCAAGGCAATTTAGAAAAGATAGACAAAGCAAGGCAAGGTAGACAAGACAAGGCAAATAGGACAAGACAAGACAAGACAAGACAAGACAAGACAAGACAAGACAAGACAAGACAAGACAAGTCCATACAAGTCCATACAGGTTAAACAAGATACAGACACGCCCATCCATCCATCCATCCATCCACACAAAAAAGCCAGCCTACCTGCGACTGCTTCAGCAAAACCTGGCCTCCATCGTTGGCAGACACATGTACAAATGTACAACAGGACACCAAGACAGCAGCAGACAAAACTAGTCATAGATATGTACACGCCCAGACACAAACGCCCATCTATCCATCCACAACAAAGACAAAAAAACAGAGCACCAACCACTTGCGCAACACCTGATCTCCAGACACAGACACAAACACGCCCATCCATCAGCCCACATCCATAACGAGAAAAAAAACAGAGCCAGCTTACTTGCAATCACTTGAGCAACACCTGGCCTCCAGACACAGATGCAAACGTGCACCAAGACACACGGACAGAAACAGGTACATGGATAAACATCCACTTATGACAGAAACATACACTCCACGTCATAGATACAGAAATGCCCATCCATACATCCACAACAAAGACGAAACAAAACAGAGCCAGCCTACCTCCAACCACTTGACCAACACCTGGCCTCCATCATTGGCAGGGCTGACGGCAAACTCCACCACTGGAGTCAACATATCAAGCAGATCCAACTGCACACAGAGGACAAAGGAAAATGAGCCAGGGATGGGTTGGGGGTGGGGGCGGAGGTGTTTGACTCGGTGTGTGTGTGTTTTGGTAGAGCTTTTACACCACTGGAGTCAACAGATAAAGCACATGCAACTGCACCAACAGGAGAAAGGTACAGAAGTAGCGGTTGACAATACCAGCTGACAAAATCAGAGAGAGGTACAGAAGTACCGGTTGACAATACTGGCAGACAAAATCAGAGAGAGGTACCGAAGTACCGGTTGACAATACCGGCAGACAAAATCAGAGAGAGGTACAGAAGTACCGGTTGACAATACCGGCAGACAAAATCAGAGAGAGGTACAGAAGTACCGGTTGACAATACCGGCAGACAAAATCAGAGAGAGGTACAGAAGTACCGGTTGACAATATCGGCAGACATAATCAGAGAGAGGTACAGAAGTACCGGTAGACAATACCGGCAGACAAAACAAAATACAAGTAGACAGCATCGTGATTCATATCCCCGAGGTCCCAATTAAATCGGCGCAAAACAATGTTAGCACAACATTGTACAATAATCTTGGAAAGAGCATGACATTGACATTGACATCCCTTCTCATGACTAGGGACCGGCATTGCATATGATGTTGACACGAGGGGAGTATGATATCATATGATTTCATACAAACTGCATCATATGATATTGTACATACATCGTAGCTTAAGCCTAGTCAGACGGCCGGTATCATATGATATCATCTGATGGCATGATATGATGGCATGACATGATATCATATAATATGACATTGCCCTTCCCTACTCAAGATTCTTGAAGCCCCTCACCTGAGCATCCTCCAGAGAATACTCATCAGCCACAGCGGGAGCTGCTTCGGGGGGTGCCTCCTCAGGTTTGATTGACTTGGGCGTAGCCCCCCCAATGGCAGTGGCGCTGCTGGCTGGCTTAGCCTTCTTGCTTCGGTCCCTTGCCTTGGGCGATGTCTCACTCGGTCTCTTGCCAGCGGCAGGGGAGGGGACGGAAGCGGTGGGAATTGTGACAGGAAGAGGGACAATCTGCAACAGGTAATGTGAAGATGATACAGGTAGTTTGTGCGCTGTGTGGGAGCATGTGGGAGGTGTGTGTGTATGTGTGTGTGTGTGTGGGGGGGGGGGGAGGTATGAGGAGTGTAGGTGGGGGGGAGCAGGCAGTGCGGGGCGGCTGGGGCATGGGGACTGGGGCAGGGCTGTGATCATAGGGGTGAATCTGCAACAAGTCACGGGCAGGTAATGAAGATAGTTAGCAAAACCTTGATTGCAAACTGCAGACAGCAGCAGAGGAGGGGGCGGAAGCGGAAGCGAGGGTAGTTGTGATAGGAGGAGGGGCCTGCTTTGGGGGAAAGGGGTGTGTGTGTGGGGGGGGCGTGGAATGATGGTGGTGATGACAATGATGATGGTAGTAGTGGTTTGTATGTGGGGTCTGGGTAAGGATACAATTGACTTATAATTTATTGTATTTGAGGTTGAAAAATCTCTCTAGCCTATTTGGCTACATCCCTGTTTCGACGTATGGCTCAATGGCAGAGCTCCTCAAACGAAGAAGGGTTTGAATCCCTACATGTGCGCTTTAGTGTTCGCGGTAAAGCAGCAGCCCGTTTCCTACTGCCGCAAGACAAGGCTCCTTTAATATCACGCTCCATCAGGGGTTATCATCACCTATTTGGTTACACCGGAAAACACATCCATCCAACCATCCATCCTGTGTGGAGCTCCAGCCTCACGCCTTGGCAGTGCCTGCTAGAGCTTTTTTCCCCGCTACCAGTAGCGCTCGCTACCTGGGACCCTGTATTGACCAAACCTTCCGCTACCATGAGACTCAAACCTCGGCCCCGCCCCCCTATCCCCCCTGGCCGCCTGCCCAAATCGCTACCAGGAGCCCAACTTTGAAAGACACCAAATCCCTTTTCGCTACCAGAAGACCCCCTTTCTGAAACGATTTATTTTATGGTGCCTGCAGTGCCCGCATGACCCCCTTGGCCCAGGACGCACACGGAGCTGGACCCCCTTTGCCCTGGACCCCCTTTGCCAAAGACGCACAAGGAGCTGGACCCCCTTTGCCCTCGACCCCCTCTGGCTGGGACGCACAAGGAGCATCACATTCCCCTCTCACTGAGAATGCCTCCTCACACCCTGCATCTCTTGCCACCACCATCCACCCACCACCACCACCACCACCACCATCACAAAACACGTACCCCCCCCCCCCCCCCCCCCCTCACCTTTGGCCCAGTAGGAGCAGCTGCAATATAAGGAGCAGCTCCTGTAGGAGGAGCTCCAGCAGGAGGAGCAGCTCCAGCACCAGCACCAGCACCAGAAGGAGCAGATCCTGTAGGAGAAGCAGATCCAGTAGGAGGATTTCCAGCAGTATGAGCAGCACCAGCACCGGCACCAGCACCAGTACCAGTAGGAGCAGATCCTGTAGGAGGAGCAGCTCCAGTAGGAGGATTTCCAGCAGTATGAGCAGCACCAGCACCAGCACCAGCACCAGTACCAGTAGGAGGAGCAGCTGTAGTAGCCACCACATTAGTAGCAGCATCACCACCAGCTGCAGTAGCAGCAGCACCACCAGTAACTGTAGTACTTCCAGCCACATCATTACCAAGAGTACCAGCAGTAGGAGCAGCAGCTGCAGTAGGAGCAGCACCAGCACCAACACCAGAACCACCAGCACTTGTACCACTTCCACTAGCACCCCCACCAGCACTAGTACCACCTTTCTTGGCATAGTTACGCTTGCCAACCTTGGTAACAACCTCATTTTGTTGTGCTTCTAGTGGTGGTGGTGGAGGTGGTTGTAACTGTTGCATGTTCCTGTCCACTTGACTTGCCATAGCAGGCCCGCAATATAGCATTCTATCCGATGTCTGGAAGGGCAAAGGTTCCATGGGCTCTGTCGCACTCATGACGACTCTTCTGTGCACTGCGTGCATTTCCGCCACATGTTGACGAGCAACAAGAGGAAGTAAACTTAATTGTACACCAGAATCATGGATACTTGCTGGAATGTGCGGGTTGATGGGTAGCGCGCACTCTCCAGCAGCAACATCCATCATCCTTGGGATGAACCCCAACTCAAGGGCCTTGATTATCCTCTCTTGTGGGACCAAGAAGCCAGCCATATGAAAGAAGGTGGACAACAGCAAGATCAAACCACTTTTGATCACATTCATGTGATCAAGGGAGGCAAGTTCCCCAATCAGAGGGAATGGATCAGCAAAGGTCTCCAGTAAGTGGTTGTCGCCAGGCAGCAGCTGTATGTGCGTGAGTGCGCATGTGTGTGAGTGTGCATGTGTGTGTGTACATGCATGTAGTAAGTGTGCGTGTGACTGTCTTGGTGTGCAGGTGACTGTGAGGGGTACTTATACACATACACAAGCACACTTACACACACCTAGACACACACATGCATACCAAGGCACATGCTCACCAAGACAGTTACATGCACACGCACACTCACTCTCACACACACATGCACACACACACCGACACATGCACACCAAGACAGTCACATGCTCACTCACACACACACACACACACACACACGGCAAACCCTACCTTGTAGCCGACGGCCATACACCACCACATGCGGCAGATTTTCTTGTCCCCGTTTTTGCCTTTGTAGAAACACTTCCAACTGGGGGCTGCCTTCGTCATGCTCAGTACCATAATCCTCCATACCTCCTCCACCTCATGCTCTACCAACCCAAACATGAGCTTGAAGGCCTGGACCAACGCAGACCTCCACTGACCGTTGCTGTTGACGCTAACTTTATCGTCTTCCGTGAAGTCAAACGTTGGGCCCCCTACACCAGCCTGCATGTGATAATGTATGTGTGTGTGAGAGTATGTGTGTATATGAATGCATTTATGCATGGGAGGTCAGGCAGGCATGGGAGGCAGGCAGGCAGGCAGGCAGGCAGGCAGGCAGGCAGGCAGGCAGGCAGGCAGGCAGGCAGGAAGGAAGGCATGTACGTATGTAGGGGAGGGGAGGGAGGTACTCACCGGCTTGGCCATGCTACGCCCAAGTGTGGCCAGGAAGATGTTGATCATTAGGAAAAGGTTGAAGACATGCTTGACGTTCCAGTCGTGACACCCAAATTTCCCCCAGAAGGCTCGGGTCCCGGAGGCAATGTCGCTCAAACTCAGCTTAGGTGTAATCCCCTGGCCATCTGGCTGCCCCAAGACCACGCCATGCACACTCTTGCTGGAGGCTCTCAGCCCCAGGCCCTGGAAAGCTTGGCTGATTCCCGTATCGTTGCACCTCTGATGTACATGCACACGGTGAGCCTCCTCCTCGTCTTCCTCCACCGGATCCTGGTCCTCCTCGTCCCCGTCCTCACCCTCCTCGTCCTCCTCCTTGCTTTCGGTCGACGAGGTGGCGTTTGCTGCCGCTATGCACGTAGATTTTCTTAGTCCCGAAGGCTGGCTCGCGAGCTCATCGTCGCTTGCGTCTGATACCATGTTAATATGGTGGTTGGGAGGGTAAATTAAGGTAGCGATGAATAAATAAATGCAAGGCTGCTGGAAGAAACCGAGGAGCCGAGGCAACCTTAACCGCGAACAGGCTAATCTCGTAGTATTTCCGCCTGTCCAGCCCCCCCCACCCACCCACCCGTGGCTTTCCTGCTGTACCCGCAGACCCAATTTCCGACGCCTGTGCATGTGCGTGTGCATGTATCTATCACCCTCACCCTCAATAACATGAATGAGTCATGTATGCATGCACATGTGTGTGTGTGCAAGCGTGCATGAGTGTTCAAGTGTGTGTCACCCTCACAGACACACGTGTGTGTGTGCATACATGTGTACGTGTGCATGAGCAAGTCTATTTAGTCTATTTGGCTACGCCTTAACTGGCTAGACTGGAGAAACACACATCTTACTGCCGAATACGGTGAGCAGCCTTAAAGGCTGGAGCCATGAAAACAAGTTCAAGTTTATAACGGAAAACGGACTTCGAGAAGTCTTACAAGGGTAAAATCCGCTTATTATGCTTCCTGTTTTCTGTATCTCAGAGGGGAACTGAGTCAAGCCAATCAATTACAGCTCCAATGGAATGCTTGGCATGTCAGCCAATCCAATCATTGTTGTTAACAACAAAAAGACAAGATGGTGTCTCGCTTGCTCAACCACATAATACAACGAGTCACACCAGGGTGGCGATATGATTATAATAGTTTTTGAAGTACCTTGAATACTTTGTGTGGCTAGCCCAGCACATGCGAACGGGCTGCCCCCCCTCAACCTCACATGAGACATAACATTTATTTATCTTCATTGGTTGCGCAACTTCTTCTAGCCTAACCGGCTACCTCCGGGGCTGTAGCATTTACACACACAATGTCATGGAAACATCTTTAAACTATCTAATCTGCTTCGTGTGCTCCCTAGTTTCCAAGGGTATCGCACGGGGGGTCTTGGAATTGGCAGACGGTGATCAGCCCCGAGTTGGCTGAAGAACCCGCAACAATTCAAATTCAAATTCATACACACACATTTGAAAAGGCAGAACTAAGATACACAAATACATTTGAGTAGGCAGAACAATACACGGTGAGCAGTACAACGTGAGCCTAACAAAGATGAGTGACTCCAGAGGTGCTTCTGTTGATAAGACTGTCTGCTGCCGATGGTGTACCGGCTCACGAAGCAAACGACAGTCTTATCAACACAAGGGTTCTCCAGTTGAAAGCACAAATACATACATACATATGCATACATGCATTCATATCCATACACAGCCCAAGGTGGCAATAGAACGACCACAACACTTTGACCCTGGCACTGTTCCCCCCCACCCCCCCCCCCCCCCCCCCCCCCCCCTCTGTGATGCGTCACAAATTGAGCAACTTGGTGCGACCCGAGTGCGACTCGCTGCCCCCTACAATTCAAATCAAATCCACTTGGCTGTAACCATGTAACAATTCAAAGTCATGCTACTTGGCCGTTACTGAATGAAATACGCGATTGATCGAATTAAATGAGACAACTATTTTTTTGGCTACGCATAGCAGCTTCTAGGCAACCCCCTTTCCCTGTCATTGGACCAAACCTAAAACTAGCTAATGCGTCTGGAAGCTGATATGACAAGCATTCCAATGCAGATGCAAGCATTCGGTTAGACCCAGTGGCTGGCTATTGGAGCTGGCAGATAGCTGCCATGCGTAGCCCAAAAGTGAAACAGTGAATGAGAGGCACGAGGCATGGCCCAGGATTGAAGACCCCCCCAAGATGCATCTTTTAAGCCCGTACTGTCACGGTTGGGCAAGTCACTTTAGCCTATTTGGCCTACCCCTGGAATGTAACATACATGCATGGAGAGGGCTTGTCTTGGGTCAACAAGGCCCAAGACAAGCCCATGGGTCTTGATAACCCAAGGGTTTCTCTCTGATGACAATGTAGCGTAACGATTTCCTCCCTAATTTTTGTTCTTGGAATGAAAGGGGTTCCACCGAAAATGAGCCTAAAAAGGGAAGAAGGGCTGGTTATATGTGCAAGGTACCTTCAATGTAGCAGAGACCTCACTTTAACACCACTTACACCGGAGGGGATCTCACTTAGACCTAAGGGTTTGGCGTTGACCCAGGCCTTTGGCCCACGCCACCTGCGCAGGAGCCCGTGGCATGGACAGGTCACCACCGATCACCTTAGGTTGATAAGGGCCGTCAGCCTGTTTGCACACTGAGAGATGTCACACCAAGAGACGTCACACCAAGAGATGTCACACCAAGAGATGTCGGCCTACACCACAGGATCTATTCCCCCTAACGCTATCTTGTTTTGTCTTGTCATGGTAACACGGCCAAGTCCCCTGATGCTATCGTGTTATGTCTCGTCACGATAAGACGGCCACTCCACTTGATGCTATCTTGTTATGTCTTATCATGATAGGATGGCCACTGTTTATATTTTTGGCCACTTACAGCAGCTCCTAGGCAGCTCCCTGAGTCAGCCGCCGGGCGGAGCCCAAGGATTTCAGCGGTTTGACTCAACTGAAGACTGCCAATGATATCCGACTTCTTATAAACCACAGTAGTGGGGAATACGGGACCGTCTCAAGCTGCTCCAGACTCTCCGGCAATATAAACTGAGGCAATGTGATCAGCGCAGGATGCACAGTCTTATCAGCGGCTTGCGCCACTTCTTGATGGCAAACAGAACCGTTTGATGGCAAAGGCGTGGTTCACAAGCTTCTGTCCCAGGCTACCTTCAGATAGAACGTCCGCCGTTGTGCTCTCAAGCTGCTCTAGACTCTCCAGACATAAGGAACAGAGGTGATATGATCATCGCAGGATGCCCAGTCCTTTCAGGAGCTTGCGGCACTTCTCAGCGTCGTGTTTAACGGCAAAGGCGTGGTTCACCAGCTTCTGTCCCATGCTACCTTCTGACAGAAGGTCCCCTGTACTGCTCTGGAGTTGCTCAAGAGTCTCAAACGACTGCAGCGGCAAGTCAGGCAAGACAGGTAAATTTAGACATGACAGGCAAACAACGAGACAACAAATAACAAGACAAATAAATTTAGACCAGACAGGCAAACGACTGTAGCGAAAAGTTGGACAAGACAGGCAAATTTAGACAGGTATGATAAGGCATGACAATTCATATTCTGTCTCAAAAGACTGTAGCGACGAGTTGGACAGGCGTATTTAGCCAAGACAAGTAAGATACAGCAATACAATCTAGACAAGCAGCTCCGGTGTCTTCGATTGTAGCGACGAGTTATACAAGAGAAGTAAGATAGAGCAATACAATCTAGGCAAGCAGCTCCGGTGTCTTCGACTGTAGCGACGAGTTATACAAGACAAGAAAGATAGAGCAATACAATCTAGACAAGCAGCTCCGGTGTCTTAAACGACTGTAGCGACGAGTTATACAAGACAAGTAAGAGGGCAAGACAATTTAAACAAGCGGCTCCAGTGTCTTCGACTGTAGCGACAATGTAGACAAAACAAGGAAGATAGGGCTAGACAATTTAGACACACTGCTCCAGTGCCTCTAACGAATGTAGCAACAAGGAAGAGAAGAAAAGGCAATTTAGACAAGATAGATAAAGCAAGGCAAGTTAGGCAAGACAAATTAGACAAGACAAGACAAGACAAGACAAGACGAGTCCATACGAGTTAAACTAGACACAGACACGCCCATCCATCCATCTATCCATCCACACAAAAACAGGGCCAGCCTACCTGAAACCACTTCAGAAACACCTGGCCTCCAGACAGAAAAAGCAACACCTGGCCTCCAGACACAGACACTAACACGCCCATCCATCAACCCACCTCCCAAATGAGACAAAACAAAGCAGAGCCAGCCTACCTGCAAGCACTTGAGCAACACCTGGCCTCCAGACACAGATGCAAACGTGCACCAAGACACACGGACAGAAACAGGTACATGGATAAACATCCACTAATGACAGAAACACTCACTCCACGTCATAGATACAGAAACGCCCATCCATACACCCACAACAAAGACAAAACAAAACAGAGCCAGCCTACCTGCAACCACTTGAGCAACACCTGGCCTCCGTCGTTGGCAGGGCTGACGGCAAACTCCACCACTGGAGTCAACATATCAAGCAGATCCAACTGCACACAAAGGAGAAAGGAAAATCAGCCAGGGATGGGTTGGGGGTGGAGGGGTTCGACTCTGAGTGTGTGTGTGGCTAAAGCTTTCACACCACTGGAGTCAACATATGCAGCAGATCCAAGTGCACCAACAGGAGAAAGGAAAACCAGCTAGGGATGGGTTGGGGTTGGGGGCGCGGAGGTGGAGGTGTTCGACTCTGTGTGTGTGTGTGTGTGTGTGTATGTGTTGAAAGCAAACTCCACCACTGGATTCAACATATCAAGCAAGTCCAACTGCACCAACAGGAGAAAGGATAACCAGCTAGGGATGGGTTGGGTTGGGGGCACGGAGGTTAAGGTGTTCGACTCTGTGTGTGTGTGTGTGTGCGTGCGTGTGTGTTGAAAGCAAACTCCACCACTGGAGTCAACATATCAAGCAAGTCCAACTGCACCAACAAGAGAAAGGAAAATCAGAGAGAGATAGAGAAGTAGCGGTAGACAACACCGGCAGACAAAACAAAACAAAATTAGACAGACTCGTGATTCATATCACCAAAGTCCCATTTCAAACGGCGCAAAAACATTTAGTACGCTATCCAGCGATATTGTACAATAATATTGGGAAGAGGACGTCATTGACATCGACATCCCTTCTCATGATTAGAGACCGGTATAGCATATGATGTTGACCAAAGGCGAGTATGGCATCATATGATATTGTATATAAATGGTAGCTATAGCCTAGTCAGACGGCCGGCATCATATGATATGATATGATGGCATGGTCTCATACAATGGCATTATATGATATGATGGCATGATATGAAATGATACGATATCATGATATGATATGATGGCATGATATGATATGATGGCATGGCATCATATGATATTATATTTCCGTTCCGTACTCAAGATTCTTGAAGCCCCTCACCTGAGCATCCTCCAGAGAATAGTCATCAGCCACAACAGGAGCTGCTTTGGGGGGTGCCTCCTCAGGTTTGATAGACTTGGGCGTAGCCCCCCCAATGGTAGTGGCGCTGCTGGCTGGCTTAGCCTTCTTGCTTCGGTCCCTTGCCTTGGGCGATGTCTCACTCGGTCTCTTGCCAGCGACAGGGGAGGGGACGGAAGCCGATAGAGCGGGGGCAGTGGGGATAGGAGGAGGGACAATCTGCAACAGGTTATGTGCAGGTGAGACAGGTAGTCTGTGCGCTGTGTGGGAGCATGTGAGAGGTGTGGGTGGGTGTGGGTGGGTGTAAGTGTGTGTGTGTGGGGGGGGGTGGGGGGTGGGGGGGGGGGGGGGGGGGGGGTATGAGGTGTGGGTGTGGGTGTAGGGGGAGGGGAGCAGGAAGTGCGGCTGGGGCAGGGCTGTGATCGAAGGGGTGGCGTGAATCTGCAACAAGTCACGTGCAGGTGAATGAAGATAGTTAGGAAAACCAAGATTGCGAACTGCGGACAGCGGCAGGGGAGGGGGCGGAAGTGGAAGCGAGGGTAGACGTGATAGGAGGAGGGGCCTGCCTTTGGGGGAAAGGGGGTGGAGGGGGTGTAGTTGATGGTGGTGATGACAATGATGATGATAGTAGTGGTTTGTATGTGGGGGTTTGGGTAAGGATACGAGTGACTTCTGTTTAAAGTTGAGGTAGGGAAAATCCCTCTAGCCTATTTGGTTACACCGGAATACACATCCATCCATCCACCCACCCATCCATAATGCGTGGAGCTCAAGCCCTTTGCCCTGGTCCCCCTCTGACCTGGACGCACAAGGAGCTGGACCCCCTCTGCCCTGGACGCATGAGGAGCTGGACCCCCTCTGCCCTGGACGCATGAGGAGCTGGACCACCTTTGCCCCCGGCCCTCTCTGCCCAGGACGCACACTGAGCAGCACAGTGAGAGTGACAACTCACGCCCTGCATCTCTTGTCACCACTATCCACCCCTCCCACCCCCAACCACCACCACAAAAAAACACGTACCCCTACCCCCCCCCCTCACCTTGCCCTTAGCTGCTTGAGCACCCATTGGCTGAGTGGAGCTGGAGCCCACCACCTTCACACCAGTAACCTTTTTGGCCACCGGTGCCTTTGTCAAGCCCTTACTCCCTCCACTAGCCGCCTGGAGTGGGGTGGGGGTGGGGGTGGGGGGTGGGGGGTGGGGGGTGCGTTACAAATAGAATATATGAATAGTTAGTTGTGGCAACATTCTTAGGCTTGGCCATGTACTCATGGTATGCTTGTAAATGCTGCACATGCTTCTCAGGTTCCCAACTATCCTGATTAGATAGTACTAGGGGTCGTAGTGCACATTTTTGAAAATAGAGTGGCTGCCGCCCAGGTGTGGGTGTGTGAGCGGGTGTGGGTCTGAGTCTGTGTGTGTGTGCTGGTGTGGGTCTAGGTGTGGGTGTGTGTGTGGATATGGGTGTGGGTCTGAGTCTGTGTGTTTGTGCTGGTGTGGGTCTCGGTGTGGGTGTGGGTCTGAGTCTGTGGGTGTGTGCTGGTGTGGGTCTAGGTGTGGGTGTGTGTGCGGATACGGGTGTGGGTCTGAGTCTGGGTGTGTGTGCTGGTGTGGGTCTAGGTGTGGGTGTGTGTGCGGATATGGGCGTGGGTCTGAGTCTGGGTGTGTGTGCTGGTGTGGGTCTAGGTGTGGGTGTGTGTGCGGATACGGGTGGGGGGTCTGAGTCTGGTGGGTGTGCTGGGTGTGGGTCGAGTTGGTTGGTGTGTGTGCGGATACGGGGGGGTCTGAGTCTTGTTTGTGCTGGTTGTGGGTCTCGTTTGTGGGTGTGTGCGCAGGGGATATGGGGTGGGTCTGAGTCGGGTGTGTTGCTGTGTGGGTCCAGGTGTGGGTGGGTGTGCGGAGTTACGGTTGTGGTCTGAGTCTGGGGTGTGGTGGCTGGTGTGGGTCTAGGTGTGTGTTGGGTGCTGGATATGGGTGTGGTCTGAGTCTGGGTTGTTATGCTGGTGTGTGTCTAGGTGTGGGTGTGTGTGCTGGTGTGGGTCTAGGTGTGGGTGTGTGTGCGGATACGGGTGTGGGTCTGAGTCTGGGTGTGTGTGCTGGTGTGGGTCTAGGTGTGGGTGTGTGTGCGGATACGGGTGTGGGGTCATGTAGTCTTGTGTGTGTGTGCTTTGTGGGTCTATGTGTGGGTGTGTGTCGGATATGGGTGTGGGTCTGAATCTGTGTGTGTGTGCTGGTGTGGGTCTAGGTGTGGGTGTGTGTGCGGATATGGGTGTGGGTCTGAGTCTGGGTGTGTGTGCTGGTGTGGGTCTCGGTGTGGGTGTGTGTGCGGATATGGGTGTGGGTCTGAGTCTGGGTGTGTGTGCTGGTGTGGGTCTAGGTGTGGGTGTGTGTGCTGGTGTGGGTCTCAGTGTGGGTGTGTGTGCGGATATGGGTGTGGGTCTGAGTCTGGGTGTGTGTGCTGGTGTGGGTCTCGGTGTGGGTGTGTGTGCGGATATGGGTGTGGGTCTGAGTCTGGGTGTGGGTCGGGCACTCAAGTATACAATAAGGGGCGTCAGATGTTTAGATCAGAGCCTGGTTGAGGCCGACATGCACAAGCAAAAAGTAGCCTGGCATAATAAAACACCTACATCCACGGACTAAAATCAACACACACCTTTGGCCCAACAGCAGGAGTAGCAGCAGCAGCAGAGGCCTTGGCAGCGGGGGCGTTCTCCACCAGAGAGGTCATGGACACCATTGGGCGTTTGGCTCCAGCGGCCATGCTTGCTCGCTTGTTCGGTGCAGGGTTACCGGCAGCCCCAGCTCCAGCGGGTTTACCAGCAACCCCAGCCTCTGCGGGGTTACTGGCAGACCCGGCGGGGTTACCACCAGCCTCTGGTTGGTCCTCGAAGCCAAGTTCGGACCAGAGTGCGGTCAGCAGAGAGTCGTGGGCGGCAGGAGGAGCAGGGGCAGGGGCGGCACTGGCTGCAGGGAGGCTCTGCTTGGCCAGCCTGGCGCTACGGTTGCGCTTGCGTTGTGAGCCTGCGGCGGGAGCGCTGGCTTTGGCACCTGCAGGGGGGAAGTAAGGATGGGTTGGCCAGCCGTGCGCTACGGTTGCGCTAGTGTTGTGAGTCTGCGGTGGGGGCCTGGGCTGGGGGCCTGGGGGGTGAGCCTGTAAAATGTAATCATCTTTATCATCATTATCATCATTGATTATGTCATCTTGTGTTGTTTTATGTGTGGGGCTGCCGGCAATACTTGTGCTTAAAACCATATGTTTAAAATATAACCCAAATATATATGATTAAAACTAAAAGCACTGCAGTGTATGCTTGAATTTGTGTGAATGCAAATACTTGTTGCAATGGCCGCTGGAAAATTCCCTGCCACCGACCCTTTTTCCTAGATCGGGCTCTCCCCATCGCCCTCCTCTCTGTTGCCTCCTACCATGAGGTCTAGCCCTTGCAGCCCTCCTGCCATGAGGACTAGTTGGGCACTTACAGCCCTCCTAAAGGGTCAAAATTTAAAACTACACAATGCCGAATTCACAACTGTCTGTTTGAATTGTTGTGTGTACAATTACCTGCTGTATTGGTTGCTGGAGACTTCCCTGCCACTGAGCCTTTTGCCTTGTCTGGGCTCTCCCCATCGCCCTCCTCTCCGTTGCCTCCTACCATAAGGTCTAGCAGAGCGCTTGCAGCTCCCCCTTCTTTCTCATCGCCAGCAGCACCACCATCCCCAACAGTTTGCTGTGCCACCTTAGCATAGGCTTGGATGATCTGTCGGAAGAAACCCCGGAGGTAGACTCCCACTTTGGGAAGGTAGACGTGCTTAGGTGCTGCGTGGGTGTCGGCCTGCACCGATGGTTTTTTGGGGGTGGAAGTGGGGGGGAGGGGCAATGGCAGTCAAGATTGGGGAAGGAAAAAGTGCTTAAGCGCTGCGTGCGTGTCGGCCTGCACCAATGGGTGTGTTTTGAGGCGGGGAGGGTGGGGGGGGGGGCAATGGTAGTCAAGATTTGGGGAAGTTGGACGTGCTTAGGCGCTGCGTGCGTGTCGGCCTGCACCAATGGGTGTGTTTTGAGGGGAAGGGGGGGGGGGGGGGGGGGGCAAGGGCAGTCAATATTTGGGAAAGGAAGACATGCTTAGGCGCTGTGCGGGTGTCGGCCTGCACCAATGGGTGCGGCTTGAGGGAGGGGGGGGGGGGGGGGGGGGGCAAGGGCAGTCAAGATTTGGGGAAGGAAGACGTGCTTAGGAACGTTGTGTGTTGGGGGCCGGTACTGATAGGGCGTTTTTTGGGTGGGGTGAGGGGGGGGGGGGGGGGGGGGGTGAGGGGCAAGGGGCAGTCCAAGATTTGGGGAAGGATGGACGTGCTTAGGAACTGTGCGGGTGTCGGCTGACAGCAGTGGATGTGGTACGATCAAGGGGTAAGGGCGGTTAGAGCGTGGCTAGGGAGAGGGGTGGGTAGGGGGTGGCAAGGGGAGGTCCAGAGGGGTTTGTGGGTGGAATTGGGTGTGGAGCTGCATGGGCGTAGGCCTGGACGATCGGAAAAAACCCGTTGGTAAACTCTCACATGGAGAAGGAAGATGTGCTCTGGAGCTGTGTGGGTGCCGGCCAGCATTCATGGGTGTGGTGCAAGGGGAGGGAAGGTTGGAGTGTGTAAGTGTGTGTGTGTTGGGGGGGGATGTTTGTGCGGGGGGGGGGGGGGGGGGGGGGGGGGGGGGGGGAGAATGTATGTGTGTGTGTGTGTGTGTGTGTGTGGTGGGGGGGCAGGGGCAGGGGCAGGGGTGTTTTCAGTGTGGCGGTCTAAGTGTGGGTGAGTGTGGATGTGCATGAGCAGGAACACTTTGAATTTGGGCGCAGGTAGACACCAACATGGGGGAGGAAGACGTGCTTTGGCGCTGCGTGCTTGCCGGTCTGCATGGGTGGGTTCGAGCTACAGCGACGAAATGTGTGTGCGATTTTCATCACAATGAGTCACTCACCCATCCAATGTGCAACTCCCACTTGTGAACGCTGCTAAATGTCTCACTGCACGGCTGGGCTCCCACCTACATCTACACCTATATCTTACCCTGGACCTAGACCCAGCGCCCTAGACCTAAAAAAAGAAGCAAAGTGCACCACTCACCCATCCAATGTGTTCCTCCCACTTGTTGACACTGCGAAATGTCTCACTGCATGCCTTGGATCTCTTGTCCCCCATGAGCAGGTGACGCTGGCATTGCCCGCCCCCCCCAACGTCCAAGGGGAGGGCCTTGCCCCAAGCTATGACTGAGCTGGGGTCCCCCCGAACCTTATGGTACTGCAAAAGCAGAACAGAGTTGGAGTGGCTTCAGGTGGCATGCATGTGGTGGTGATGGTGGTGATGGTGGTGTTGGTGATGATGAGCATGTATATGACGAGGATGACAATGACGATGATGAGAAGCTGGCACTCAGCCAGGACCCCTATATGTTGCCCCTTCACCGTTGCACGTCTTGCCCGCATTTCATCTTTCCTTCGTGCGTCTTATGTCGTCTTTACTTCGCACCATCGTCTTCCGTTGACTTTCCTTCTTAGGTCATCTTTCCTTTGCACGCCGGGACCCCCATATGTTGCCCCTCTCACCTCTTCACCTGAAACTCCCTTATTGGATGGTAGGTGCCTCCATACGCCAACCCACATACATGTAGGGAACGGCAACTTATATAAGTGTTTGAAGAACTAATATTAACTCATGCGGACTATGTTATTATAATGTCAAAATAATATTAGTTTTTTAAATAAATTCGAAATTCTGGTGAGACGACTACACACATGAGCCATACAGCTGACACTCAGCCGGAACCCCAAAATGTTGCCCCCTTCACCCCTTCACCTCGTACCTGCATTTCCCAGTCTGGAAGGTAGCCCCCATAAATGAGAGAAGCTGACCCGAAGGTGGTTCCCTTCCCCTCCTTTGGCACGTTGCCCTCCTGGATTAGCCTTGCAGCGATGACCAAGGCTTCTTCTTCCGCCTTCTCTTCCAGAGCCGTTCGCTCCACAGGTGGGCCGCCCCCTTTTGAAGCTGCGAGTGTGTCCGCAGCCCCCCCTGGGCCGCCCCCTTTAGAAGCTGCAGGTGCGGCCGCAGCCCCCCCTAGTCCTGTCCCCTGCGAAGAGGGGCTAGCGACAGGGGCGGCTGCCTTTTTGTCAACCGCAAGAACCTTGGGTGGAGGGGTCTGCCGGGTCCTCCCCTCTGGCCTGGCCCTGGACAGGGTTACAGTGACAGGGGGGCCTCCAGCAGAAGTAGTGCCTGTAGTGCCAGCCTGCTTCCCCTTGCTCTCACTCTTAACGGAATTGATCCCATCCCCACCCTCACCCCCACCCGCACTGCCCTCAGGCCCCCCCTTGCTCGAGGCCGCGCCACCTGTGGTTGCTTGGCCTCCCCCAGTGGTCTCAGTGGCTTGGAGAGCGACCAGGGCAGTGGGAAGAGATTGATCCTCTCCACCACCACTGGGTTGGGTGGGTAGAGAGGTTTTGGGGGCCAGAGGTGGGGCACCGCTAGGGGGCCTAGGACGCGCCATAATGGCCTCCGTCCCCTTCGTAAGCCCAGCCTCTTGTAGAATGGATGAGACCTTCCTATGTCGCTTTGATACTCGAGTTGAGGCGCTGTCATCAACAGGGGCTATGTACTGTACTGGGGGCTTCGGGGGAGCACTGGTCATCTGCATTCAGGGGGGTGGGGAGGGGCTTAGTGGAGGGGTAGAGGGGTGGAGGAGGGAGGGATGAGTCAGAAGGGGGAGGGGGGGGGGGTAGTGAAGGGGAGAGGGGTGGAGGAGGGGTGGAGGCGGGAGGGATGAGTCAGAAGGGGGAGGGGGGGGGGGGGGGGGGGGTAGTGGAGGGGTAGAGGGGTGGATGAGGGGTGGAGGTGGGAGGAATGATTCAGAAGGGGCAGGGGGGGTGGAGGGGTTCAGTGGACGGGGAGAGGGGTGGAGGAGGGGTGGAGGTGGGAGGGATGAGTCGGAAGGGGCAGGGTGGAGGAGGGGTGGAGGTGGGAGGGATAAGTCGGAAGGGGGAGGGGGGGGGAGGGGGTTAGTGGAGGGGTAGAGGGGTGGAGGAGGGGTGGAGGTGGGAGGTATGAGTCGGAAGCCCACCCCCACACTCCCAATCCCAGCTAGCTCCACAAACACACACACACTTACCTGTGCAACGAGCACTTTCACTCGTTCGATGAAGCTGCCACTGCCGGATGCTCCCCTCAAGAAGCTCTTCCAGTGCGGGATGTATACGTAGTCAGGGGGGCTGTGTGTGGGGTGCCCCACATGGCTTGAGTAGTTGCTGAGGCCCCATGGCTTGTAAGTCTTGGGGTCAGCACCTCGCCATGCTCCGTTGCCAGAGCTGCAAACTGCGAGGGGTGGGGGTGGTGTGTGTGCGCATGGGTGGGGTGGAGGTGGGGGTAGGGGTAGATATGAGCCTCGGAATCGAAGAGTGTGCGTGAGTGCTTGTCTTATTTTTGCGTTTGCGTTTGTCAGCTCTTGGAATCAGCAATGCTTCGTTGCCAGAGCTGCAAACTGAGGGTGTGGTGGTGGTATGGTGGAGTGATGGTGGTGTGTGTGTGGGGGGGGGGGGGGGGGGGGGGGGGGCTTTGAGCCCCACATGGGCAGACTAGTTGCTCAGACCCCGAGGCTTGTAAAAACAACTGACATCCATCATGAAATCGCTGCTTGCAGCCCAAGTGTGTGTGTGTGTGACTGTGTCGTTTTTGCGTCTACAGGTGTCTACATGTCAGCACCTCGCCACGCTCTGTTGCCGGCACTGCAAACTGTTCAGGACCAGCCCCCCCCCCCCCTCCTCCACTCCCAGCACACAGAACCACACTCACATCAATCATGAAGTCGCTCCTTGCAGCCCTAGTGTGTGTGTGTGTGTTTGTATCGTTTGTGTGTCTACATGTCAGCACCTCTCCATGCTCTGTTGCTGGCACAGCAAACTGGACGCGACCACCACCACCCAGTCCCCCCCCCTTCCTCCCCCAGCACACACTATCACACTCACATCCATCATGAAGTCGCTCCTTGCAGCCTAAGCAGCGGACACCAGTGCCGTCAAAGCTTCCATATGCGAGCAAGCGGGAGTGTGGTGGACGCAACGAGGTCGCTGCTTCCAGTCCTCCCTCTCCAACCTCTCCAGACACAGACGCAGGCCCAGATCCATTCTCCGATGCTGCTGCACGTGCAAATGGCTCTCCAGCTGCTGCGGCAGCAGCAGCACTACCACCACCACCACCAGTACCTACAGCAGCACCACCAGCAGCATTTCCTTCTCTACCAGCACCAACACTTACAGCAGCAGGGAGCTCAGCACTGCTATCGCCAGCGGTATATTCTCCACCAGTACCAACATTCGCAGCAGCAGCACCACCTTCAGCAACAGGGACCGTTGCACTGGCATCGTCTGCCTCGGCACCTACACGACCACCACTAGCAGTACCTGCAGCGCCATCAGCACCAGCACCAGCAGCGTTTTCTTCTCTACCAGCATCAAGACTCCCAAAAGCAGGGAGCTCAGCACTTCCATTGCCCTGACCCCTCTCAACTCCACACGCTTTCTGATCCACATCCATGTCTCCCGTGCTTGCTACTCCCGCTGTGGGGGGTGGGGGGGAGCTGGGTGGAAGCTGGGTTGGTGGGTGGGGGGAGCTGGGTGTGGTGGTGCCAATGTCCAGACCTCTCTCGACCCTGTTAGCTTTATGATCTACGTCCAAGGTGGCTGGGGGTGGGGGTGGGGGTGGGGGTGGGGAGCTTGGTGGAAGGTGGGCGTCACCTCCATCCACTTTCTGATCTACATCCATGTCACCCAAGCTTGCCACCCTCGCTGGCACCGAGCTTTCTGCCCCCACAGCTGCCCCCTCCTGCTTCACCTTGGCTAGATGTCCCATGGCTCCTGTCTCAGCTTTGACCTCGGCTTTGACCTCACCCTTGATTTCTCCCTTGACCTCACTCTTGATTTCTCCCTTGATCTCACTCTTGATTTCTTCCATGACTTCACCCTTGACTTCTCCCTCCACTTCCATTTCCACACTGGCTGACTCAAGCCCTCCTCCCCCTCCCTCCACCTTTACGCAAGCTTCCTGAGACTCTGGAGCAGGCGCTACAACCACCCCGGCCTTTGCAGCCAAGCCAGAGGTAGGGGCAGAGGGCAGTGAATGGGCAGCATCCACATGGGAATCTGGCATGCTTGCTTTTCTCGAGGGGCTGAAACAGACCACCACTCGGTCAGCCTCCTCCACCTCTATGGACACAACAACCAGGCTCATGTGGTCAGCAGCTGCACCTGTGGCCCCCCTGTCTGCCGCCCCCCCTCCACCTGCCCTGCTGCCCCCCACGTCCACCCCTGGCAAGGCGGCCTCTGTATTGGCTTGGGCCTCTGTGTTGGCTTGGGCTTGTGCATTGGCTTGGGCTGGGGCCTCAGTGCTGGCTTGGGCTTGTGTGCTGGCTTGGGCTTGGGCCTCTGTGTTGGCTTGGGCCTTTGTGTTGGCTAGGGCTTGTGTGTTGCTTTGGGCTAGTGTGTTGGTTGAGCCTTGCGTGTTCAAGGCGAGGGTCTTCCCCTTTGAGGGATCTTGCTCTAGTGCCAGGGGCTTGCTCACTATAAACTCGAAATCCAAGCCCTCAAAACATCTTGTCTTCAACAATGCTCGCATGTCCATCACGCTGACTGGATATCGTACCTGTGAGGGTTGAAGTGGGTTGAGGTTGCAGATATGCACTTTTTTGCGCGACGCATCGACATCACGTCGCTACATGGCGACGCATGGGTCCGGCTAAACTAGTCAGAAATTCCCCCCCCAGCATATGATCCAGTCTGACTAGGCTAAATTTAACACTTATATACACTACGATATCATATGATATGCAGGCCCCTAGATATGATGCATAGTAAAAGTAAAAGTTGCATGGGCGGAAAATCTCAAGATTTTTGATTGAGGGATTAGCCTATCAAAAGTGTATGTTTGTTTGTTTGTGTGTTCCTATTTCAGATTTCACGTCAAATCACAAAAAACGGCACATTCTATACCATAAAACAATTTTAAGACCATGGTGGGTCACAAACCATGAGCTAGGCCACCATCACCGCAGCCTCATCCATACTCATGCTGTTCATCGCACCCACCGCCGGGACAGTGACCGGGGCATGCTGGCCTTTGGTCAACATCATATTATATGCCGGCCCCTAGATATGATGCATACTAAACGTTAAAAAAAAAAAAAAAAAATATATATATATATACAGTAAAAGTCAGTTGCATGGGCTCTGGGTCACGTACCATGTGCTGGGCCACCATCAGCGCAGCCTCTTCCATGCTCATGCTGTTCATTGCACCCACCGGCGGGACAGTGACCGGGGCAAGCACCGCCACCGCCGCCGCCGCTGCCGCCCCTTTTGCAGTTGGGGCACCGTTTAAGGAGGCTGACAGCCCTCTGTCTCTGACTGACTGACTGCCCCCCCCCTTGTCTGCATGATTCGCAGGCGAGCCGGACGGGCTCATCGCCGGAGACTTGGTGTTCTTGCGGCTCCTCTTGCGGAAGGTCAGGGTCAGTGGACCGCTGTGGGCTGGACCCCCTGCTGGACCGCTGTGGGCTGGGCCCCCTGCTGGACCGCTGTGGGCTGGGCCCCCTGCTGGACCGCTGTGGGCTAGGCCCCCTGCTGGACCGCTGTGGGCTGGGCCCCCCACTGGACCGCTGTGGGCTGGGCCACCCCTTGGACCGCTGTGGGCTAGGCCCCCTGCTGGACCGCTGTGGGCTGGGCCCCCCACTGGACCGCTGTGGGCTGGGCCACCCCTTGGACTGCTGTGGGCTGGGATGCCAGCTGTGCCTGCTCCAGCAGGGACCACAGCAGCAGGGGGGTGGACAGTGCCAGCGCCACCTACCAGCTCAGCAGTGGGCTGTGGAACAGGTGCCCTGTGATCTGTGCTGCCCCCATGCTGTCCTGTACTGCCCCCATGCTGCCCTGCCCTGCACGTGCCTTGGGAGCGGGCCTGGCAGCAAGGACAGAACCAGTCACCCTCAGGGACGTCCTCTTTCTTCAGACAGCTGAGGTGATAAGCATCTGCACATCCATCACAGGCAATGGCGTCCTCGTCCAGCCATCCGCCGCAGAATCCACACATCGAGATGTTCCCCCCTCCTAGGCCTATGTGGTTCACATTGTGGGTCAGCTCCTCCAACGACGTGCCAGCTAGCTCCAGCATCTGCTCCAGGCTGAGCGTCTCATGTGTGCTGTGAACTAGGGACTGCAGTTTGTCCTCAACCTCTTTGGAGCTGACCATCAAGGGGCCAGGCTCTCCCTCAGCATCCTCCTTGGCGTCATACTCGACCAGGTGAGGGAAGGCCCCCCTCAGAGCCAATCCCAGGCGCAAGTTAGGCAGAGCCTGCTTGGGGGTGAGGTTCAAAGGGGGGCCCCAGCGGAGGTGGAGGGGCGGGGCTAAGATCCACTGGCTTAGGCTAAGCCCTCCCTCGTTGACGTCCCGGGTGGGACGGGGACCTTTGGGGGGGCTCCATCCAGCCTGGAGCTGCTTCCTGATGGAGGATGCAAAAGTCTGCAGCGCCGCCAGCTGTTCTGGGGTGAGGGTGCTGGTGGGAGAGGCAGTGCAAATGGGCAGTTGATTGGTGATCCACTGCTGGAGAAGATGTGCGAAGGACGCGAGCAGGGCCAGGCTGCTGGACTGGCTGTCCACGACAAAGCTGGGGTGGAAGGTGAGCCATCGCGAGACCTTGCTTGAGCTGTGCTTCAACGCAAAGTCGTGCATCTGGGATTCGCTGATGAAGGGGCCTACACGGGTACTGTCCTCTGGGTGGCGAGCGAAGAACACCTGCAAGGGGGTTAGGATGCGTTTTCAATAAATGGGTTACAATATTCATTTGTATAAAAAATCAATTTGATCCATTACATCTTTATTTCGATCCATGATTTTTGTACCAGAGACAGTTGTTGTTTCAGAATCCACACATCGAGACCCCCCCCCCCCCCCCACACACACACACACACACACACACAAGGCCTATGTGAGACCCCCCCCCCCCCCCTCCCCCCCCCCCCCCCCCCCCCTCCAGGCCTATGTGGTTCATGTGGTGGGTCAGCTCCTCCTAAGATGTGCCACCTAGCTCCAGCATCTGCTTTGTTTCAGCGACATTTACTATATTACAACCATATACAGGACAAGAAGTAACCATGTCGAAGGTCAAGCTGGGGGCCTACACGGGTACTACTCTCTGGGTGGCAAGCGAAGGAGACCTGTGTGTGTGTGTGTGTGGGGGGGGGGGGGGGGGGGGGGGAAGGGGTGCAGCCATGGAATTATGTTGAAGGTCAAGCAGGCTTGAAAAGCGGTGCAGCACTACTGATATCAACACCAGTTTGTTTCAGATTTCTGTAGGACAGGTTGAGTAGCAACTAGGGCTACTCAAGCCTGATTCCAGGATTGTTGGGTAGCCATCGCATGGCAGAGCGCGAAGAACGGAGCCCGGGGGGGTTGGAGGGTTCATGTGTCGCCATGCAACAACGGAATGACGACATTTATCGCATTGGCGGCGCGTCGTCAGAAAAATAAAACTGATCAACAACTCACTCCATGCAACCCAACACGTGGAAGTAGCCTGCGTTAATAAGCTGCAAATGCAAGACTCAAAGCTTTACAGAAACCATCTGGATCTGGACAGTATGGAACTATACATACTTTGATAAGCTACATAATCAGAACTCTCAGCTTCCTCCAAACCACCTGGATCTGGACATGTCCGTACCCTGGCTAAACATATGTGATCGCATGCTATACTCAGAGGAGTGTGGTGTTGTGTTGCAGTGGTGGTGTTGTGTTGCAGTGGTGGTGGTGTTGTGTTGCAGTGGTGTTGTGGTGCAGTGGTAATGGTGTGGTGTACCTTACCTACCTAATCCCAAAACCCAACCAACCTTCTTGATAATGAAGGGACTGCTCTTGTCTGCATGGACAGACTGCTCTTGTCTGCGGCCGCATAGCATGCTGTAAGACCATGCGGGAATGTTGGTGGCTTTAATAAAATTGCAATTATAGCATGACTGAGCGCACAGCTTACCGTAACCCCAAACTCTACCTCCCAAACCCCTTAAACCAACCGACCTTCTGCAACCCCAAATCGTAAACCCAACCGACCTTCCTGATGATGAAGGGGCTGTTCTTGTCTGCCTGGACGGCCTCATAGCATTCTCGAAGACCATGTGGGACTGTTGGTGGCGCTGTGAGGACCTGGAGATGACCTGCTCCATCTGCTCCCACCGTAGCCTTGAAATGAATTTGCTGCAGGGCAAGGTCAGGACAAGGTCAGGTCAGGTCGGCAGGGCAAGATCAGGTCAGGTCGGGCCGAGTCAAAGTCAAGTCAGGTCAAGGCGAGGTTGGTAGGCAAAGGTCAGGTCAGCAGGGCAAGGTCAAGTCAGGTCGAGTCAAAGTCAAGTCAGGTCACGGCGAGGTTGGTAGGCAAAGGTCAGGTCAGCAGGGCAAGGTCAAGTCAGGTCGGGTCAAGGTCAAGTCAGGTCAAGGCGAGGTTGGCAGGTAAAGGTCAGGTCAGCAGGGCAAGGTCAAGTCAGGTCAAGGTCAAGTCAAGTCAAGGTCAAGTCGGGTCAAGGTCAAGTTAGGTCAAGGCCAGGTTGGCTGGTAAAGGTCGGGTGAAGGTCAGGTCGGCAGGGCAAGATCAGGTCAAGGGCATGTCGGGTCAGAGCAAGATCAGGGCATGGCCAGGTCGGGTCAGAGTAAGGTCAGGTCAGGTCAGGTCGGCAGGGCAAGGTCAGATCAGGCTGGCTGGGTAAGGGCAGGTCAGAAGGGCAAGGGCAGGGCAGGTTGGCAGGTCAAGGTGAGGTCAGGTCGGGGCAGGGCAAGGTCAGGTCGACAGAAAGTAAGTAAGGTAGAAAGAATGTATGTAAGTTCTCGTAGTACTAAGTGATGATGATTACATTTTTCCTGGTGCTCTACTGGAGTCCAAATGTGCCCTCGGCTTGATGGGGTCAAGGGGGATTTACGAAATAATATGGCCCTTGTCAAGTAGGAAAGCAGAATCAAGGACGTCAAGTTGGTGAATTATGAGGCACGAAACCAAGGCATGAGATTGTGTAGTGGTAGGTGGGGCACTACCATGCCGACAGCAAATGAATGAGCGACTGGGCTGGGCTGATTGTACATGCGCAGGATTTATATCACGTAGCTTTTTTAATGCTGGTTGTACACTTAGGTGTGGCAAATTGCAGGCAATGTACATTGTACATTTAGATGAGGCATGTTGCAGGCAGTGTACATTGCACATTTAGATGAGCATGTTGCAGACGAGACAAGGGAGTTGCAAGGTCCAACATAGATTTTTAGTTTCAGAAAGGGGGGTTTCTGGTGGCAATCAGGGATTTGGTATCTTTCAAGGGTGGGCTCCAGGCAGTGATTTGGGTAGGCCCTTCAGGCCTGCTCGGGGGGCAGGGCCTTCTTGGTATAAGGGGGGTCCGAGGGAGGAAGTTTGGCCAAAATGGGGTCCCAGGTAGCAGTCGCTTTAGGTAGCAGGGAATAAAGCCCTGAGGTGCTGAGGTGCAACTACCAAAGCAGGCATGCGACCGAGGTGCTGGACATACATGCATCGTTCTGAATTATGTATACGTATGCATCTTTCTGAATCCTGCATATACATGCATCTTTCTGAATCCTGCTTACGCATGCATCTTGCCGAATCTTGCATGAGTATGTACCATCCTGAATTTTGCATGAGCAGGGTTGAGGGGCCAAGGCCAGGAAATAAGTGTTGAACAAGAGCCATGGACCTGGGCATATTGTCAAACTGTCTACGCCCATCTGATTGCATCCAGTACTCATGAGTGTGGTATAGTTGTGTCTAATTACCCATGTTAACTTCTCCTGCAGAAGGTGGGCAGCCTGAAGGCTGATAGACCATGTTATCTATTCAATCCATGTGCAGGAGACATTCGAACATCAGATTCCTGGATTTTCGTTTGGCGCTGGTCGTTTTGTAGCTCCTCGATTCCAAGAGGGTGGCATCTTCAACACCAACGCAGCACGAATACTATCTACAGGCTTCGAGTGATCCAGGATTAAGATATGGCAACCAACATGAGAGGAGAGGAAGACTTGGCGGGTCAGCCTGGGAGCAAGCCGGGATATCGCGATTTCTGTTTCTGGAGTTCAGTTCGAGCCCGTGGGCATGCGCTTGAAGCGTTCATACAATATAAGAGCTGTACAAATGCTAGCTAACTTTGGCACGAACTGGAGAAGGCATCAGCTGTGGTTGCTGGGATTAGAGCATATTGAAGTTTGAGGCGGTCTCGGATTCGGAAGGCAGCAAGGCAGACAGGCTGGGCTCCGAGGGTTTGCAAACATGGCTGTGTGTAGAGATTACGAAGAACCAGTTCGCGGCAAGAAGCTTCGCTTGGGTGAAGCGCAAGATCTGGCGAGCTTGGCATGGCTAACGGCAATTTGGTAGTCTTGGACAGCTAGGTGGCCAGGTGGTGGCATAATTTAGGCAGGGCCGATTCCCCATGGCAAGGTGCTGGATGTAATGGGATGGAGGAATCCAAACGCTTCTCGCATTCTGGGGGGACTTACGTTCGGGCCGACGCGGGGGCCGACGTTGTCGCCGAACGCCTGAACAGTCTTGAGCAGGTCATAAAACAGAGCGGTCTTAGCGCGGGTGTGGACCAAACTGCAGGGGGAGAAGAATCGGGGAGCGCATGCGCATGAGTATCATTATTGCGGCGTCTAGATCCAGCAGCAGCGGAAAGTCGATTCACTCTCACTTCAAACAGTCCGCCATCCCCGAAACCTCCTTGGCTTGAAGACAAGGCAGACGCTAGGCTGCTAAGAATCGATGCGGCTAGCCAATCGAGATAATAGTTGCGTATACGGCATGCGATAATAAGCGCAGTGTTCTTACAGCTTGTTTTGAGGTACGTAAACTTTCGAGTGGTACTTACCCAGCCAGGGGAAGTTGTTGGCTCCCTGGTATGGCGGTTGACAAGGTAGTCCAGCGACCAACACAACAATTATGTCCCGCCCAAATCGAAGACAACTCTCAATACCAACGATCAGTGCGACGATCTTTCACATAAGTGTGCCGAATAGATGGCAGAGGGCTGTTTTGTTGCTGGTGGGACTTTGGGTGGGCTATTGGACTTGCCAAGCCAACCCCGTCCCTCCCACCCTACCCCACCCCACCCCACCCCACCCCACCGAAAAGAACTCTCCCCCACACTCCTCACTCCTGACTGTGAGACACGAGTGCAGTCTTGAAGCAGCAAGTAGCACGATTATTTCGCCATTGCGATGGCATGCTATCGAACAGCATTGGGCGGAATGGGCAAGGCAGCAGCGACAAGATTCCCCAACCCCGACACTCAATGACTCAAACCCCCCACACACCACACCCACCCCGCCACCCCACCCCACGCCACCCTACCCCACCCGAATGTCGGCTCTCTAAGTTCCCCGCATCCCAAAGCCCGCTTAACGCTTCAATGTTTGCTTTATACGCTTGAAGAAGTCATGCCAGTTTTAGCGTCGCCTGGGGCGTGGCCCAACCCGGGCGACTAAATCTTCTAAAATTCTACAGAAACCGTCACATGCAGTCTGGATCCTCTATATCTGTCTGGCAGACCCTATCTTGAGTGGGGACGGGACCCAGGGACGCGGATTGTGAAGGCAGGAGCCCCAGGGATCACAGCCTCCTGGCGTGCATCATGCGTGTGTAACGAATCGATGCGTTTGTCATGTCAAGTATCAAACTGCCGACGTGTCGTGTCAGTTTCGATGTCTGAGTCATCCGCAAGGCATGGGACCACCAGGCCGCTGGCTCAGCCGTGGAGTCGTGGAGGCTTCGAACTAGACACATACTAACGTCACCTGTTATTACCTCACACTTCCTCCTACCCCCATGTACGCTAGCGAAATATAAACTGTCTACATACCTGTGGATACGTATGCAGCCAGGAGTGCGGTGTAGCTGCGTTTATATTATCCATGTTTACTCCGCCCAAAACTGGTGAGTAGCCTGAGGCTGATAAACCATGTAAGCAAAAACTGTATACGTAATGTATACTTGAGTGATTATGTGAAGAGACTGGATCAAATGTATGGTTGATATCAAAATCCTTTTTAAGTCCATGAAACCGCCGAAGATGGCAAGCAGGAGGCAAGTAAACAAGGTCACGTCCAAGTTCCTTAAAGTATATCTTTCCTCATATAGTCATATTCCGCAGCCCACTGCTGAACCTCCTTCCATGATCTCTCCTATACCCGGAATAGCATCCAAGTGAACTGTAGGAGCCCACAAAATAATTATGTATTATCAGGATACCGGGAGTCAGGCATGTGATGTGATCGTACTATTAAAATTGTCTAATCCGCTTAGTATGCTCCCTGGTTTCAGAGAGAATCGCACAGGGGTACTTGGAATTGGAAGACGGTGAGCAGCCCAGATTTGGTTGATTAAACCATGTGACATACCATCCAATAATAATGTCCGAAGCATGATTTTAAACTAGAGGAGATTGATCCCTTCACTTAACACAAAACAGCAGTGCTAAGGAGTCAGAAATAAAAACACACTACAATGGCATACTACCCATGTTAACACCGCCCGCAGACTGTGAGCAGCCTGAAGGTTAATAGACCATGTAATGAATCAAAATCAAATGATTGCTCACATCTTTGCACAGTTCTCAAACAGTGAGCATGTGCTGATAGATGATATAATCAATCAATGGGCAATACCAACGGTAGTCAAAGACTCATAGATGAGCCGTGCAGGTGATCCAAGATACAAACCACACATGCATTCACCGTGCAAGGATCCAGATACCTATTCAAATCATTTATAAACAAATACTTCCCTTACAACCACAAGGTTTGCACCACATGCCCTGCCATACGACACCCTCCACCACGAGCCCACCACCCACCCCTAGGTGGCTACGTGGATCACAACACCGCTCGCACACAGCACGGAGGCTGTTGGCAAGGATTTGTGTACTTACACACATCCATGCTACTACCTGCTCTCCTGACGAGCATGCCCACCTCCTACTTCTATGAGTTTTCTTTTCAGCTATCAGTTACACACAACAGCTTCTAAACAGCTCCTCGAACTGGATAGTCTACCAAACCTGATGCAATCTAGTGCACCTTGAAGCTGACACAACCAGCTTTCCTGTACGGTTGACCTCTTGGGGCTTGGCCCAGTGGCTGGCTCAGGGACCTGCTGCTCGTGGCTTAAGATAAAAGCTATGCCTACTTCCATGGCTTTGGAAGTGCTGGAATGTTCAATGCTCCTTGCAACAAGTTCGGCTGGGCAGGGGCAGTACGACAGAATATAAAGATAGACATACAAAGCATGAAGTCTAACTGGCGCTAGAAGTCCCCCTTTACCTTGTCAAGATGTAAGCAGATTTGGAGTCCAGCAGGGCACAGGGATTTTTTTAACCACCACCGTCATCATCATTAGCTCTGAAGGTAAGTAAAGCATCCTTCCTTGCTAGCACTAATCTAACATTTAGAGGATGGGCGTTGCTTAGTTGCATGCGCAAGCATTTTGTGCATGTTCCTTCATGTTAAGACTTGTGATGCTTCTTGTCATATGTGGCACGAGTAAGAGGACAGGCTGAAAGACGAAGACAAGACACGTGGCTTCAAGAACAGTGAGGATTGGGTTGGTGGGGGGAATGGATTGTGGCTTGGCTTGTGCACATCGCTTGGGTGGGAATGATGATAGGGGACAGTGGTGGTGGTGGTGATGCTGGTGGTGCTGATGCGTATGATGATGGTGATGATCAGGTGAGGCTGATGGTGATATTGATGATGGTGGTGGTGGTGGTGCTGATGGCGGTGGCGCTGATATTGATGATGTTGATATTATATTCATATACGATATTGCTGCTGCTGATGTTGTTTTTGTTGCTGATAATGTTGATGATGACATTATCCTGGTGTCTAGACAGGATTCCAAATAATCCTGCAGGTTGACGAAATTCATTAGGGACGCACAAGGGTGTTGCGGCAAAAACTCTAGGATTGGTATCGATGAGGGCTATTATGGGTATGAGTATTTGAAATAGCTCGTGCGAACATGTATGTAAGGCCGGGAGAAGGGTCGATGGCCGAGACTTCTTAGAAATGCGCGCGCGATTTTTTTCGCCATCCCCAGATGACAGCCACTCCAGGGCCAGCACTTATCCACCCGAAGAAAGAATATGGATGAGGCTGCCTCCGACCATGCACCTACCAGTCCAGGAGTAGCTAATTCGGAGTCAAATCGCCAAGGCTTCGATATCTGCGTCGATATTTGGAGGTTGGGATATTTGTGTAGCTGGCGAGATCACAGGAGGGCGGCCAGAAAGAAGAGCCGCTGGTTTGGTCCTCTTTTCGCATAGGCGTTCATTGTCCTATCTCGGTACTTCTTGTTTTTCAGGGATTTAAAACTCTCTTGGCTTGGCTTGGCTTGACGCCTCGGAGACGATCTTCTCACCCCACCGTTCTCACCCGGTGTTCTCACCCGATCTTCTGCCAGGTGCACCAGAGAATCTGATTACTAGTTGGATCAGCCCGGATCAGCCTACAATGACAGCCATGTGCGCGAGGGAGGCGTGATCGGGCGTCACTTACATTTTCGCACGCTGCTTTTCTGTGGAGGTCGCTTGATCTCTGCGTCCCACCCAATTCTGGACCATCAATTCTTGTGGTGTCGAGGGGGCGGTGAGCCAGCGCTGACCGGCCAGCTGTCACGCACCACGAGTAATCGGAGTGTTCCACGCGTTGCCGCGCGTTGCCCACCACAAGTTGCTCTACGCGGCTCTACGCCCACGGGGTTTTTCTCCTATAAGTTTTCCACCGTGGCATAATGTGTAGCTAGTAGCTGAAGACCACTACCAACCCGGTGGTGCACTGAGGTCCTAGTAGACGAGCCAACGGTTCGACCATACAGCGTAGGCGTAGGATAAGGCTCATTTGGAAACTCTCTCGCATTATCCGATCAAAGCCAGTATGAAGAGTCTCAGGCAAGTTGTCATCCTTGCATTAGCTCTGGACTGCCTGCGCGATTTCGTCAGCTAGCGATTTGAGTGCCAGGAAAAAACTGTGTGCGATGGGAACATCGAGCCCAACGACGAGCGCTTGCGGCATCGCAGGAAAAACAAGCGTCTCTACAAAGATTTGTAATGCTCCCCCCATGTTGTGATGCCTCACTACCCATCCACCCACTCGCACTTGCCATGACCTGGCTACGCGCAATCCGAGATGGCTGCTCGAATCTCAACCCAAGCGGTCAACGAAATCAAAGCGGGGCTTTCTGTTTATCATACAATCTGGGGGAAGCCCCACCTGATTAGCTCGAACTTTCCTATCCCAAGGTACCTTCCCCAGTGGTTGAGGTTAGCGGGCCGGCAACTCGCCGCGGCCCGCAGCGTGCCGTGGCGCCTCTTTTTTATTGTGCATTGCATTCTATAACTATGTTGTCATTATTGTGTAATGCATTGCATCGATATTCAGATGCATTGCATCGTAGTAGGGTGGCTTTTCTTGTGGTGGTTTCGTCTTACGTGTACCGGCACCTCACGCGTTCCATGAGCTCGAGTGCCGATGGGTATGTGTGCGCATGTCGGAGGTAACGTGTGTTGGTGGGTGCTAGTTGGTGCACTTCTTCTAGTGTTGTGTTGATGGGAAAGGGGGCAGACCCTGCAGGAAGCTCCACCTGCTTGCCCTAGGCATGCTGGCTCCTGCTGTACTACCACAGTGCTTTGCAGATCCGCAGGAACCATCAGCCCACCAGTATACTGTATCTGCTGCAGCAGCACCAGATACTCTACACTGGTGGGCTGATGGCTCCTGCAGACGAAGAACCCTCCCGTCAATGCACTCATGCACCTTTCCTTTAGCCCAGTCCCCCATAGGGCGAAAGGTCTTGTATGTTCCTTTCATGTCTATTCCCTCACACCCTATGGGTCCATGAACCCATGGGTCGATCCGCATTCATGGATCTATGGGTCCATCCGCATTTATTGATCCATGATATATCCGCAGTTATCTGATGAGCGCCTGTCATCATGCACTTCACTACCATCCCCAATACCCCACCGCACACAAGAGGGCCACATGCATACTTTCTTCACATCCATTCCCTGTTACCCCATGCTGGGTCCTTAGGTTTGCATCCATCTCATGAGCGTTTATCTTCAGCACTTCACTACCATTCCCATTGGCATATCATATAATGTTGACCAAAAGCAAGTATGATAAATTGCATCATAAGAGATTGTATATGAATGGTAACTTTAGCCTAGTCAGACTGCCGGCATCATATGATTTTGTATTGCCGTTCCCTACTAGTACCATACCCCACATGAGAGGGCCACGTGCATCTTATGTGTACTTCTTCATCTATCCTCCTGTGACCAACCACTCCCACCAGCGTAGTTAAATCAAGCACTATTGCATGCATGGGCGAGTCCCCAAAGCCTCTTTGGCTACCCCTGGACTGCAGCATTAATGCATTCATGTAGCATCAGCCAAGGGGTAACAACTTCGGATAATGGTATTGCCCAGCCTTGAATATCCAAAACCATTCTGGATTACCAGGAGGGGCTGCTTCATGACATTGCATTTTTGACATGGTCCCCAATCAATTGTAATGAAACAACGGAGGACCTAAGATCGATTGCTATTCATATAATTTAGTTTTGCATGGGTGCAAATGATCACTCGTGCTTGTAAGCGAGTGCCATTCACCTCAGAAAACGAACTCCATCCCTGTTACCACCCCTTAGGTCAGTGAGGAGCTCAAGTAGCAAGCAGGAGAGATGCTCAACCAGTGTGTTGTGTAGTGGGGGCAGCAGCAGCAGCATAAGTGGCCGGGCAGCAGGGTGCAGGACTCTGCTGCAGCCGTGCAGTGATGCAACAAACCCAAGAAGGATGATCAGCACCAGAGTCGCCACGGTGGCCACCCCACCAGCTTCTACCGGGGAGGAGGCAGCCCCTGGCCAGACTGCAAAGAGCAAGGCAGGAGTGAAGACCTCTAGGGATCCTAATCCCAAGTCTAAAGGCCCCATGGCATCCAAGGTCACCCCACAAGCCAAGCCGATCCCACTTAGCCCTTCTGTTTCCAACGCCTTTGCCATTGCTGGAGAGCTCTTGTCCAAAGGCAATTTGAAGCTAACGAGCAGCAAGATTGATGTGTCCAACAACTCCAACACCATCAAGCTGCTGTCCACACTGGAGAGTAAGATGGCAGCCAGGGGGCGCACGCTCCTAGCCCTGCCGCTGAGAAGCTCACTGACCATGATCAGCATGGAGTTGGCCGCCCTGCCCATGCGTGTGGCTCCTGACTTGCATGACACGATCAGGTTGGGAGCAGAGAAGGCAGCTGAAATCCAGTCTTCCAGCAAACATGGCTACGGTGTCTGCCTCATGCCGCCCGCCGAAGGTAGAACCTTCCAAGTGAAAGGGGTTTCTGACGCACCTTCTGTGGCCCGGGCTTTAATGAAGCAGATAGGACTCCAGCACAGCGTTACGCTCATCGCCGCAGGGAAGGAAGCACTGAGCTGTGCACTCAGTTCAATTGCTGAGCTCAGGTAGGCCACATTTGGATAAAGGGTATAGGTGGATGGAGTCGGATGTGGTGATGTACGGGGTTGGGTTTGCGTGGGTGGACTGGTTGGGTTGGATGGGCGAGTGGGGTTGTATAGGTGGGTGGAATTACTCGCCCCACGCATGGTCTATTCCCGCCCATGTACATTTCTGGGTAGACCCTGCATGGCTGTATTTGGCTCAAGCATGGCCTTTTGGGGCCCATGCATACATGTGTTTGGTCCATGTTTGGCTGTGTTCAGCCCATGCATAGCTGTTTTCGACCCTTGCACACTTGGAGTTAGTCCATGCCGGGCTGTGTTAGCCCCATTCGCAGCCCATGTGCACTTATACTTTGTCCATGCATGGCTGTAACAGGCCCATGCATTCCTGTTTCAGTCCATGCACACCTGTTGTTAGTCCATGCATGGCTGTATACGCCCCATGCATGGCTGTTTCTGCCCATGCACACTTAGTGTTAGTCCACGCATGGCAGTAGTAGCTGTGTGGCTGTTTCAGCCCATGCACACTTATGCACGTAGCATGCATGGCTGTAATATTTCATTACCTCATCACTTTATTACATAACGTATTGCAGGAGCTCCATGCTCTTCGAGTTGGGTCAAGACTGCGGTTTCACGACCGAGTTTGTTGAGACCAAAGACGGTAAGGGTTGGCTTGATTGCTATGATTTCTGATTCTGATGTGTTCATTTTAATATGTAAATATGTATCATACAATATTGGAAGTTAACATTGAGACCAGCATGCCACTGACAACCCTATTCATTTGTTTCATTTGTACAGTATTACTGTATATTATGTGGTTGTATGAATCTTACAATACTGCATGATAATCTTGAAACCAGAGGCCAGCACTCTTATCGAATACCCTATTGGATATTTTCAAAAACAAATTAGACGAGCCCCTGCCCAGCATCAATATCCCCAAGTTAATTTTCTGTACTCAATTTGCCCCAGTATTTTATTTCATTCTTATTTTAATTTGTATCGTATTTGGGCTTGAATATTACATTTGGGCCCCTCATTGTAAATCCTTTCGCCTGCAGCTTTGCCTTCCATCATCTCACTAATCCACTATCTACAAGACACACCTTCCCTTGCCCACTTACTTTTTCAGACGATGCATTGCCTCTGCGTCGCCATTCCGTCCTTGCATGGCGATGCATGGTTTTGGCACTACCCCCTAACCCCCCTGGGCTCACGCAACAATCCTGAAATTAAGCATGTGTAGCTTGAGAAGCTACTCGACCTGGCCTACATAAATCTGAAATACAAAAACTTGATCTAACCCTGCCCAGCATCAACGTCTATGAGTACATGCCCTGTGGTGAATTTCCCAAAATATTTGATTTCATGCTTTTTTTTAATCTGTATCATTTTCTGATTTGATTGCAGATGAGGCGCGCATCTCCGCCTTCTACCGCCTCACCATCTACAAGATGGACCTGCCCCTTCCCTCCATCAACGTCTCCAAGTACTCAGCAGCTGCAGCTGCCGAGGCAGAGGCCTCAGGGGTCGAGGAAGATGAGGAGAATGCATCCTCTGCATCATCAGCCAATGCTGCTCGCCGCCTTGTCGGCTCAGTCATGAACATGATCATGAAGCGCCCTAAGGTTTGTCATGTAGTTTGTACTATAGATATGTGGTGATGTAGATAGTCGTATAAATAGTAGTATATATTTAGTTAGAAGCAGGGGGGGGGGGGGGGGGGGGGGGGGGGGGGGGGGGGGGGGGGGGGGGGGCAGGAAATAAACTATGCCCCCCACCACCCCCCCCCCCCCCCCCCCCCTGTTAGAAGTATTATGTATATGTATAGCTTGTAGTAAATGCAGTTTGAAGTATGAGCTCTAGTCTTACTAGTCTTTTTAACTTTTTTGCCCGGTCGGCTGACGCCACACTACCTTTTTGCAATGACATCACCTCACGCGTTTATCTTCTTGTTTATATAGATGCTTTATCTCCAGTGTTTTGCCTCCAATTGTCTCGCAGGTGGAGCCTCATCTGACCTAGCTTCAATGCAAAATATAGGAAACCACACGCTTAACCCTAAACAAACTACCTTTTCTTTTCAGACCAACCGATTGGTGAAGCAACAACGACAGGAACACCTAAAACTGAAGCAAATGATACGAGGCTGACCTGCCCTTAATTCCTAACACAATTTGAACTAATGACCATTCGCTGTCTCAATCTGTGTCCCCACTAGAGTTTGCCCCCACTAGAGTCAGCCCCCACTCAATTGTCCCTAAACCTACCTGGAGCCTGAACCCTAAACCAACGGAAGACCTGAACCTTTGAATTAAAACCACTAAATCCTCCCCCCCCCCTAAACCCCCTAAACTTAAGTGGGGTCTAGCTTAATAGGGACTGACTTTCCCCCACCACTTGTGTCATAGGTCGAGCTTCATCTAACTGAGGCTGACCTGCCCTTCACCCTCCGCTCCCTTGTTCGCGTCGGTGAGCTCCTGCGCCAGGGCAGGGGTGGCAATGTGGTGGCCTTGCTGCAGCCCAAGGATGAGGTCCTTGAAGAGGTGGTGGACACTGAAGGTGAACAAAATACATACAATTATAGTCCTCTATGTATATAGTATACCTTATTAGGAGGCGTAAGGTTGGGGGGGGGGGGGGGGGGGGGGCAGCTTGTTTGCTTGCACTGGGGCCAACCGCCGATACTGAAAGTGAACTTGAACTTAGCCCACCCTTATGCTAAAATACATAAAATATCTAGAAAGCATGGTCAACAAAGCGCAGATATGCAAAGCTGCATTTGATTGCGTTGCCTTCTCTCCCACTAGGCCCCCCCCACCCCCTCAAAACACACACGCACACTAACCAACAGCAGAGAGGCCCAAATATAATTTAATTGTGTGTTATTATTTATTATTAATTTGTGCTTTTCCTGTCATGTTTTATTTCTCTCACATTCAGTGGTGGAAAGTGTAATCCCCACATAAGTCAATCAGCCTGGATATAGTTTTTTTTTCTTCTCACATCATGTTTATGTTTCTCACACCTTCCACTGAATTTGTGTTTTTGTATTGTTTCTCGCCTGGTTTATGGCGTTTTTTCTTTCTCTCGCCTTAAGTGGTGGACGGATTAAGCCCCACACCAGCCAAGAAGCCCAAACCTAATTCAATTGTGTGTTATTTTTTGTGTTTCTCACCAGGTTCTCACGTTATTTGTTTGTTTCCCACCCCTTCCACTGAACTTGTGTTCTTGTTGTGTTTCTCACGTTATGTTTTTATTTCTCTCTCCTTCAGTGGTGGAAGGAGTAAGCCCCGCACCAGCCAAGAAGCCTGAATCTGAGAAGGTAGTCATCATGCTCCTACGCACCAAGCTCCCAGACCTCTCCTCAGCTGTCCTCCCGGTCCAGTCAGGCGTTGTGAAGCAGTACACGCCGCAGGACAGTCTCCAAAAGGCCCTCCGTGCACAGATGCTCAACTTGGGCAGCTGGAATGCCAGGCTGGACTCTCCACGTGCCCTGCCCACCACGTTGGCAGCACTCAGGGGGGTTGATGCAGGTATGGGGAAATTTGCTTCCGCTGAAGTTCAACATGAACTTATTTTATTCTAAGAATTTGCCCTAAGCGTCCACATTTGAATTGATAGATTTTTCAGTTGTCAGGGGGGATGACGCAGGTGTGAAGAAGTTGGCCTCCACTAAAGTTAGCCTCCACTGAAGTAAACCTTGAACCCACTTAGACCATGAACCCTCCCCCCCCTAAACCCTAAACCTGTGAATCAAGACCTTAACCACTGAACCTTCAACCCTTAACCCCCTAACTATAAACTGAAGTGAAGCTTAAGGTGCAGTTTGGAAGTATGAAAGGCTCAACATGAGTTAACTTGTGCAACTAGTCAAGTCTGTCTAACCTAAGTCAACTCAAGTTCAGAGCCTTTCGTGCTTTCAAACTGAACCCACATGTTGTCGCAGACACCCACCCACAACGCCCCCCCACACCCACCCACAACACCCCCCCACACCCACCCACAACACCCCCACACCAACACTCACCCAATCACACCGGCTGACGCAGACACCCACCCACAACGCCCCCCACACCCACCCCACCACCCCCCACCCACAACACCCACAACACCAACACTCACCCAATCACACCGGCTGACGCAAACACCCACCCACAACGCCCCCCACCCCCCCACCCCCACCCCCCCACACACCAACACTCACCCAATCACACCGGCTGACGCAGACATGACCCGGACACGTGGCTCGCGTGTGGCCTTTGTCCCCGAGATGGTTCTCGAGGAAGGGCGTAAGGGTCTCCAAACAGGAGGGAAGTGGTCGAAGAGGAGCAACCCCACACAGCGGCTCATGTTGCACTTCATTGAGATTGATAGGTGAGTGCAGAAGTTTAGATGCACTGTTTTTTCTGGTTAATATTATGTTTGTCTGTCATGTTTGTCTGTCCATCTACATATATATATTATCTCCCACGAGCACATTGTTGTATGTGTATACAAATCACTAAATCAGTAGGCACTTGAGCCTAAGTCTACATGTTTCTATCCATCCATCCATCCTCTACCCATCATACGCATTGTTGTATTTGTACACGAATCAGTTTACACTTGAGCCTAAGCCCACATGTATCTCTGCCTGCAGTACAATCATGGACATTTTGAAGCCCATACACATATAACATACACCTACATCTTACACATACAACAGCATGCAGATATATTTCACACATGCGACAATGTGTACGAAAAGCATGATACACCTTTGCCTAACCTTACATGTATCTCTCCATCCATCCATCCATCCATCATACACCTTGTCTTATGTGTACGCAAACGAGTACACAAATCAAATTGTTTATTTTGAAGATAAGGTATTAATTTCACAAAACAAACTTGTAAATTATACCTTCTTACTGTTCGTACACCAGAGCCTAACCCTACCTGTGTGTCTGCCTGCAGCACGATCATGGACATTTTGAAGCCCAGGCAGTCAGTGACCCAATACAAGGTGCAAGACGTGCCTCATCTCAACCAGCTAGTCAGGACAGCAGCTCTGTACAACAGCTTCCCCACCCTCAGATCAACAGGTAAGCACTGGTGGTATGGCAATGCTTGCACTTGCATTGGTATTTTGAGTCCAGCAGGGGACTAGGATTAATACAATCATCACCATCACCTATGTACAACAGCTTCCCCACCCTCAGGTAAATTGCCTGCATTTCGAAATACATGTCCTTCATCGTCATACTCATCCTACTCGTACATGCGCTCATGCTCATCATATACTCATCCTACTCGTACATGCGCTCATGCTCATCATATACTCATGCTCTCACTTAAAAATGAGGATAACCTGCTCTATGTTGGTCTTTTCAAGGACACCAACCATGGCCGTACTCATACTATTGCTAATACTTCACTCGTACTGATAATACACATGATGCTCATATTCTCAAACTTGTACAGAAAATGGCCTACCCATCTATCGCTGCCAGGTGTCCTCGGCCTGCATGCATACATCAACAAGGAGAACCTGCTCTATGTTGGTCTTTGCAGGGACCCCCTGCTAGACACCAAACATGCTCGTTCTCATACTCACACTCATGCTAAAATTACTCGTAATGCTTGTATCCTCATTCTCAAACTCATACTGAAAAGGACCCACCCACGTACCGCTGCCAGGTGTCCTCGGCCTGCACGCATACCTCAACGAGGACAACCTGCTGTATGTCGGTCTTTGCAAGGACCCCATGCTAGACACCAACCCCTCATCTGTGGACACCGATGAGCCATTGGACCCGGAGTCGCCTGACGCGTGGCCAAGCTTTAAGGTGGCGGCCTCAACAGACGAGACCAACCTTGCCCGCGGCGTGTTGGCGGAGATGTTAGCAAGGAAGGCTGGAGACAGTGGGGTCATTCTGCGCTCCGGGTAGGTGGTGTTGGAGTGTGTGTGTGGGGGGGGGGGGGGGGGGTAGCTTGGTGTGTAGACCGACCTTGCCTGTGGCGTGTTGGCTGAGATGTTGGCAAGGAAGGACCTCTTCCTTTTTCCTCACCATTTGCCACACCTCGACTCCCTTGCAGTCATGGGGAACCCGGTAAGGTTGCTGTGGGAGCAGCTGCCAAGGCAGTACACACACCCACTGACAAGGACAGACTCGCTGTTGTCATATATTCATCTCAAATACCCCTTGCATCTCGATCTCACCATCCCCCACACCTCGTCTCCCATGTCCAATCTCACCATCTTCCACAGCTCTTCCATCGCATCCCAACCATCCCCAACATCTCTTGCCTCACAATCTCACCACCCCACACACCACATCTCCCATCTCCCCCTGCTCCATCTCACCATCTGCCCCACCTTGTCTCCCTTGCAGCTACGGGGAACCTGTCAAGGTTGCAATGGTAGCAGCTGCCATGGCCGCCCCCCCCTTACAAGACCAGACAGACTCGCGCATCCTTATCGTGCCTAAGGTCAGCCTAGAGCAAGAAATGATGGGTAAGGGAAAAGATAAGAACAAGGGTGTGAAGGAGGCGCCAGGCACTAGGAGGACTAAAGGAAGCAGGACACTCGCGATCACTCTCCTCAGCCTACACAAATGCCCTCTCACTCCTGAGGCTTCAGCCGAGATAGCATCCTCATCGCCCACTAAGTCCTCTTCTCCCCCAGACACACTTGAGGCTGAGTCCCTAACTCCCCCTGTCACACCAGAGCTTATTTCCCCTCCTGCCATTACACCTGAGCTTGCGTCCCCTTCCCCCCCTGTCTCACCTGAGGCTTGAGGCCAAATCTGTCAAGTGAGAGAGGGAGTACAGAAAGCATGACCCTAGCCCTTAATCTGCTCAGCCTGCAAGTGCCCTCTCATGGTTGGTATGCTAGTGAGCATGGGTGGGGCCAGCATTGATATGCTGGAGAGGATGGGCTCTGTCAACCCATGCCCTGAAACAGGGTGTCAGCTCGTGCTTGTGCGGTATGCCGGACCCATGCTCTCTAGAAGAAGAGAATTGTCACAAGGTTCTTTACACTGGCAATTCGGCGTGTAACCGTCTGCAGATTAGAATACTTCCACCCGAGCGATACGCACGGAACCCAGGGAGCTTTCTATAAGGGTGTTCGCCCGTGCTTTTGTGGTATAGTTAGATGTGGCGGCTTCCTTTGGATTCGGCGTCCCATCCAAACCTATATCAACGTAGTGCATCTGGAAGCTGACAAAATCATCTGTCCAATGTTGGGGCTTAGCCCAGTGGCTGGCTGAAGCAGCTGCGTACACGCTGCTGCTCGTAGCGGAAAAGAAAAGTTATGCTTGTTCGATATAGTTAGTTTTGGTGGTGGAGTTCTGTTTGGGTGCTACGGGGTGGGGTGGGTACATAGTCGTAGGGTAGGAAATATAATTGTATGAATTAGGGAATGAGATGAGTAGGGGCAGAGGGCAAACGTTAGTGAATATTATTGTGGACTCGAAATAGCGCTAGACAGATTTGCTGCAAGCCCAATATCTCTTCCAGGCTTAAGCCAGTGCGTGTGTTCAGCCAGATGTGTAGGTTTATTTGGATGCCATGGTATCCTTTAGGCAGCTATCTGTATGCGAGCAGAGTAACCATGGCACTCTCAGAGCTGATAAGCTAAAGCACAAGTAGCTTTAGGCGCTCTCAGAGCTGATAACCTAAAGCACTCTTGGTGCTGATAACCTGAAGCACATACAGTACTCGATAATTGATTTGGTCAGAGCCGGGGCCATTCTTATCTTCAACTAGGGGCGGGTAGTATACACACTGCTACACCACACACCAGATTTGTGGACTCTAGCCCCACTCATTTATCTTATTTTATTTGGCTCGTTATTATGTTGGAACACTTCTTGGTGGAATATATTCCTGTTTGTGTGTGTATGTATCTTGCAGTCCGGGGGTAGACTGAATAGGTTAAAGGGTATGATTCGGTTTGAATGTGATTCCCTATCAGTCTAACCGACAGAGAGCAGATTAGTTATGTTGTAACCATGTTGGGACAGATGAGTTAAGCACCACGTTAACACACATGCGTTCAACGAGTTTACCCACAGCATGGACAGGTGCGATACACACTACATCGCCACACCTATGTGTCAGCATTATAATTCGAATTGTTACGTGGTTTTTAAGCCAACTCTGGGCTGCTCACCGTCTGCCGACTCCTTTTCCTCCACGTGCGAAACCAGGGAGCACACTTCAGGATTACCTTTTCAATGATTGGATTGTTACATGGTTTTCAACCAGCTCAGGGCTGCTCAGGGTCATCCAATTTCAAGTCCCCCGTGCGATATATAAATACATAATTATTACAAGTTTATATATTTCAGGTATGGCGAGCAGGGTACCGGTAGTGCAGGACGCAGCGTCCTGCGTCGCAGGACGAAACATGAGGAGGGTGCGTTGCGACGCAGACGCAACATGGGAGGGTCCGTTGCTTCCCGGACGCAGGTTCATGATGATGGTTGCGTCTCACCCATCAGTTGATTGGCCCACAACCACTCCATTGCCGTGGGCTACGGGTTCTGTTGATAGAGGGACGAAGCCTGACGAGTGCATTGCGTCCCAGGACGCAACCCCTGGGGTCCGTTTGAAGTACCCTAGCGGCGATATTTAAATGACCGTTCGCTATTTCCACAGAAACAGGCGATTGCAAACTTCGGCTGGTCAGTTCTCACTGTCTTCCAAGTCCCCTCTAGAAACCAGGTAGCATAGTAAGGCAGTTAAACATCTGAGGGCGTATGAACTTGAATTTAGGTTACGTGGCTCCAGCCAGTAATTTGGTTGCTCGCTGTCTACGGCACTGCCGAGTTGGCAGTAAAAATAATTGGCAAGTGGGCACAGGAGCATAATTATCATTCCCCCTCATATTTTCGCGCGTTGTGGGGTGGATTGAAGCATATGTTTGGTTTGATTACGTGGTTAATTAGCCTCCAGACTTTTTACCGTCTGCGGGCTGAGCAAATAGGGGTGCTACCGATAGTGTTAGTTCCGGAGATTAGGGTCGCCACACGAGAATGGAGATTGTGACAGGAAGTTTAAGCGGTGTCAAAATTGTTTAGGTGTTACACTCCACACCTGTATGTCATACAGATCTTACACTCCAAATGTCAAAATAGTGGGGCCCTGGCGGGTCCCCTGGAGGTCGGCCCCGGGAGTGGTGTAATGTTCGTCAAGCAGCAGTGGCAGCCTCCTTGGTGATGGATGCACAAGCAGTTGCTTACTTATCGGTACAATTTAATATTGGGGGGGGGGGGGGGGGGGGGGGGGGGGTCAAGAATCAATGTAGCATGGCATGGCATTATTATTCAACTTGGTGGCCTGTAAGGCTAATGCAATTATTAGCTCACTGACTTCCCGAAGTTCCATGGGGGCAGGTGCAGCAACTCCCGAGGCTATAGTTGCTACTTCGCAACCTGCAGGAACTAGTGCGAAAGAGCAGATTTCCTTGTCAAGCACAATGCGCTGATGCAATGAGCTACGAGAGTCACGAAGAAGCGAATTCTTCAAGGGGAAATCGTAGACATGCTCCATGTCCCTAGACTGAGTCCACAGGACAGGAGGGAAACGACAAATGAAAACGCCGCGTCCACAGTCCGCAACCCTGAGATACGTACGCGAATAAGTGCCCTAATGAGGTAATCCGCCCCCCTGGATCCGCCCCCGACGGTGGGGGTGTCCAAAAGTAATCAGTCAAGCGTCCATAAGTAATTACGCAACTATTATATGGCTTTGGGATGCTCCAATATCCTTGTTACTTAGACCCTAGGATCCAAGCTTCCAGGTCTGGATAGGGGAACCCTATATCAGCATGAATAGCGGTGCTCTCACTTGTTTTATGTCTTGGTGACTCCTTGTGTACTCCCTTAGAACTATCAGTCCTGACAGTACTGTGACAGCTTCCCGTAGTGACAGCTTCCTGTGGACTGCGTCACCGGTTCCCCTGACACGGACTGTATAGCTTGTACCCTTATCAGGGTACAGGCTGCCGCTCCTTCCTCCACTGGTGCCCCTTTAATGGGTCTCCTGTGCTTGTAATGTTAATTCTCGTCTCCGTGTATAGATTGGCGCGTCTGTTCCGCTGCAACATCTGTCCACTCCACGGAGTGTATTAAAGCTGATACCCTATATCTAGCTTGGGTTGTTGGGTGCTAGCATGAATGTGAGTGGGCTGTGAACTAGGCGTACTGCTAGTTTTTAGGGTTTACAACTTTTAAATCTGGTAAAAGTACAGGATGCGTTATTTTTCTCTTGACCACTGTCTTTCATGTTAGGTGGGGCCAGCTTGTTCACTCGTGTCTTGCTCAGTTGTGCCTTACCACTTCCTGGTTGGTGGTGCCATTTTTTGTGACTAGTCACAAAGTGTGTGTGTGTGTGTGAGGGGGTGGGTGATGTAAAATCTGCAGGGCCAAACTCTTCACACTTGTGGACCTTTGACCACAAAGGCCTTCCATAGCAATACAGTTTGGAACTGAAGGGGTGGGTAAATTGAGTGTTACATAAATATAAAAAAAAATCTCAGGGTACCAACTTTTGTGCCACATGGAAAAGTCATAAAAGTCGGAGGGCCCCCCTAGCAAAAGGCTGGCATTCATGTGCTATAAACCGGAGCACTACAAACGACCGGGCTCAGCCTCCCCAGACCAAGCAGGTTACGACGTGCAATTCAGGATCTCAGGCATCCCTGAAGATTCCAGTGAGAACGACAGGCAGCTAGCGGTGGCTGTAAAGTCTAAGCTCACCCAGGCTTTAGAAGCCAACAACATCTACGCCCACAAGGAGCAAGACAAGGTAGAGTTTACTATTGTGTCCGCTCGGCGCATGGGAGGTAAGGTGGATCCCTCACGACCCCGCCTTGCCCTAATCACAGTATCCTCCAGCTTCGATGCTTCCTCCATTGTGCGGAACCAAAGGTTCCTCAAGGATAGCGGAGTAGCAGCTCTGGATTTCTTGTCTCCTGAGGAGCTGAAGCTGCACAAGGGAAACCTTCCAGCGTTTATGGAAGCTAAGAGGGACCCCTCTAAGTGGGTTTCGTTCAATATAGGACTCCTGAAGGTGCGGGACAAGGCCCTTCCCTCAGGTGTCTCATCGACTGATGCATGAAGTGGACTAAGGTGCCTTGCATGGAACATCAGAGGACAACTCAGTGTTCTAAGCAGCTGCTGTGCAGCAATGAAAGTGGTGAGAAAACACGACATTTTATTGTTTTCACATACAGGGGTGCGAGGCCAGCTAGACACCCCCCACATTCCAGGTTTCAAATGCCTTTCTTGTGCCCCTCGCCCCAAGTTGAGCAAGGATGGGGGGGTCGCTATCTATGTCCGCACTTGCCTAAATGCTACTTTAGTCCATGAGGCACCTGAATTAGGCATGGCCTGGATTAGGCATACATGGAACACACATTGGTGTGTGCTATATCCCACATGCTAACAGCTCATACTACAAACATGGTGACGACTACATTAGTATAGAGGACCACTTCCTCACTCTGGGTACAATCACTGGGAACTTCCAGGAAAAAGGCAACGTTGTGGTGATGGGTGACTTCAACGCTCGGGTTGGTCTTGGTGTGGACAATGAAGATACCGAGTTAGGAGATGAACCAGTATCCCAAACCAATAATACAGCCCCCAACCAAACCATTCAACCGAGGTGTAGCATGGACACAGCTCCCCCCAATCGATTGCGGGGGGCCCTACTCCAGCTATGTGTAGTAACTGGTCTTATCATCCTTAACGGTAGAACAGAAGGTGATATGCAAGGTGCACATACCTTCTTTGCAGATGGCATGGACAAGAAATATGTCATTGATTATGCGCTAGCCGCCCCTAGTCTTCTCAACACCCCAGGAGTCAAGTTTAGTGTGACTCCCAAGCATGACTGCCCTCTCAGGCCCGGGGGTAAAAAGTTTGACCACATGCCTATCACACTCCACATACCAGATACTGCTCTTTGGCCTTCTCAAGGTACTATTAGTACACCTGCTGGTGGTAAACCTTCGCTCAAACTGAAATGGAAAGACAACTATGCCCAGATTTATGCGCACGCAATTAAGCGTGACCCAGACGTTAACCGATTACTTGACAATGCACTCCATAGCTCATCTATGGAAGATTCAGAGAAGGGGATTGCTAGTGCTATTGAACTAGCCATAAGCAAATGCACACCATGTCACTAACCTGTAACGTAAGCACGGGCCCGTGAACGCATGGTATGATGATGAATGCAATCGTGCTAGACAGGCAGCAAGCCAAGCAGAACATCAACATGGCTCTAGCTCTGACTTGGCTGGTTCTATGCACAAGGAGTACAAGAGGATTCTCAGAAGAAAGAAGAGGAAGTGGCTAGAAACACGCATGGAGAACCTTCATACGAATCTTCGGCATAATCCGAAAAGTTTTTGGAAAGACGTGCGTGAGCATAACAAGGCCACTACGGCAGATATCACAATTCATGATTGGACTGATTATTTTGCAGACCTCTTTGATGTGCAAGTAGGTATTGATCCAAGTCTGGATGCTAGGGACTTTGTCCCTCAAGCTGATGGACCTCAGATAGAGGCCGCACCAACGTGGTTATGTCAAGACTTTACCACCCAAGAGGTGTTTTCTGTTCTCCAATCCCTACGGAAAAACTCCTCCCCCGGGGTAGATGGTATCCCTGCAGAATGGTACAGATTTGCTTCCCATGAGGCCAACTCCCGATTTGTACAAGCTATGACTAACCTGTTTAATCTCATCTGGAAGACCTCTTACCCTAGCCAATGGGCTGCAGCTGCCTTGGTACCCGTACCCAAATCCAAAGGCAGTGTTTATGACAAGGACAACTATCGAGGTCTTGCGGTGAGCAACTCCATAGGAAAGATCTTCTCCCTTTGCATGCTACATAGACTACATGATTGGTCAGAAGAATTCAACCTCAGAGCCGCTGGCCAATATGGATTTAGAAGTGGTAGGGGTACTGCGGATGCATCATTCATTCTTAACCATATTGTAGATAAATGTAGAGAGAAGAACAAACCACTCTTTGTGGCTTTTGTCGATTTCAAGAAGGCTTATGATTGGGTCAACAGAGACTTGCTATGGGATTGCTTAGCAAGGCTAGGAGTAAAAGACCCCTATCTTAGTATTCTGAAGTCCATGTATAATCATGTCGTTTTTCAAGTTCGCCTACATGGGGACATTGGATCCTCCTTTCCATCCCTTGTAGGAGTTAAACAAGGAGACCCCCTATCCCCACTCCTATTCGGTCTGTTCATTGATAGAATTGAATCGTTCCTCCAATCCAAGCTCCCAAATGTAGGGGCTGAGCTAAGGGGGAAGATTCTGCAATTGTTACTTTATGCTGATGACCTAGCTATAATGGCAGAATCCCCGGCAGATATGCAAGCGATGCTTGACTGCCTGAGAGATTTCTGCGAGGCTACTAAGATGGCTGTGAATATAAAGAAAACTGAGATTGTCGTTTTCAACAAGCAATTCTGTGATGAGGCCCGTATGGATCCTGATTACAAATTTGTCTATGATGGAGCACAGCTTTCTACAAAGATATCTTTTATCTACCTGGGATCCCTCTTTGTGGATGGTGACTCAAGCAATCGTGCAACAGCTGCTTTTTCTAGGATGCTCGCTAAGGCCCAAAAGGCTCACCACATGCTCCGTAGGCGATGCCATACTATGGAAATATACAATATTGATATTCTCACCCACCTGTTTGATTCTCTTGTACAACCTATCCTGAATTTTGGATGTGAGGTGTGGGCTCCTTCTATTCTGAACAACACACTTATCTCAAATGACCATGCTTGTGAGAAATGGCATAGAGGTATGCTTAAACAAATGTTGGGTGTTTGCCAATCTACTACATCTAATATTATCATGGAAGAGCTGGGTAGAACCCCGTTGTGTTTTGCTTGGCTTAAACAAGCTTTGCACTTCTGGAACAAGACCATAGATAAAGAACCTGAGGATCTCATTAGAATGGCTCTTGAGGAATCTTTTGATTCCAACACTGGCTGGGTTCATGACTTACGTTGTGCTCTCCACAAGCTAGGATCCAGTAAAAACCTCAACATTTTGGAGGCTGTCGATGTCGAAGGTATTATGTCTGAAGTTTTTGAGTCATGGAGGTTTAAGTACCCAAGTGACACCAATGCAGTCAGAGTCATCCCTGATGAGAGAAGGGTTGGCTTTAAACGCCTCCGATACCAGAAATGGTTCGCAGCCAACAGCAATGATGAGAATGGCTTGATTCCCTTTACATCTGCCTTACATAAGCAGGATCAGATTCGTTCTATAGCACAGTTTAGAATGGGTTCCCATTGGCTGAACACAGAAAGAATCAGGGTGGTGGATAGAGCACACATCCCTCGTTCAATGAGACACTGTCCAATGTGTAGGTTCCAAAAACCTGAGGATAAAATGCATATGTTTGAGTGCCCTTTTTATAATGATATTCGCCTCCGCTACCAGAAGCTGTTTACAGATATTTATAGGCATGTCCATGTAGATGCCGACGTATGGAATGTGGAATTCTGCAATTCCACATTCAGAACCTTTATGAATGGAAATGGCACTAAGACTTTCTGGAGCAACCTAGCCGACTATCTTTCTACTTGTAGAAGAGCAAGACAGGAAGCCCTGGACTGCTTAGTGGCACAGTAATTTATTATCCCTTTTTTTTCTTTTCTTCTTGTGACTTCTCATTTGTTAGCTTCTTACCTCCGCCACTGTAAGTGGTTGAGATCTGGGTCCGGCTCTAGGGGGTTTAATACGTACGCCACCAAAATGGTGGTTGGGAGCTTGGTTTGTTTGTCCTCGACACACCCCTGATGTAATGGGGTTTTTTGCTTTGTGGGTGCTTTTTCTTTTTGTTTAAAGCACAGAGTCTCATACACCCTCGCGGTGTCAAGTAGACTTTAACATGTAATGTAATGTAATGTAATGTAATGTAAAACGCTACAAAGGAGCCGTAGAGAAGTATCATAGGGAAATATGACTAATTAATCAAGATGTTGGGGGGGTGAGAGATATCAATAGGTGTATTATTACTTTTGGACACCCCTAACGGGAATCGAACACGAGTCGGTAAGATTTTAGGCCAGTCAGATTAACCGGCAATTTTGACCGGCTTTATTGTGAAGATGTGAAGATGTGAAAAAACAGCACGATTTCGCGTAAGTATCGCATAGGTCTGTTTCCCTTAGGGGGCTGACCAACTCAATACTCGAGTATTTCCATCATCCCCGCCAAGGTTATCATAAAAAATTGGCACAGGGCATGGGAATTCTTTGAGGCGAAAATCAATATTATAAAAAAGTACTCCCTGGTTTCCTGTTTCCGTGTATCGCACAACCTAGGTACGACTGTTACAATCCAGGGGCAGGCCAAATAGGATTGCCCAACCGTGACAGGAAGGGAAAAAGAAAAAATCTTGTTGAACTGAACCCAAACAGTCATTTTATCGACGGGGGGGCTGAGTTAGTGCTACAGTGATCAATTAATTATACATGCGGGATCTTGACCTGGACAAGTCTTCAAATTGTATACTCTGCTTCGTGTGCTCCCTGGTCTCACAGGTGGACTGGCGGATGGAACATGGTGGACAGCACAGATCTGGCTGAAAAAAAGCAGGATGCTCAGGAGCCAGGGCCCCCTCATGGCTGGCCCTGATGCGTGTATATGAAACGAAATGAACCTGGGAAATCTGGGACCAATAGTTGCATTGAAAAAGAAATATGGGCAAAAGGTAGAGGCTAAAGGAATACATCTGGGAAATGTGGGACCAATGGTTACAGGATTAAAAAAACAATCTGGTTGAAAAGGTTGAGGGTGAAGAAAGGAATCTGGGAAATCTGGGACCAACGGATACCCTGATGATGAGAAACGCCCTGTACACACGTCTACACCGCGCCTACACAAACTGCTCTAACGCCAAGTACAGAAATACTGCCGTGCATATGGCCGGCATAACAACTGCATAAGCCGATATGCGACAGGCCCGTGAAAACAAGCTTCACACGAGTCAAGGAAATAGGGTTGTTGGCACCAAAGCATGTCAGCCAGGGTTGAACAACCAAGTAACAATGCAAATTCAAAAACAGGACACTATTTGGCTTCAGTTTTAAGGAAATGAATAAGTATCTCTAAGCAGCACCATGGTGCTAATAGAAGCCTTAGGGGTGCTGCTTGCAGCTTTTGTTTTTGTTAAGCGACCCCAAGAGGATCAAATGTAGCAGCCCAAAACACTAAGGTAAATAATTTAGCACTTGTGCTACAAGCAGAACCTTCAAGAAACCCCTGTGTGGATACAATGGCCTGCAAAATACGCACATATGCGATGTGTCTGGGATGTAGATCTTAGATCTGGTTGCGTCTCAAGATGCCGATCTTAGAGTCCCCCAGAACAGCCCTGATAGGAGGATTCTCATATAGAAGGCAGTATAAAGTCCACGGAAGAACTATTATTGGCGCGCATTGCAGACATCTTAGGCTAGGCTCTCAACTTGATTACATCTCGCACAATCACGCCATCCTCCAAGTTCTCTTCCTCCTCCTCCTATTATTCCTCCTCCTCTTCTTCCTTCTCTTCCTCCTCCTCTCAGGCTGCAGGCCGTCTTTGGCGACTATGCACTAAAAATATTATGTGCTTGCATGTCATGCAGACATCTTGTAGGCTCTCAACTTGATGACATCACGCTCAATCACGCCATCCCCATAGTTCTCTTCTTCTTTCTCCTCTTCTTTCTCCTCTTCCTCTTCCTCCTCTTCGTCCTCCTCTCAGGCTGCAGGCCGTCTTTGGCGACAATGCACTACACATATTATTTGCTTTCATGTCTTGCAGACATATTGTAGGCTCTCAACTTTATGACATCTAGCTCAATCACGCCATCCTATAAGTTCTCCTTCTCCTCTTCTTCCTCCTCTTCGCCCTCCTCTCAGGCTGCAGGCCATCATTAGCGACTATGTACTAAACACATCATTTGCTTGCATGTCTTGCAGACATCTTGTAGGCTCGTAACTTGATGACATCCCGCTCAATCACGCCATCCCCCAAGTTCTCCTCCTCCTCTCCATCCTCCTCAGAACTAGACTCTTCCTCTTCACTTATGTCACTGCCGTTGTATCCCATGATACGCTCTAATTTGGGGACCACCTGGGTGTGGGTTCAGGGTTCAGAGTTTAGGCTCAGGGGGCAGGCAGTGTTAGGCTCCAGGACGTGTGTGTGTGTGTGTGATGGTTTGAGTGTGGGAGAGTGTGCTGGTTTGTGTGTGTGTGTGTGTGTCTGATGGTTTGTGTGTGGGAGAGAGTGTGCTGGTTTGTGTGTGTGTGTGTGTGTGTGTGTGTGTGTGTGTGCTGATTTGTGTGTGGTTGTGGGACTGCAATTGTAGCCCATGATATGCTCCAATATGGGGACCACCTGGGTGTATGCGTGTATGTAGGTGTGCGTTTGTGCGTGTGTTTGCATGTGTGTGTGTGTGTGTGTGTGTGTGTGTGTGTGTGTGGGGGGGGGGGGGGGGGGGGGGGGCGTGCGTGCATGTGGATGTGTGGGTGAGTGCGTGTCCATGTGTGTGGGTGTGTGGAAGAGTGTGTTTGGATGTGTGGATGTGTGTGGGTGACATTGTGGCTTGACAAGTTGACTTCCCAGTACCTAAAAGTCAAATTATATTCCTACAATCTCCTATCTGCCAAGTGACAGATGCACAATGACTAACAATTCTAGCCGATTCTGATAATCAAATTTTGAACGCAAACAAAACAGATGCGTGGTTCAAATGTAATAAAGACACCGGAGTTCAGAAGTGTGGGTGAGTGGGTGAGTGGGTGAGTAGGTGAGTGTGAGTGTGTGAGTGCGTGTGTGTGTGTGTGTGTGTGTGTGTGTGGGTGGGGGGGGGTGGGGGGGGGGGCGTGTGGATGTGTGGGTAAGTGGGGGTCCATGAGTGTGCATGTGTGTGTGTGTGTGTGTGGGGGGGGGGGGTAATAAAATGCTTTGACGACACTTGATTTCATATAGCTTATATGTATATCATCACAGTCACATGGTTGTTTTGAAAACAAGCTAACAGCTCACGCCACAGATGTAACGATAACATTTCATTACAGAACAGTTGATTTCATGTTATTATTGTTTTCTTTTACTCTATTTGATCTTACTTCTGTATTCTATTTTATGTTGGTAACAGGTGTATTGAATCTAGCTGTGCTACGAACCACCCCAGTATAAGCAAGCAAGATTGTAACTTCAAACTCATGCCCCATGGCAAGGCGTTACAATGTTCAACTTTCAAATTCCAACTTTAAGCTACCCTCTTGTTCTCTCCTCTTCCTGCCCTTCTTGAACTTCATGGTTACTATCATGCCACCCCCCCCCCCCCCCCCCCCCCCCCCCCCCCCCCCCCCCCCCCACACACACACACCACGCCACCCACTTGTTCGATCCTCTTCATGCCCTTCTTGCTCTTCATAATGGGCATCATGCCCCCATCCACCCACCCACCACCAACACACCCACACCATGCTACCCACCTGTTCGCTCTTCTTCTTTCCCTTCTTGCGCTTCATGGTTGGCAACATGAGCACTGCATCCTTGTCCTTGGTCCCAATAGTGTCCAACAGGGGGGGGCCTGCCCAAGTCCGCCGCTGCATGCCCTTCGTCAGCGCCTTCTCACTTTCACCTAACAAAACAGCCTCTCCCACATTGCCGCCCTCAGGAGCTCCGCCCTCGCCAGCCTCAACACCGTCTGTTTCCTTTTCTTTACCACCTTCGGTGCCCTCGCCTGTGGGGGCACTGCTCAGCAGCATGACCTGATGGGTGGGGGAGTGTGTGGGGGGGTGGGGGATGTGCATGATGGATGTAATGGGTATGATGGGTACAGTGTGTGGGGATGACTGTGAGTGACTGGGTGTGGATGTGGGATCGGCTGTGGGGGCATTGCTCAGCAGCATGACCTGATGTGTGTGTGTGTGTGTGTGTGTGTGTGTGTGTGTGTGTGTGTGTGGGGGGGGGGGGGGGTATGATGTGTACAGTGTGGGTGCGGGTGACTGGGTGGAGGTGGTACCACCACCTCCACTTCTACCAAAATAAGGCAGTACAAGAAGGTGGCAGGTTGCAAGGTAAGCAAAAGCAAATGCAAGTAGAATGGAAAAAACAGGTATGCGCCCAAGGTGCGCATATCAAACATACCATACACATGCCACACAACATACATCCTGTGCCCGCCTTGGCTAGTCAGTCTGCCAGCCTATTCAAAATATACGCGAATAGACAGAACAATACATGGTGAGTAGTGCAATGCGAGCCTAACTAAGATGGGCGCTTCCTTCCCATTCAACACACTCACATACCCCCCCCCCCCCCCCCCCCCCCCCCCCCCCCCCCCTCCCCCCCCCACACACACATACAACCCCCCCCCACACACACACACCCCACACACACATACACACCCCAACATACACATACACACCCCCATGTACACATACACTCCCCCACACCCCCACATACACACCCCCTCATACACATACACACACACACCACCACATACACACACTTACACCCACATGCACACCAACATATGCACACACATACACCAACATACATCCCGTGCCCACCTTGGCTAGTCGGTCTGCCAGCCCACTGAACATTTCAGGCAGCTCAGGAAAGAACTGGTCATCTTCGATGGTGTTACCCGCCGCCGGCATGTGCAAGGCGCTGGCGGCTGTGGAAGTTTCAGGTGCAGATCTGGCGGCTGCCAGCTCAGACGCCTCTGCCTCCGTAGGAGAAGCTTCCGGAAGGGTGTTAGCCTCAGCCAAGTAGGCAGAGACACCTTCGGCTGCGAGGGGATGCGGTAGGTATGTGTGTGTGGGTGTGTGGGTGTGTGTGTGGGTGGGGGGGGGTGGGGGGGGCACATACCTTCGGCATGCCGTAGTTGGGTGGGGGCCGAGTCAGGCTGCCGGCATCATTTGTAGGGATTGGCATATCATATGATATTGACCAAAGTCGAGTATGATATCATTTGATACCATACAAATTGCATCATATGATATTGTATATAAAGGGTAACTTGGGCCTAGTCAGACTGCCGGCATCATATGATATCATATGATGCCATGTTGCCGTTCCCTAATCATATAATATAATATGATGACATGACATGATATGATATGATATTGCCGTTCCCTAGGAATATGTGTGTGTGTTGGTGTGTATTGGTGGTGGGTGTTGTGTGTGTATGTGTGTGCTGGTGGTGGGTGTTGTGTGTGTGTATGTGTGTGTGCGTGCGTGTGTGTGTGGGGTGGGGGTGGGGGTGGGGGTGGGGGGGCAATGCAGCCAGGTTGGCGGAGCTGCCTTCAGCTGCAGGAGGAATGGGATTTTGAATTTAAATTTGAATTTGAATTTTACATGGGTTTCAGCAAACTTCCAAGTCCCCCCCGTGCGATAAACATGGAAACCAGGAGCACACTAAACGGATTAGGCAGGAGGGATGGGTGTTAAGATTTTAACCTTCTCATTAAACTAGTATATTGCAGGTAACATCTTTTATATAGCAGTTTACACCTTTTGTATAGCAGTTTTAATCAGAGTATAGCCGGGTATAGCAGTCTTTTGCAACGTGCAAAAGGTGTAAACAACTCACCTTTGGTTGAGCCAGTCCCTTCAGCATATTTGACCTATCCTTGGACTGTAACATACATACATATATACATATATTTGAATAGGCAGACACATGCATGCATACATACATAGATACATACATATATCTATATGTAGACATAGATGGATATCGCGAAATGGCGCTAGCTGGCTTTCGGTTTGCGTTCTGGCGCTTACTGGCTTTCGGATTTTCGTTCGCAGCCGACTTCCCACCCACCGCTCCGCTCCACCTCCTCACCCATCAAAATTTGAAAACTTTGACAGAGCTGCGCCCATTTTGTGTCAATATGAGTATCCAAAATTTTCCGCATTCATTCTGAGCGCCTGTTTAGACCAACGATGGCGCTCAGACTAATTGTCTATAATTTTTTGCTTCTCGATGTCATGCATGCGCACAACCCGCCAAATTTAGACAGATGGGCGGCAAATATAGCCAGCCAGCGAGCTCTTCATCACAGCGATAGGCGACCTCAGCAGGCCGACGAGGATAGGAGCGATGCAAACCAGCGACGACGTTTGGCATATGCTACAAGGCAGACTGGACCTAATGCACGGGACAGGCAGGCTGCGCAGGCTCAAGTTAATGCTGACAGACAGGCTGCGCAGGCAAAAGCTCATGCTGGTAATGCTGCAAGGCACCGCTCTCTTGCGACTTTCATGATGATTCCGCTGCGACCTCGTACCCTTGCACCGATCATCGCATCTCATCAGGACGTTTCCCTTGCATCGAGAACCCTGTCCCATAAGATGCTACAGCCAGTTCGCAACAGAGGAGGAGGAGGAGGAGGGATGGGCGTTTTTCCCGTCAACGACTTGCTTTAGTCAAGAAAGCAAGTCTTTGCACGACCAACAAATTATCTGTGCGCAAAGATCCGTTCAATCGCTGCAGAAAAGTGGCTGACCCTGCGCGCGAGTCTGATGTTTTCAGAGGGGCAGGACTTCCCAACCTGTTCTTTGCCACTATCGTTTTTCGATACGAGCACTTGCAACAGCTTGAGTGGCGCGGAATAGAATGGAAGGGAAGCAGGGGGTATGGCAGGGGGGCATTTGGAGGGGGGCATGTGGGTGGGTGTGGAGAGAAAGTTGAGGGAGGGAGATGGCTGGGTGGTGTGGTGTGCAAGGGGAAGAAATAGAGTGTGTCAAGGGGATGGGGGGCAGGAATATTTTGGGAACAGTAGGGTGTCATGTTGGTCATGCAGGTGGCCTGGGGGGGGGGGGAGGGGGGGGCATACAAGGGCGTTATCCGCTCTGTAACTCAGACCAGGGTCAATGACCTGAGTGGGAGGGGGGTGGCCTCCGGCCACACGGGCAATGTACTAGTACATACATACATACAAACCTACATTTTAGTTGCAAACAAGATCAGGCAGTGCAACAGAATGCACATACATACATACATTTGAATAGGCAGACACATACTTACAAACAAACAAAGAACTCACCTGGAGGATTTGGGGAGGCACTTTGTCTAGGGGTGGCTAGTGTAGCCTTGCGCTCTGGGGTGCCGACGCGGTAGGAGGAGCGTGATTGGGCGCGTTGCTTCTCCACAGGCAAGCCCTTCAGGTGTCCCCCGCTCTGTCCACCACCACCAGTCCGGAAGGCGTCAACAGGGACTTCGTCTAGTGCAATCATGAGACGCTCGACGATTGAGTTTAGGCCCTGTGTGGCGTGTGTGTGTGTGAGGTTGATACATGCTTTTTCTTTTTGGATTCGAATTACATTACATTACATTACATGTTAAAGTCTACTTGACACCGCGAGGGTGTATGAGACTCTGTGCTTTAAACAAAAAGAAAAAGCACCCACAAAGCAAAAAACCCCATTACATGAATGTAATAAAGCTTTGTTTTGCTCCTTCCCATCCCCATCCTTAGTGCCAGCATATGCATGAGCAGCAGCATCACCAACACCACCATGAGTAGAAGCAGCAGGAGCAGAAGCTCCACTATCATCATCATCGTCACCACACCCTTCATCCCCCCCAACCCTACCCCCAGCATTCCTCACCTGCTCCGCACTAATGCTGACCGACCGGAGCTGGCTAAACTTTCCCCTGGCTGCCTCCATCCTTCGCTGTGCCTCATCAATCATGGCCTTCTGCTCATGCACGTCAGTCTCTATCTCCTTGGATCCCTCGGGTCTCTCAAACATCTCGGCTCTACTCTCCAACAGTCGAGTGATGTCGGACTTAGCTGCGGCTTCTCGGGCCTCAGCTAATTTGACCAGCTCACGCATCTGCTCCTCCTTGGCCTTCAAGCCCTCCCAGTATGCAATTACATCCTCAGCCGTCTCGGCCCCTACAGGATGGCGGTGGAGGTGGTGGTGTTGTTGGAGGTGTTGTTGGTGTTGTTGGAGGTGTTGGTGTTGTTGTTGGAGGTATTGGTGTTGGTGGATGTGAAGGTGGTGTTGGTGGTGGGGGGGGGGGGGGGGGGGGGGGAGGTGGAGGTGGTGCAGGAGGTGTTGGTGTTGGTTGTGGTGGAATTGTTGGTGGTGTTGGTGTTGGCGTTGGTGGAGGTGGCGTTAGGTATTTGGTGGAGGTGGAGGTAGTGTTGGCGGTGATGGTGGTGTTGGTGGAGGTGGTGTTGGTGTTGGTAGAGGTGGTGGAGGTGGTGTTGGTAGAGGTGGTGTTGGTGGAGTTGGTGTTTGTGTTGTTGGAGGTGGTGTTGTTGGTGGTGGTCGAGGTGGTGGTGGCGGTGGTGTTTGTGTTGTTGTTGGAGGTGTTGGCGTTGTTGGAGGTGCTGTTGGTGGAGGTGGTGCTGGAGGAGGTGGTGTTGGTAGTGTTGGTGCACCACCACTACCCCCCCACCCCACCCACCTTACTCACACGCGCCTCACTCCATTCCCCCCTACCCCACCCCACCCAAATACTATATTGTTTATCATCTCACCTGATATGGTTCGAATGCGGTTCCACGACGCCTCCATGGCTTCCACCTTGGGTGCTACTGCTTGCAACTTCAGCTTGTATGCATCATGCTCCCCCCCTCCCCCCCCCCCATACACACACACCGTACCCCACCACACGCTACAGCTGGTGCTGGTGGGGTAGGGGGTGATAGGGTGAGGTGGGTGTGAGGAGGGTGGTGTGGGGTGGTGTGGGGTGGGATGAGTGTGTATTTTGGTATCATCTCACCTGATATGGTTCGAATGCTGTTCCACGATGCTTCCATGGCTTCTACCTTGCTTATCATCCTCACCACCACCACCACCACTACCACCCCACCCACCTTACTCACACACGCCTCACCCTATCCCCTCCTACCCCACCCCACTCCATACTATATTGTGTATCATCTCACCTGATATGGTTCGAATGCGGTTCCACGATGCTTCCATGGCTTCCACCTTGGGTGCTAGTGCTTGCACCTTCAGCTCGTAAGCATCGTGCTCAGCCTTCAACTTCAAACCTGCGCTCCTTCTCAAACTGTTTCTCACGAATCTTGCGGTCTCGCTCTTGCATCCTCATTTGTCGCTTCTTCAACTCCCCAACCTAAGGTGGGTTAGGTTGGGTGCATGGGTTGGTTTTGGGTTTTGTTGTTGCTTTTGTTTATGGTTTGTTTTGGGTTTGGTTCGGGTTATGCTTTATTTTTGTTTTTGTTTTTAGGGGGGGGGGGAAGGGGGGGGGATGGGGGTAACCAACCCCACCCAAATCCCAAACCTACCTCCGCTCCTGTACTTTTGTCTGCCAGTGGATTTGAATCTCATCCATCCTCATTCTTCAGCTTGGCCAAAAGAAAGAAGCTTTCTGTGCACATACACACACACACACACCACACACACCGCCACACCCCAAACCCCACCTCCGCTCTCTTAGTTCCTTCTGCCAGTTGATTCGAATCGCATCCAACATCTACTTCAGCTTGGCCAGAAGAAAAAAGTTTTAGAAGAAAAAAGCTTCAGCTCTCCCCCCCCCCCCCCCCCCCCCCCCCCCCCCCTTAACCACCAATACCAACCTCGCGCCTTCGCTTCCTCAGTTTCTTCTGCCAGTCGATTCGAATCTCGTCCATCATTTTATTCAGCTCGGCCAACAGAAACAAGCTTTTATTTGTTACTCCCCCCCAACCTAACCCACCCATCCCCCCCCCCCCCCCCCCCCCCCCCACACACACACACCACCCCAAAAAACTGAACACCCACCTCGCGCCTCCGTTCCCTCAATTTCTTCTGCCAGTCGATTCGAATCTCGTCCATCATTTTCTTCAGCTTGGCCAGCCCCCTCTCAGCTGCCTCTTTGCTTGCCCGTGTCTCATTCAGGTGTGTGACCAGTGTCAAGAGGTCGGTGTTCAGGTCCTTCTTCAGCGTCTGTGCATTGCGCACCTTCTGGTCCATCCCTTGGTGCTCGCGCCTGATCAAGGTGAGTGGGGTGGGGGGGTGTGGGGGTGGGGTTGGGGAGTTGGGGGGGGGGGGGGGGGGGGGGGGGCATAATGCACCCTCTATTCCATCCCTTGTTGCTCATGCCTGATGGAGGTGGGGGTGGGGTGGGTAGGTTGTTGTGTGTGTGGTGATGGTGGGTGGGGTCAAGGGGTGTGGGTGGGGTGGGGGGATGGGAGGTTTTGGGGGGGGGTTATTGTGTGTGTGGTGGTGGTGGGTGGGGTCAAGGTGTGGGGGTGGGGTGGGGGAATGGGAGGGGGGGGGGGCATTGCGCACCCTCTGGTCCATCCCTTGGTGCTCACGCTTGATCATGGTTTGTGCGTGTGTATATGTGAGTGTGTGTGGTGGTGGTGGTGTGTGGGCCTCTTAGCTTGCACGCGTCTCATGCATATGTGTGGCCAGTGCCAAGAGGTTGGTGTTGAGGTCCTTCTGCAGCTAATGGCCCCCCCAGCCCCAACCCCAAACCCCACCCAACCAGCTCCCCACCCACCCACCCGAACAGCTCCCCCCCCCCACCACCACCACACACCTCCCCCCCTCCACACTCGAGCACACACACCGCCCCCCACCACCCCACCACCCGCACTCCCCCCCCAACCCCCACCCCCCAACCAACCAGCTCCCCCCACCCACCCAAGCTACCAAACACTCACACCTTCCCCCCTCCCGAGCTCAGACTGCATGGTTCACTAGAACCCAGCACACAAAACTGGCAGGTCTGCAGTTCGAGTCCTTGCCAGGTTCCCAAATTTCAGACCTGCAGCCTTGGAAGAGGTAGAGAACTTCCCTTCGTGCTGTCGCATGGTAGTCCATGCTCAGGCGCAGTAGTGGTCTGCAAAACAAAAAACCCATCCTAGTAGCCACTCTCCAGTATGTACGGTACATGCGAATGGGAGGGTTGTTTCAATCTCACGCCCCAAGGCAGGGCGCACGAATTTTCAACCTCCCCTCCACCCTCTTAGCCCCACCTGGTCTGCTCCCCCAACAAGAAGTACAATCTGTTTCTTTTTAGTAGAACAACATCCGCCTCCACCCACCCTCACAATCCCTCCTCCAACCCCTCCATGCCCCCCCCCCCCCCCCCCCCCCCCCCGCCCATCCCACTCCCTCCCCCCACCTTCCCCCCCCCCCCCGCCCCATACCTTTTCCCCTACCCCCCACCTTCATCCCCCCCTAGCCCCACCTGGTTCGCTCCCCCAGCAAGAAGTACAATCTGTTCTTAGCCTCAGCCTCAGTGAGATCCTCATCAATTCTCCTAAGCTCATCTTGCAGGGTCTTGATGTATGTCTCCTCCTCTTGCAGCTGGATAGGTGTGAGTCTCTTGGCATCCGTGTTGTCATCAAACATGCGGGACATGGACTTTGACTTGCGCGCGATCTCCTCGTTTAGTTCGTTGAGCCGGCTTTTCTTGAGTTCTATTTCTTTGCGGAGGAGGCGAATGTCGTTCTGTTGCAGGTCACCGCCAGCAGTGCCTGGTGGGAGGGGGGGGGGAAGGTTAGAAGTTGAAGGGGATGGAGGGGGGGAGAAGGGAGGGGGGGAGAGGGTTGGAGGGGGGTGGGGGTGGGGGGTGGGGGGAGGGGGGGGGTGGGAGGAGGCGGATGTTGTTCAACTGTAGGTCGCCGCCAGCAGTGCCTGGTGGAAGAGGTGGGGGAAGGTTAGAAGTTGAAGGGGATGGAGGGGGGGAGAGGGAGGGGGGGAGAGGGTTGGAGGGGGGTGGGGGTGGGGGGGTGGGGGGAGGGGGTGGGTGGGAGGAGGCGGATGTTGTTCAACTGTAGGTCGCCGCCAGCAGTGCCTGGTGGGAGGGGGGGGTGGGGGGTGGGTGAAGGGGATGGAGGGGGGGGGGGGGGGGGGGGGGGGAGGGAGTGGGAGGGGCCGAGGGAGTGGGAGGGTTGGGAGGGCGAAGGGGTAGAGGAAAGGGAAGGTGTGTGTGTGTGTGGGGGGGGGGGGGGGGGGGGAAGGGGGGAAGACACGGGAAATAAAATGACATGGGTGGGGTTGGAGGGATGTCACGAAATGACATGCAATGCGATGTGATAGAAATATGTGATGTGACGTGCATGCTAATGTTGAAAGTGTAGTAGTAGGTGCATAGCGATTATCCCTGAACCCTAAACTAAACCCTACGTGAGGAGGCCTTAACACCCGCGACACTGCTCATCATATGTTCCCTCTCAAGTCTTATGTCAACCCTAAGCCCTAAAGCCCTATAACCCTACCTGACTGTGCCTTCACCCATGCGATACTGCTCATCAGATGTTCCCTCTCATGTTTGATGTCAACCCTAAACCGTAAAACCTGAACCCTAAAACATAACCCCCCCAAAACCTACCTGACTGGGCCTTCACCCCCGCACTACTGCTCATCAGATGTTCCCTCTCATGTTTCACCTTCTCAAGCTCCAATCTCAACAGCTCCTCCTCAGTCAATTCCTCTTCGAATTCCCCTCTGGGGGTGTCCATGCCCGGGACCTTTCCATGGGGCCTCGTGGTGGACCCCTTTCCAGGTTTAGGGTTGGAGAAGAGTGACATGGAGTTGGTTTCCTCAGGGTCCTCGCCAAACAGCTTCATCAGCTCTGGGGAGGTCTGTAGAGGGTGAGGGTGTGGGTGTGGGGGAGGGGAGGTGGGTGGGGTGGGGTGTGGGGGGGTGGGGGGGAGGAGTGTGTGTGTGTGTGGGGGGGGGTGAGTGTGTGTGGGGGGGGGGGAGGGGGGAAATGTTTGAATTAGATTTCCAAGTGAATTTATAGTTTGGGGCAATCTATCGTCAGCAGGTGGCCTAACAAAAAAGAAGATTATTTAATTATTATGATTATGATCATGATTATTCGAGTGGGGGGCAAGAATAAAGTTCTCTGACCGCATGTTCGGAAGTTGTTATTTTCACCCCTGACCCCCCCCCCCCCCCCCCCCCCCCCCCTAATTGAGGCTTCATATCTGGACACACAGACAGTATTACTGAGTGAAAGGGGGTCCGTGAGCATCATCTCACCAAGGTCTTTCCAACCATACGACCAAAATATAAACATATCAAGTTTGGACAAAGTTATTCAGTTTTAAGTATGTTCACAACTTTCTTGGGCGCTCAGTCTGCGCCCTTGGAGAAGATCACCCAGGTATGAAAAGGACTGAAGGCGTTATTTATCTATCTATTTGTCATTATCATCATCATTATCAAGGTTTACTTGCCTCCAATTGTTTTCTGGAGCCTGAGAGTCTGCTCGGGTGGGGTGGGTATGCGTAGGTGGGTGAGGAGGGTGAAGGTGTGTGTGTGTGTGTGTGTGTGTGCGGGGGGGGGGGAGGGGGGGGGGGGGGGGGGGGGGGGGGGGGGGGCTCGACCCCAGACTCCCCTGCTTTAGGAACCTCTTCGGGAACCAGAATTCAGAAAGTGTATCCAAACGCGTTGCGCGAACGCGTTTTCCTGCTCAACTGCCGCTCGTGCGAAGAGATGTGTTCAGGCGGTGCTCGAGCTGTGACCTCCACAGGTTCTGAGTACATCAAGTGTGAAAGTTGGGCCAAACCAGAAACTCAATATTTCCTCCCCAAACTTCTTGGTTATACGGAGGGTACTTAGACATGCAAATTCGGCTTAACATCACCTTCAAATTCTCAAACAAAAAAACTTGGTAGGTCAGGTCAGAATCAGGGCTAGGAATGGGTGTTTGCTTGACTATGTTGTCAAACTTTGCTCAAATCCAAATGTAAGACTACAAATTGATAGAGTTCGTCATGAGGATCACTGTACACCCTACTTTGACCTCCTAATTATAATTGTTGAAGGAGATATGGGCCTTCTTGGGGGGGGGGGGGGGGGGGGGGGGGGGGGAGGGGGATTACAAAAACTTCCGACATAGGTATATGAAAAACTTCATAAATTCCCCCTCACCTGTATTATTATATTATTCTATTATATTTGTTGTTCTAAATATCTGCTCTCAACAAGGTGGGTGGCACCAGGAGGCACGTATTGTCTTCTGTGCAATGCGTTCCAAATTGAGCGATTCGGTGCAACCCCAGTGCAACGAACTTCCCAAAGCAGCAATCCTGGGGGGCACTTCTGGCAAGTTTAGCCAGACCCATGCGTTGCCTTCCAGGGACGGAATGGCAAGGCGTCATTAAACTGAAATGGTGTGTGTGTGTGTGTTTTTGTGTGTGTGTGTGTGTGTGTGTGTGTGTGTGTGTGTGTGTGTGTGTATGTGTGTGTGGTGAGTGTGGTGTGTGGTGTGGTGTGTGTGTGGGGGGGTGGGGGTGGGGGGGGCAGCGAAACAGTCTTTAATTCATGGGCTACATGCCATGGGCGAGGTTGGTAGGAGGAGAGTTGGCAGGCCCGTTGGGTGAGTAGGTGGGTGGGTTGAGGGGCAGGGGGGAAGAGGTGGACGAAGGGCTGGGAAATTGGGTCGAGATTCGTTGAGAGAGATTCGTTGAGAGAGAGACTTTAGGCAGGGATGAAATCAAATGTACCCATATGGCAGCCTGCACCTGTGCAGGTTGATAAACAGGTGCTCAGGGTGTTTATGCCCATTATTGGTTAAGATGTAGGGTACAGCAGGCATGCCGTGTGGGTGTGGGGTGTGAGGTGGGGTGGTTTGGCTTGCAGCACTCGGTTGACATGTGAGTTGTTGGGGTTGCGCGAGATCGTGGTTTCGCTATGCTGCATGTTGATGCGATCACCTTCAAGAGCTCATCCTTCGTTCTAAGCCTCGGCAACTTCACGGTTGCCTTGCGCATTGTGGTCGCCATGGTAGAAGGGGAGTGTTGGTTGGCTTTAGACCTGCTTCAACACGAAGTTAGCGATAATTGTTCCAAGCTCGCGCAATTGCTAGTATTCGACAGAACCAAATGAAGTGTGGATGTGATAAAGTATTGTCCTCGGACGATACTTTAAATGGGCAATAACACTACCGCTCATCAAAATGGATCGGTTCTTATCTGCGGCCATGTACCAGATGTCAGCAACTCGCACGCCCAACTGGTAAGTGCGCTCGAAGAACAATTCAAGATCTGACGGTCTGCGTGTGCGGGGGGAAGGGGGGCGAGGCGGGGGGGAGGGGGCAAGTTGGAGAGATGGGTGGGTGAATGGCAGGAAGGGGTATTTGCTGCAACTCAGGGTGGAACTGAGTATGAGCGGAGTGTGAATGGGGCATTAGCGGAGTATGCATGCGGTGTGCACAAAGCATGAACGGAGTGTAAATAGAGTATGAAGGAATACAAATGGAGTATTAACCGAGTGTGAACAGATTATGACCAGCGTATGAAAGCAGTATAAACATAGTGTGAAGGCAAAATTAACGGAGTATAACCAGAGTGTGGACAGAGTGAGAATGGGTATGAATGCAGAATGAATGAAGCACGTCTAGACTGTGAACGGAGAATAAATAGCGCATGAATAGAGTATGAATGGTGTAAGCACGGGGTGTGAATGGAGTGTGAACAGAGCATGAACAAACGGAGAACAGAGGATGAACAGAGGAAGAAAATAGCACATGAAAGATGTGATGGGGTATTGTAGGTATTGGTATGTATCCTCTGCAAGCCCTGCTATTCTTTGCCCTGTATGTATGTTGTGACAGTCTAGAGGTAGCCAAATAAGCCAAAGGGACATGCCCAACCATGATATCAGGAGGGGCTAAAACACAACAAACTGATGAACTGAAAACCCAAGAATTGTTTTAACGGCGGGGGCCCTGACTTCGTGCTACGGTGATAATTAATTTACAATTAAAATCATGCCCCATAGCAGAGTTCCTTCCCATACCACTGACCCGTACCTGCCCTGCCTCGTGCCCCAGACCTGAGATCCTGTAATGGAGGACTCCTCCTTCAGCTGCCCTTCCTGCCCCTAATGCCTTGAAAACTTGGGCCATTGTGGGGGCCCTACGACACTACCCTGTGGTCACAATAGATGCTTGGAATGCTTCACTATCATCGTCAACAGCCGCGATCCTTCCTGCCCGCTGTGCCGCATTCCGCTGGACCCCAACGTCCCCCTCAAACAAAACAGCCAGTTCAAAGAGGTGCTTGAAGTGCTGTCCCGGCTGGCCTCATATGTGTCTGAGCTGTGCCTAGGCACTGTCCCCTCCCCCTTGCTCACCACCTCAAACGAGCTCTCCCTCTCACCCAATTCTTGCGAACAGTCTAGAGTGGAGGAAGAGTGCAAGTGGCCCCTGCATCCTGATAGCCTGTGCAAAGCTTGTGAAGCAGGAGACGTAGAAGGTGTGCAATCACTTTTAAGGAGAGGGAAGGAGGAGACCTATTCACGTGCAGATCATCATAGAGCCCTTCACGCTGCAGCTAAGGGAGGCCACTTGGAGTGCTTGAGTGACATCCTTGAGCATGTTGCTTGCGTGCTTGGGCCTTCTGCCCCTGCCAACGTGGTGAACCTGAAGGCAGCGTGGGCTAGATCAGCCTTGCATGAAGCTGTTGTGTCAGGTCAGCGTTGCTGTGTGGCTGCCCTCCTAGAAGCAGGAGCCAAGTCAGACGAGGTGGATGCGATTGGGGACAGCCCTCTGGTGTCAGCTACGAAAAGAGGTGACGTAGAGTGTGCCCGCCTCCTTCTCGATGCCGGTGGTCACTTCCCCCCCAACACTCTGATGAGTCACACAGGAGCTCGACCTGAGGTGGTCGCTACCAAACCCATTTGTGCAGGTTGGACGTTGCTGCACTTGGCATCTTGGGGGGTGCCTGTGCATCATGTCAAGGCCACTCTCAAGCGTGGTGTTGTGTTGTTTGAGGCAGCAGGGCCTGATGGGCTGAGCCCCCGCTTTGACAGTGCATTTGTTCTGTCCCAGTTGAAGCCTTCCGACAGTGTGGTATCAGTGCTGCTGTCCTGCAGCAGCAGTGTGTCAATGATCTCCAAGGACATCATGGGCATGACTCCTCTACACCTGGCAGCCACAGGTGGGCAGGCTGCTCACATGACTGGCCTGTTGTCCAAGGGGGCGACAGCAGAGGCACAGGATGCGTTTGGGAGAACGCCCCTGCACCATGCAGCTGGGAAGGGTCACTTGCCCTGTGTGTTGGCTCTCCTTGACTATGGGGCCAAGGTGGACACGCAGTCCACGGATGGACACACAGCATTGCATGAGGCTGTTGGCAGTGGACGTGTCCGTTGCTGCGCTGCTCTTTTGAGCCGGGGTGCCCAGTTGGAAATTCAAACTAATTGTGGGTGGACCCCTCTGCATCTGGCTGTGATCCGGGGATCTGTGCTGTGTTGTTCTGCTCTCCTAAGCCAGGGGGCCAAGGTGGAAGCCCAGGGTTGCTATGGCTGGACCCCATTGCACGTGGCTGCAGGCAGAGGAGCGATTGACTGCATGTTGGCCCTCATGAATCATGGGGCACCATTGAGTGCTGTGGATGAAGCTGGATCTGCTCCCCTGCATCAGGCTGCAGCCGAGGGACAAATGAATTGCGTGGCCCTTCTCCTGGGTAATGGTGTGGATGTGAATGAAGTGGGTTCGTGTGACATGACAGCCTTGCATGTGTCTGCCAGCCATGGGCATACTGGATGTGTGGAGATACTCCTTTTCATGGGAGCAGGTGTGGATGCGCGTTGCCCAGAGGGATTGACTCCCTTGCACTGCGCTGCAAGCAGGGGGTATGCGGAGTGTGTTAGCTTACTCCTGGAGCATGATGTAGTGGACGTTAATGCCCGCAGCCAAGATGGAATGACGCCCCTGTTGTACGCTGCAAGCGCAGGAAGCTTGGATTGTGTGATGGCTGTCCTGAATAAGGGGGGCTCGGTGGATACTGCAGACAACGGACTACGCACATCATTGCACCATACTGCTGACCGTGATTGTGTGCTTGCCCTCCTGACCCATGGGGCCAAGGTGTCTGCTAAGGCAGAAGATGGATTCACTCCCTTGCATCATGCAGCCAGTCTGAGATCTGCAGGTAGCTTGATAGCTCTGCTCGACGGTGGTGCCAAAACGGATGTTAAGTGCAAGGGAGGACTGGTGCCGTTGCATGTGGCTGCTCAACAGAAACGTTCAGAATGTGGTGTGGCTCTCCTGAACAAGGGGGCCAAGGTGAATGTTCAGGGGCAGGACGCATGGACTGCTTTGCACTACGCTGTGGATGCTATGAGGAAGACTTCGGAAGCCTGTTTGATGGCTCTTCTGGACAAGGGTGCAAGAGTGATGCCAATGCCTGATGGAATCCCAAGTGTGCATCAGGTTGCTGTCAGGGGATGGTGGGCAACACGCAACCCTCATTACATTACATTACATTACATGTTAAAGTCTACTTGACACCGCGAGGGTGTATGAGACTCTGTGCTTTAAACAAAAAGAAAAAGCACCCACAAAGCAAAAAACCCCATTACATCAGGGGTGTGTCGAGGACAAACAAACCAAACTCCCAACCACCGTTTTGGTGGCGTAGGTATTAAACCCCTTAGAGCCGGACCCAGATCTCAACCACTTACAGTGGCGGAGGTAAGAAGCTAACAACTGAGAAGTCACAAGAAGAAAAAAGGGATGATAAATTACGGTGCCACTAAGCAGTCCAGGGCTTCCTGTCTTGCTCTTCTACAAGTAGAAAGATAGTCGGCTAGGTTGCTCCAAAAAGACTTAGTGCCATTTCCATTCATAAAGGTTCTGAATGTGGAATCGCAGAATTCCACATTCCATACGGTTAAGTCGGTATCCTCCTGGACATGCCTATAAATATCTGTAAACAGCTTCTGGTAGCGGAGGCGAATATCATTATAAAAAGGGCACTCAAATATATGCATTTCATCCTCATGTACATCCCCCGCAACAGTCTGCAATCAGTGATGATGTACTTTGTGTTGTGGCTCTCCTGGACAAGGGATCAAAGGTGGATGCTCAGTCTGTGGATGGAATCTCCTCCCTACATCAGGCCGCGATCGTGGGAAATGTTGACTGTGTGCAGGCCCTCATAGACAGAGGAGCCAAGATGGATGTTCCAGCTAAAGGTGGATTGACTCCCTTACACCAGGCTGCAGCAGCGGGACACACACAAATTGTGATAGCTCTCCTCAAGAAGATGTGCAGGGAAGATGTTCTTATGTGCAAGGCAGACGTTCAGAACAAAGACGGATTGTCACCCCTGCATATGGCTGTAAGGGCGGGTCACACAGATTGTGCAATTGCTCTCCTGGTCATGAATGCCAAAGTGGATGTTCAGACCAAAGATGGAAGGACACCTTTGCATGTTGCTGCTCAAGAGGGACATTCAGCATGTGTCAAGGCTCTCCTTGGAGCAGGCGGAGGGCACCTAGCTCATGTGAAGGCTCTAGTGGTCAGTCTAAGAACGGTAAACGCTGAGGACAAGGATGGACTTACAGCCTTGCATTATGCTGCTGATGGGGGACATGCAGCATGTGTGGAGGCTCTCCTATTTGGTGGAGCCAACGTAGATGCTCAAGACCACAAAGAAGAAGCTCCCCTGCACCTGGCTGCCCACAGAGGACACTTAGCTTGTGTGAAGGCTCTCCTAGGCAGCGGAGCCATAGTAGATGCAGAGAATGGGCTAGGAGAGACTCCCTTGCAGGCCGCCGTTTATCAGGGACACACAGAATGTGTGAAGGCTCTTGTGGACAGTGGAGCCATGGTAGAAGCTGAGGAGAAGCTGGGAAAAACTCCTTTGCATACGGCTTCTTCACTGGGACACACAGAATGTGCGAAGGCTCTTGTGGACAGTGGAGCCATGGTAGAAGCTAAGGACAAGAGTGGAAAGACTCCCTAGCATTGGGCTGCTTTACAGGGACACGCAGAATGTGCGAAGGCTCTTGTGGATAGTGGAGCCATGGTAAAAGCTGAGGACGAGTTGGGAAAGGCTCCCTTGCATTGGGCTGCTGCACAAGGACACGCAGAATGTGTCAAGGCTCTTGTGGATAGTGGAGCCATGGTAGAAGCTGAGGACGGGGAGGGAATGACTCCCTTGCATTTGGCTGCTTTGGAGGGACATGCAAAGTGTGTGAAGGCTGTTGTGGATAGTGGAGCCATGGTAGAAGCTGAGGACGAGCAGGGAAAGACTCCCTTGCATTGGGCTGCTGCAGAAGGACACGCAGAATGTGTGAAGGCTCTTGTGGACAGCGGAGCCATGGCAGAAGCTAAGGAGAAGCAGGGAAATACTCTCTTACATTGGGCTGCTGCACGGGGACACGCAGAATGTGTCAAGGCTCTTGTGGACAGTGGAGCCATGGTAGAAGCTGAGGAGAAGCTGGGATTGACTCCCTTGCATTCGGCTGCTTCACAGGAACACGCAGAATTTGTCAAGGCTCTTGTGGGCAGTGGAGCCATGGTAGAAGCTGAGGACAAGCTGGGAATGACTCCCTTGCTTTGGGCTGCTGAAAACGGACACGCAGAATGTGTGAAGGCTCTCCAAGATAGTGGATCCAACTTAGGCGCAGCGGAGAAGCAGTGAATGATTCCCTTGCAAGTCGCTGCTTCATCCTTGCGCCACCACGGATTGTTCACAGCTTTTACGTTGTGAGGGCTGCTACATGTAGCCTATTACATAAGTAGTGCAGGTAGAGAGTTTTCTATACAGCCTGCATCCCGATGTGTACGTATGGGAAGCTTTTCTATTGATTGAAAGGTTTTTCACCCCCAGGACGACGTGGGCCCCCGTACACAGAACAGCTCCCACCAAGGATTCAGACAGAAAGGCGGAGGATTTGTTGTTATTTCAAGTATGGGGAAAGCACAGAAGTTCAAGAGATCTGCCCACTACATCTCGACACTTTTATTGTCCGAATCAGAATAGGCAATCATTAAACGATCGTCTGGCCATTGGATGGATGGATGCAGGGGTTTTCAAAATGTTACGTTTCACGTCTTAAACGGATTAGAACACATTGGAGCGTCCATTGCAAACATATATTTTGGCTCATAAAACATAGATTGTGGCTCATGACACGCAGCTAGCTCCTCCTCCTCATCCAACTTCAGGACTGCACACATAGTTGCATAGCCATCGCATGGCGGAGCCAGTGGGGGGGGGTTGGGGGGCAGCGCGTCCCGGTATGGGGGGTCCGGGGCATGTAGCATTTGATGGAACGGCGACGGAATGGCGACGCGTCATCGAGAAAAGAAACACTGAGCATTATTGTCTCCCACTGCACGCAGGACGTGTAGGCCACCAACAGGCTGAACCAGAGTTGCATGCCCATGAATGAGTGATTTCAGCCACTATTTGTTTTTTAGGTTTAACCTAGAGGCTAGCTACGGCATCTGAAAGCTGACAGGACAGTCATTCCAGTGCAGATGAAAGCTTCAGGTTTAACCAATAGCTGGCAATTGGATCTGGCTGGAAGCTGCCATGTGCAGTCAAAAAAATAAACCGTGATTTCAGCAATCCTGAAGTGTTGAGTTTAGTTTCCACAGCACTCTTTTCTTTTCAGCTACATGTATCAGTTTCTAGTCAAGGATTTCAGCTATATTATCAGCTACCTGTATCAGTTTCTAGGCGAGGCTTTCAGCTACATATAGCAGCGTCTAGTCAAGGCTTTTAGGCTCCTCCTAAGCTATATTGAGCAAGATGAATAGGTCAAAAGGCAGTAATGTTTGCTTTCATTCCTGCAACAGCTACAGGCATTTAGAAGGTGAGCAGGCCGCAGGTCGCATATGGTGCATAACTCAAGCAAGCACTAGCTGTAGACAATGTGAGTGGCAGCGATGCAACGTTGAGGTTGTAAATTGTATAATTAAATTTTCACTTTAGCACGAACTCAGGGCCCCTGTCGGTAAGACAATTGTTTGAGTTTCGCTTAATCAGTTTTTTTCATTTAGCCCCTCCTGATATAATGGTTGCGCAAGTCCTTTTAGCCTACTTAGTCTACCCCTAGACTGTAACAACACAACACAACCTAAATGCTACTTGTTTCATTGGCACTCGACATGCAGCAAGCTACTGCAAGATGTGGCCTGCAGGCTGATTGCTAAGTGACAAACGGGAAACAAAATTCATAAAGCCTGGTGTTAAGGGGACCCTCCCATCCGCCGCAGCTGGGGAAAGTCACCATGGCAGACATATTAAGTGTCATCCTTTAGGCGGTAGGGACTCCTTCAGGCGACGTGTGGCAAGAATGCTGGTACAGGAGGCAACACAAACGAACAAACTGACTGACTAACTAACTAACTCACTGGCTGGCTGACTGACTACCTAACTAACTAGCTAACTACATAACTGTATACAGTATGAGCATGTTTACGATTTGTAGGGGATCACTTCATCAAATGTGTATTTCAATTAGCTGTTCCTGCCAATATATAATTGATCTTGGCTTCTTGATTTTTCAAGGTTGGGCAATTCCTGTTAGCCTCTTCGGCCAATCCTGGACTATAACATGAAAGAAAACAAATGCAGGTCAACAATGGCATGTCTACAACATGGCGATGAATGAGTGAACGAATAAATGGTTGTTTGTTCTTGTGAATAATTGTAACTTGCATAGCGATTAGTTGTAGTCTGTTCAGGTTTTAAAGCTTCTGGCGGCAGTCACAGAGGCCCAGCCTATGAGGCGAAAATCCTTCATGTTAATAAACAAGGTTGCATCAAAGTTCCGACTTTAGAAACTCAACCTGGGGACAGCAAAAATGTATGTACCGGTATGTATGAGTACTAATCGGCTACCCTCTGGTCTGTAACATACATTTGGTACATGCACACAACAGGGTTGCTCAAAACGTTACGTCTCGCATCTTGACCTTGAACTTGTTTGCATGGCTCCAGCTAGCAGTATCGCTACTCGCCGTCTTTGGCCGCAAAAATATTTGCCATGAAATGTAAACGCTATCAAAAAATCAAAATCTATCAAAATATGAAGCATCCTCATCAAACTATGCTTTATCAAATCTCTTCATACATTCATGGATACACAGAGGTAGTTTCGCATGACCTTCCACTCCTGGATTGCAAGTCAGAAAATTTAGAGGAATCATTTTGCTCCCAGATTGGGAAATCAGGTTCAGATAATACGGGTTCAGATAATACGAGTCAAAGGCAGTCAACTCAACTCCAACAGGCATGCTGCTCTGTGCGCATTGTTTGCATCCCAGGCTGCAACCTTGCATGCGTCCAACCCGGCATCTCTCCGAGTGTTCCATTGCTTGCTTGTATGCTCGTTCGTGTATGGTAATGATGTTTTTTTATTGGCACTCATGTAAGGGAAGCTGTGCAGTCCGATATATCGTGCATGCTGACACGAAATGTTGTTTGGTTTCCCCAAATGCAAGGGAAATAGTGCAGCCCGATACTAATCTTTGTGCCTTCCCCAAATGTTACACCTGAGCATGTGGCAGCCCGCTTCTAATATTTCAGGCTCAATTCCTCAAAAAAATCACCAGGCATGAACTCTTTCATTTTGCTAACTGCTTGACTGTTGATTTAGTGCCATGCAAGTTTTGCACAAGAAGGATTTCCGCCTCAAAGGGTGGCCCTCCCTAAACTAACCCTATAGTACTTGGATGTAAAATAAACTTGGTTACATGGCTCCAGCCTCTCAGGATGCTCACCGTAACATTCGGCAGTGCCACCATCATTTTTATATTATTATCAAAATATGCACTGCACATTTGGGCCTTCAAATCCGGTTAGTTTCTTAGTGTGCTCCCTGGTTTACGCGTGTAGCACTCTGGGATGCATGTTATGAACCGAATATTGTACATTGGTAGGCCCTGGGAGTAGGCCAACAAGGCTTAAGGGACTTGCCCAACCGTGGCAGAACTAAGACAGCTAGCAGCCTTGTTTTGAAGGAGGGGCTTAAAACGAAAAAACACCAGGTACCACACAGCCCCACGCCCACGCCCCCCCATCACTAGTCTCCCGCGGCCTGGCACGAGCCGATTGTACATTTACAGGGCTCCTAATCGTTTACATGGCTCGCCATCTGCGGCAAAAGCATTTGCATCCAAAGTATTTTTATGATCTTAGTAGCTTTGATCCAACCTGAAGTCGCAAAGAAAGGGTAGACACCGACCGAGTGCCCGAGTGATTAGCGTTGCTTTTCGATCAAGTACCGATAAAGTCCCGTTAATCAGTAATTTGCGAGTTTGTATCGTTACTTTTCACCATTCCGGACAATTATCAGTATTTTCAGGCCAAATTAGAGGTACGAAGTACGACGTGCGAGCTGTTCAGAAATATCGAAATCCAGATCATCGAATTGACCGAAGCCCAGACCAACCCTTGGAGCGATCCGTCTGTCCCCTATCGTTCTCCTTCTCCAATACATATTCCAGCACCACGAACTGCCAATTCAACTCCTGTTCTATCGCCCCCTTGCGGCATCTTCTATCGGTTAGACCTCCGGCCCAATTCGACTCTTGCTCCACCACCTCCTTACAACACATCTTCCCTCTTTTCGACCTCGAAGTCTATTTACCTTTTATTCCACCACCTACTTGCATTCATTCGACCTTGCACGACGAGCCAAGCCTCCTGGGCTTCCCTTTCCTTCTTTCCTTCTTCATTTCTCCCCCCAGAGCCCCCACAATCCTGCTAAATGATATACCTCTCCCTAGTCCAATCCTACTAGATGATTCAGCTCTCCTAAGCTCAACCCTTCTAAATGATTCAAGCCGCCTAAGCTTCTCTGTCTGTCTTCCTTCCCCCCCCCCCTTTCATTCGCCCGAGCTCTCCCCCCAGGGACCCCCCTTGCCCAATGTGGTCTCCCAAGCCATCCTTTGTGCCAAAGCTACTGACCTGCTTGCTCCTGGCTACTGCATGCAGCGCCCAATCTGCAGAACAGTTTGATGCTCTTTTAGCTTGGCTTCAAACACACCCTGGTTTTGAATTCAATGTTAAGATTGGCTACAACGAGAATGGCGTTCGAGGGCTTGTTACGACCAAAAACATCGAGGAGGTAGTGCATGTGCTTGCCCTTTTGGCGCTCTGTATATATGTTGCTTTCCAGGGGCAGCCATCACCACCACGACCACCACCACCGCCACCACCAACACCACAAACATCACAAACACCACCGCTACCGCCACCACCATCACCGGCAACCCAACACCACCCACCAACTACAGTCACCCCACAAACCAGCACCAACACATCCACAACCACACCACCACCACCACGAGAACCCACACACAAACAAACTCCACCACCACACAACCAACACACTGCCACCACCGCTACCCACCACTACCACCACCACCACCACACAACCACCACCAACCACCACCACCAACACCACAACCACACCACCATCACCCTCCAAACCCCTCCACCACTTCAACAACCAACACACCCACAACCACCACCACCACCATCTCCGCACCACTACACTACACTACCACCACACCACCACCCACCACCAACCAACCACCACCGCCAACACAACCGCCACCGCCACCACCACCATCACCACCACCACTACTGCACCACACCATTTAACGGCCACCACCACCACCACCACCACCAACCACCACCAACCTCCACCCCACCACACCACACCCACCAAGCGCCACCTACCACCAACCACACACCACCTTCCAACGCAACACCCACAACACCACTGAGCCACCACCGCTACCAACCTACCAACAACCAACACCTACACCAACACCAACACCAACCACCAACACCAACACCCAACACCAACACCAACACCACCCCAACCGCAACATCACCAGTCCACACCCTCCACCACCTTCACACCTTCACCACCACCACCACCACCACCAACATCACCACCACCTCCCACCACCTCCACTACCACCACCACCACCACCACCGCCACCGCCACCAACCACCATCACCACACCACGACTCCACCACCGACCATTAATGCGCACCACGCACCACCACCACCAACCACCTCCACCTCACCACCACCCCACCAACCACCACCACCAACAAACCCACCAACCTCCACACAACACCACCAACACCACTTTCCACCACCGCTACCAACACTACCAACACCAACACCGCGCCACTTGACACCACCAAATCAACCACCACCACGACTACTGCCACCACCACCATTACGCACCAACCACCTTCAACACACCACACTCACCACCACCACCACCGTCCAGAACCAACTCCACTACCACCAACCAACCACCAACCACACCGCCACCATCACCACAACCAATACTACTGCCACCACCAACAGTACGATGCCACCACCCCCACCACCACCTCCACCACCTCCACCACCAAAACACAACACAACACACCTCCAACCACCAACGCCAACCACCAACACCAACACCACACCGCTAACAACCACCACCATCACCACCACCACCACCACCACCAATACCGCCACCACCACCACCACCACCACCATCACCTCCACTCCACCACCTGTCCCCCCTTCAACCACCACCCAACCACACCACCACCTCACCACCACCTCCCACCACCTCCATACCACTACAATAACACCACCACAACACCACCACCACCGCCACCGCCACCACCAAATCACCACCACCACTCATGCCACCACCAACCATTCTGCCACCACCGACCCACCGAACCACCACCACCACCACCACCACCTCCCCAAACTCAACACCACGCAACAGCCACACCACCACACCACCACCACCACCCCCACCCACCCACCACCCCCTCCAAACACCAACAACCACACCACAAACAACCACGGCCACCACCCAAACCGCTACCACCACTACCAACCCAACACCGCCACCGCCACCACCACCATCACTCACCACCACTACTACTGCTACTCTGCCCACCACCAACATTACTACTACTGCCACCACCGACCTTCACCACCACCAACCACCACCACCACCACCGCCAATACCACCTCCACTGCCAACCACCCCACCACCACGCCACCACACCACCAAACATACGTTCCCACCACCACCATTACTTACTTACTTGCCAACCACGCACCTACACCAACCTCCACCACCTCCACCACCACAACCACCACACCAACACCAACACCAACCCTCCCCACCCACGGCACCACCCCACCAATCACCACCAGCCTCTAACCTAACTAAAACCACCATCAACAACACCAACCACGACACCACTACCAACCAAACTAACCAAACCCCACCCCACCACTACACCAACCCCCACTACCAGCTCGCACGCACCACCACCACCACCACCATCAACTCCACCACCTACCCACCACTAACACACCACCACCACCACCATCACCACCCAACCTCCACCACTCCACTAACCGACAACCACCCAAAACACCACCACGCTCCCCCTCCACGCACCACCATCACCACACCACTACTTCCACACCACCAAGTAAGCACTTTCCACCTACACCACACCAATCCCCCACCACCATCCACCACCACCACCCCACCCCTCCAACCCAACACCACAAACCACCAACACCACCACCTCCACCCCCACCAACCAACCCCAACACGCAACCACCACCAACACCACTTCCACCTACCTCTATAAGACCAACACTAAACCAACACCAACACTCACTTCCAACCAACACCATCATCAACCACCACCATTAACTTCACCACCACCATTACTTCCAACAAACCACCACCTTCACGCACCACCACACCGACCACCACCACCTCGCATCCCACCTCCACTACCACCACCAACCCACCCACCACACCATCCAACTCCACCAACCCAATACTTCTTCCACCCCACCACCATTAAACTTACTTCAACCAGCCACACCACCACCGTCCACCACTCCACAAACACCAGACCCAACCACCAACACAAACACCACCTTCCACCACAACTCCAACCACCACCACCAACACCACGATCTACTCACCAACCACCACCATCAACCAACACCAACACACTACTAACAAACCTCCACCCGACCACCTCCACCACCACCATCACACCCCTCCACCACCTACACCACCAATCCACCACCACCACCACCACCATCAACACACATCCACCACCTCCACTACCACCACCACCACCACCACCCGCCACTACTAGCACACGACCAACCATCACACCACCCTACTGCCACCACCAACCACCTTACTGCCACCACCAACCACCACCACCACCACCCACCACCGACACCACCGCCGAACACCTCCACCCCACCACCACCACCACCACCACCACCACCCACCACCACCACCACCACACCACCACCCACCCACCACACCACCACCACACCACCACCACCACCACCACCACCACACCACCACCAACCAACCCAGCCATCACCACCACCACACCACCACCACCACCACCACACCACCACCACACCTCCACCACCACCTCCACCACTCCCCACCACTTCTCCTCCATCAATCTCCACTCCATCTCCACCCGCATAACCACCACCACCAACTCCACCACCACCGACCACCACCACGCACCTACCATCACCACCACCACCACCCACAGTACTCCCTCCATCCCCACCACCACCATTAACCACCACCACCCACCACCACCTCCTCCCCACCACCACCACATACGTCACCTCCATCACACTCCCCACCACCACCACCACCACCACCACAACACCCACCACCACCAAACCACCTCACTCCATTACCCCACCACCAACACCACCACCATACATATAATTCATTTCTCTATCTTTTACATTTAATTTTTCTTTTTTCTTTCCATTTTACTTAATGGACATATTTAAATTTTAATTTCTTATTATCTATTTTTTTGTGTTGTCGTCCCAGTGAAAGCAAACGTGCTGGCCCCGTCAACCTCACGCCTTCTAATAAGGCGTGCAATTTATTTATGTGTTTATGTATGCCTCGTGAAACGTATTTACTACGAGGCCCACAAAGCCCTTGCGGGGATATCCACCCCCAGGGATATTCACCCTCTTTGCCTCATAATCATAATCATAATCATAATCATAATCATAATCATAATCATAATCATGATGAATCAGAGGTCAATGTTCTTATCATGCTTACAAAAGCTACCCCCACGACTCATCCATTCAAGCTTCCAAAGTCAAGGGCGGGCGTCTGATGCACATCCCAGAGATTTTTCCCGTTTTAGAAAGGGTGTCTTCTGGTTGCAATCAGGGATTTGGTGTTTTTCAAGATTGGGCTCCTGATAGCGATTTAGGTAGGTGGCTCAAAGGGCCGCCCTGCCGTCAGCCCGGGGGGTTGGGGGGTGGGGCGGGGGAGTCTCAGAGTAGCGGGAGGTTCGGCCAAAACAGGGTCCAAGGTAGCGATCGCTACTGGCACCGGGAAAGAAAAACTCTGGCGCATCCTAGCCACAGTGGTGTGGAGCACTGTTTCTTTTTTGGGCTATATGTAGCAGCTTCTAGGCAGCTCCCTTTCCCTGTCCTTGAGCCAAACCTGAAGCTAGCTAGTGCGTCTGAAAGCTAATATGCAAAGCATTCCAATGCAGCTTCAAGCATTGGTTTTGACCCAGTGGTTGGCTAATGGGGCTGGTGGGAAGCTGGCATGAGTAGCCCAAAAAGGAAACAGTGGTGTGGGGTGAAGGAGGATGAGTGAAATATAGGTTCTGCTTTTAGGAAACATAAAGTTCAGTGAACACCTTACGGTTGACTAGACCTTATGTTGAGTAAACCGTCAACATAACAAGGTCGATTGTTTAGGGTTTACCAATAGACCATAAACCATAGTCGATTGTTTAGGGTTTACCAATAGACCATAAACCATAGTCGATTGTTTAGGGTTTACCAATAGACCATAAACCGTAGTCGATTGTTTAGGGTTTACCAATAGACCATAAACCATAGTCGATTGTTTAGGGTTTACCAATAGACCATAAACCATAGTCGATTGTTTAGGGTTTACCAATAGACCATGAACCATAGTCGATTAGGAAACATAAGATCTAGGTACAACCCTAGTTGATGTTGCTTCTTGCGATGCTTATTGAAAAACCCAATGCCTTCCCCATTCTGTCTCCTAAGTTCAAGGGAGGGCGTTTGATGTGCATCCCAGCCACAGCAGTGTTGAGTGTGGGAGGATGAGTGCATTTATTTTTCAGGTACAAGCAGTAGCTTCTAGGCAGCTCCTTGAGCCAGCCACTGAGCTACACCGAAATATCTCAGCACTTTGGACAGCAGATTGTGTCCGCTTCAAGGTGCACTAGATTGTGTTAGGCTTGGCTAAATAGACAGTCAGGGGAGCTGCCTAGAAGCTGTTGGTTGTGGCTGAAAATAAAAGCTAGGGATCAGTGGAAGCCAGGTTCTGCTTTTAGGGAACACAAGGTCTAGGTACACCCCCCTTGTCTAGGGAACATAAGGTCTAGTACACACTAGACCCTAGTCTAGTAACCCTAGTCTAGTAAACAAAAGGTCTAGGTACAACCCTAGTTGATGTTTCTTCTTGCGATTCTTATCGACTAACCCAATATCTTCCCCATTATTTATCCCAAACTCGAGGGAGGGCGTCTGATGCGCATCCCAGCCACTGCAGTGTTGAGTGTGGGCGGATCAGTGAAATGCGGTTTCTGCTTTTAGGAAACATGAGATCTTTGTACAACCCTAGTTGATGTTTCTTCTTGCGATATTTATCGACTAACCCAATATCTTTCCCTTTCTTTCTCACAAATTCAAGGGAGGGCATCTGATGCGCATTCCAGGCACCGCAATTTTGAGTGTGGGCGGATCAGTAAAAGACAACCTTGAATCAGAGCCTATCATGAGATTGCTGACAGAACTCAAAGACCCAGACTCTAAATTCAAGCCGTATCTGGACACCCTCCCAAGGCCTGATGAGATATCATACATCGGGAATATTCCGGCAGAGTATGCCAGTATGATTCCTGATGATGATGAGCACCATTTCGTGAGTTGGGTGGGGCTGGGGGTTGGGTGGGGCTGGGGTTGTTGGTTGTGGCTGTGAGGGCTCACTTGTGGGGTGGGGCGGGGGTTGGGGATCGTCGATGAGATATGATACATCGGGAACATTCCAGCGGATTATGGCAGTATGATTCCTGATGATGATGAGCACCACTTAGTGAGTTGGGTGTGGCTGGGGGTTGGCTAGGGATGGGGGTGGGGTTGTTGGGTGTGGCTGGGTGTGGGTGTGGGGTTGTTGGGTGGGGCTGGTGAGGTTGGTAGATCTGTAGTTGGGGCTGGGGTTGTTGGGTGTGGCTGGGGATGAGGGACCCCACCAGCGCCACTACCACTACCACTACCTCTTCCACCTACCACTGACCACCACCACCTACAACTACCTCTATCATTTACACTACCACCAGCACTACCACTACCACTACTACTACCACTACCACTACCACTACCACTACCACTACCACTACCACTACCACTGCCACTACCACTACCACTATCACTACCACGACCACGACCACGACCACTGACCATAACCTGCCCCCGCCCTTTGCAGCCAAAGATGTTTGATCATCACAAGGAAGTGCATGCCTCCATTCTTGCAGGCAATAGCACAAATCAAAAGTTTACATTGATTGAAGAGCTAGGCCCTGCGGCGGTCAATGTGACTATGGACGACATCAGCTATGCTGGCTCAATTGTAGGTGCTGGTGGGGATGGTGGGGTTGGTGGTGGTGATGATTATGGTGGTGGTGGTTAGGCTAATGTGAATAAAGGCAACATCAACTATGCTGACTCAATTGTTGTTGGTGGTGGGGTAGTGGTGATGGTGGTGGGATGGCGGGGTGGGGTAGTGGGGGTGGGGCAATGGTGGTGATGGGGTGGTGCTGATGGTGGCAATAGCACGAATCAAAATTTCACATTGATTGAAGAGCTAGGCCCTGTGGCAGTCCATGTGACTATGGACGACATCAAGAATGCTGGCTCAATTGTAGGTGGTGGTGAGGTGGTGGTAATGGTTGTGATTATGGAGGTGCTGGTGGGGTAGTGGTAGTGGTGGTGATTATGGTGGTGGTGGTTTGGCTAATGTGACAATGGGCAACATCAACTATGCTGGTTCAGTTTGTAGGTGTTGGTGGGGTGTTGGTGTTGGTGAGGTGTTGTTGGTGGGATGGTGGTGGTGCTTAGGTAAGATGGTGGTGCTGTTTTTGCTGGTGGGACGGTGGTGGTGGTGTAGGTAGTGGTAGTTATGGTGGTGGTGGTTAGGCTAATGTGATTATGGGCAACCTCAACTATGCTGGTTCAGTTGTAGGTGGTGGTGGAGGGATGGTGGTGTTTAGATGGTGGTGGTGGTAGTTGTGGCTATGAACAACATCAACTATGCTGCTTCAATTGTAGGTGGTGGTGGGGTGGTGGTAGCGGTACTATACAACTATAACAACCACACAACTACACAACCATAACAAACATACAACCATTACAACCATATAACCATTACAACCTTCGCAATAATAGAACCATACAACCATTACAACCATTACAACCATAGCAATTATACAACCATACAACCATTACAACCAGTACAACCATTACAACCATTACAACCATTACAACCATAGCAATTATACAACCATTACAACCATTACAAACCATAGCATTTAACCATACACCATTACAACCATTACAACCATAGCAATTATACAACCATACAACCATTACAACCATTACAACCATTACAACCATTACAACCATTACAACCATTACAACCATAGCAATTATACAACCATACAACCATTACAACCATTACAACCATTACAACCATTACAACCATTACAACCATAGCAATTATACAACCATACAACCATTACAACCATTACAACCATAGCAATTATACAACCATACAACCATATAACCATTTCAACCATTACAAGCATTACAACCATAGCAATTATACAACCATACAACCATATAACCATTACAACCATTACAACCATTACAACCATAGCAATTATACAACCATACAACCATAAAACCATTTCAACCATTACAACCATAGCAATTATACAACCATACAACTATTCAACCATATAATCATTACAACCATAGCAATTATACAACCATACAACCATACAACCATAACAACCAAACAACCATAAGAGCCATACAACCATACAACCACACAACCATGCAACCATATAACCATAACAACCATAGCAATTAAACAACCATACTACCATACAACCATACAACCATAACAACCAAACAATCATAACAACCATACAACCATATAACCATACACACATACAAACATAACAACCGTATCAATTATACAACCGTATCAATTATACAACCATCCAACCATAACAAGGATACAACCATACAGCCATATAATAACAACCATATCAATTATACAACCATACGAACATACAACCATACAACCATAACAACCATATGATATGATATGGTATGGTATGATTTGATAGCAACCATAACAACCATAACAACTATAGCAATTTAGAAACCATACGAACATATAACCATGACAACTGTAACAACCATAACGACCATATGATATGATATGATACGATATGATAGCAACCATGACAACCGTACAACCATATGAGTGATGCATCCCTCCCACCACCACCACCACCACCACCACCCACCCACCCACCCACCCACGTTGACTGTTGAATGCCCCCCCTGCGTGTTTGCTTCCATGCAGTGGGGGACTCGATCCCTGGACGGGAGCCTCAGACCGACAAGCTTACTGATCCCGCTCTTCGATTTAGCCAACCATATCAACCATTCAACCATACGACCATATGAGTGATGCATACCCCCCCCACACACACACCCACCCACCCACCCCACACCCCCCACCCCCCCCCCACCCCACCCCACACCCACCCCACCCCACACCCACCCACCCACCCACCCACGTTGACTGTTGAATACCTCCACTGCGTGTTTGCTTCCATGCAGTGGGGGACTCGATCCCTGGACGGGAGCCCCAGACTGACAAGCTTACTGATCCCGCTCTTCGATTTAGCCAACCATAGAGATGATTGCTCCACGTTTGTAGGTAAGTGGATGGATGGATGGATGGATGGATGGATGGATGGTCGCCAAGCTTGAAAGTATGGTCTTTGTCTCTATCTATATCCTCAATCTTGTAAATGTAAAAAAAAAAATCATATCACCATGAATACTTTTTTAATTGTTTTAAAAGGATCTTAGAACCTTGTAGACGCTTTCGCATGATATGCCTTGGAACTAACGTCGGACATTCTGCTGACCCTAAGAGTTTATTTTAATAGCAGCTTCTAGGCTGAGAGTCTCTATGGGTGGTGTAAGTGGTAATGCTTCTTCTTGCTGTGAGGGCTGCCCTAGCTCCTCTCTATTCTTTTCTTTTCTTTTCTACCCGTTGCAGTAAGAACTGCTTCCCTTTCAGTTCGGTGACGTTCACTCCCCTGCTGATTCCTACTCATACTCTGCCAAGTATGGTTACAATGATCTGTATTATCCTGCAGATGCTTTTCATATGAAGGCTAGGCAAGGTCCTTTCTTTTTACAGAAGGGTCCAGTCCCTGCTCATGATCATGTTCAGTTTGTCTAGAAGATTCATTAGAATTGGGCTGTAGCAGGTCGTCTATACTGATGACACTTTCGCCTACTTTTATTGGATTGGTGCAAGGAAACGTCTCGATCCTTTTTTCAAGGCTCGGACCGCTTGTTTTTGCCCTTCATACATCACAACCTCCTTTGTCAATGTTAACCCATTTTGGTTAGTCTCCAAATAATGAACGTACTCGGCTGATCTCGTGAACGTATCTCATTTTGATATCGGGTCCAATGTACACTTTGGAGATGCCAAATTACACACTACTGTCTGTAGCTTATCTCGGCTTTTGTGGCGCCTGGCCAATCTTCGCCTAGAATGAGGAGGTCACCTCCTGCTACTCATTCCTCTACCACTAACGCTTTCTGTGTTCCAATGTATGTGCCAATTATAAGGCGCATTTCTGATGTCCCCATGTATATATGTATATATGTATGCATGCAATCCTGCTTGTTTAGCCAGGTCTGCTGTTGTGAATGAGTCTGATGCCCCACTGTCCGCAAGTACGAGAGTACGTTTTCCTTGGTCCAGTCCTTGAAACACCATTTTCAAAGTAGTCTTTGATGCTTTTTCATGATTTAAAACCGTTTGTTGTGTTTTAGGGTCAGTTTTGTATCTTGGTCGGTCGTACCTGATCTCTGTGTTTCTGCTGGTTGTACATTTTTCAAATGTGGTAGTACAGTATATTCTGTCTCTGCCAATGCATTGCTTGATCAGCTGCATACCTTTCAGAAACTTGACCCATGGTTTTTCTTTTCCTTTGCTTTGCTTGGAAGCACAAACTATCCTGACGTCTCAGGGTTCTTGGCTTTGGTCATAGTATAATGGTGTAAAGCCTCTGAAATCAGATATTGTGGTGGCTGCTGCTGCTGATGATGCTGCTGCTTATGCTTATAAATATGAGGTAGAGCAAGGTCCTGGGTTGGCAGTGGGCTGTGGGCTTGTCTCGGGGTTCTTGGCTTTGGTCGTAGTACAATGGTGTAAAGCCCCTGGAATCAGATGTTGGGGTGGATGAACCCATACCATCTTATCACTAAAATCATGCGCACAAAATTCTTCATTTTTAAGCTGCACGGGACACGTGGTTGCGAGAGGTTTAAGGTTGAAAGCATCAACAGTGCAACTGTCTCCCAGAGACTCAATAATTTCATCAAACACTTCAGATTAACAATTACACTATCCTCAACTATCTTACTGGGATTTTGTGTGCCTTCATTGTTTATAACACGAATAACCAGTGAGATGTGACAATTTTGTACTTTCTTAGGAAATACTATCGCTCTCCACATTTGGTCATTCTCTGATGGGTTGTCCTGCCCATATAGACCTCCCTATGGCCTGTTCCATCAAGGACACTTCATGCCAGTCCTCAGACCTTTTGTAGCGATGTGGCCCTCGGGAACTGCCTTCTTGTGGGAGCAAATTCCCTTTGTTGGCCCTGCCTTGGGCCGATCACATCAGGGTACTTCAAATGGCCAAATTGGCCAGCGCTTGAGCGCACTTGAAAACAAAAAAACTGCGCTGTGTAGTGCAAAAAGCGCAAAAATTGCTTGCAGCGCCCACAAGGGGTTGCAAAAATCTGCGCAGAGGGGGTCAAAAAGTCAGCACTCAAAAGCGCAAAAGCGTGCGCTTTGAATTACCCTGGATCACATGCCTCGAAAGAGGTGTGACACCCAGGGCAATTGCACTCCTCCATCTCCCAGAGCTGCTGCTCATTGGAGATCTTGTTGTTTCTCGCATTTGGGAGGTGAGCTTCCCCCATGAGTACCCACTCCTTCCCTGCCTTCTGTTATCCTCCCGCTGCTGCGAAAGATGCTGGCTTATGGGATCCTCCAGCTGTTTCTAGAGATCCTGTCGTGGCCTCTTCATTCCGATGTTCAACTGCTGCTGCAGCTGCTGCTGTGGTTGGCGCTGCTGCTTGAATCTGCTGCTGCATCTGCTCGTGTTATTGCTGCTGGAGATCCTGCCTTCATGTGTTGCATGGGAGGGAAGGATAGTTTGTAAGGGGTTTTGGCTTACCATGATTTGAATGGTCCCCTCTCCTTTGTTTGTTCTTCCCATTTGGACTTTTCACTCTTATGGGAGTTCATCACTGATTCTTTATTGAGTAGGTATTGAGTGAGGTCTTCTAGGCTAGTGAAAGGCCTATTTTCACATCATAATAACCCACTTCTTAAAACTGTGAGTTAAGTGATTTTCTGAACCCTTTTACAAGACTATCATGGGAAGTTCCAACTTTCTAAACAGTCTTTTGAATTTGATGATGTGAGCTTGGAGGATAGTTGCTTCTTGCTTAATCTCATTTGTCATGATCATCTCTAGGTTCTTCTCATTCTTTCTTTTAGAGTGCAGCACTAGCAACTTCTTTGCCCGCCAGCCAACCTACCCCCACCACTACCACCAGACACGCACCCCCACCCTCACCCCAGAACCAGAACCAGCACTTCCCACCACCACCACACACACACATACATGCCCCCCCCCCCCCCCCCCCCCCCCCCCCCCCCCCCCGCTCCACACACACACAAACACCTTATTTTAGAGTGCAGCACTAGCAACTTCTTTGCCCAATGTAGGAGGTGCTTCCTAACCAACACCAATTCCCCCCCCCCCCCCCCCCCCCAACACACACACACAGCATGCTTTCCAAATTCCAGCTCCCCACCCACCCACCCACTCATCTTAAGAGAGAGAGAAAGAGAAAGAGAGTTACACAGTGGATCTCCGTAATGCGGAACGATCGCTAGTTGGCAATTGAGTAAAGAACAAAGACTGCTAGAAAATTAAGTACCCAGCCACGGTACATTTTATCGGGTAATATACAGTGTCCCAGATTCACATATTTATAGATTCAACACTTTCAATAACGTCTTTTACTATTAAATGTAGTGGAAGAAGCATGGATGGGAGAGCCGGGGTACTCCAAGTAGCAGCTTCTAGACATCCCCCTTTCCTGGTTTAACTACAAAACCATTGGTGGTTGGCTCCAGCGCAAGGAAACGGGCTGGCCACCTCAACCTTATGCCTCCGTCGTCATAGGGCGTAACTTAGTATGTAGTCTAACAGCCCAGGGGTAGCCAAATAGGCTAAAGGGACCTTAAGCAGGAAAGGCAGCTTAAAAAACAAGAACTGGTGAACTGAACCCCAACAAAATAATTGCAGACGACGGGGGCCCGGAGTTCGTGCTATGCCGATAATTTAACTCTACATTTCTTGTCACATTTAAAATCAATGCAAGAAGACGTTTCTATCCTCTGAACTAGTCAGCGTCTATTAACCCACCATTATATACTTGAACTCAAACTTGGTTTCATGGCTCCAGACTTGTTACCAAGTTTGGCTGCGGCGAGGAGCCAGCCATGCTGATCACCGCTCGCCGTCTTCGGCAATAACATAATTAAAGCAAAGCAAATCATTATCATATAAATACATTTGATCAAATCCAATATTATATTGTATCTTTGATAGGGGTTTGGGGTTCAGCTCATCAATGCTTTATATTTGTAGCCATTCCTGTCACGGTTGGGCTAGTCCCCTGAATCTGTTTGGCCGACCCCTGGACTGCAACATACATACATCTATATATATAAAGAAATCATGGTCGTGGTCAAGGTGGTGTCATCGCGTAACCGACTTCACCGACTTCCCGCCCAGCCATTTCCCGCTCAGCCAATTCCCGCTCAGCCAATTCACGCTTTTAATCTCTCCTGCTTCAACTTCTGCCTGATTGGCCTCCTGCGAATTCTGCCTTATGCAACCTTCGCCTCCTGCGTATTCTACCTGTCGCGCATCCCGCCCGATTTCTCCTTTTCCTGCCTGAGTCCATCCACCTGATTTCGGTAGCGCTGCAGTTTGTCTTCCTACAAGCTTTTCCCCCTGCATCTCTGCAAGACCTTTTCCTTGCGTCAATAGACCTGTCGCTGCGCACAATTGGAGGTGACGTGGAAAATCAGCGGACCTGTCAGAAATGTTCGAATCGCATCCATCTCATGTCACAAACTTGACTGCAAATTCTTCCCACTGTATTGAGAAACATGTCGCACCGCATTGTGCCATAGCAAGTACGCATCAAAGTTGACCGAATGAAAAATCTCGCTGAGCATTCTCGCCCTAACTTGACCGAACATCTCAAATCAGCAACTTGACTGTAACTTCTTCCCACTGCATCGAGACACATGTCGTCGCTGTGCATTGTGCTATAGAGAGCACGCGGCAAAGTTGAATGGATGAACCTAGCGATGTTTCCAAGTCCCAGATCGAGTTGACTTCGGGAGCAGTTGCGCTGAACAGGATTGTTCTTCGGCCGAACTGAATACATGCTCGCTAAGAAGAAGCTTTAGTAATATACAGTTGCGATTGCGCAGGTTCAGCCTTTTCAGTGGGGTCGACTATTGATCACAGCTGAGGTGGCAGGGAAGCAGGTCCGATGCTTTTAGCGGAGTCGGATGATGCGCAAACGTTGTCGATGCTCATCGTCCCGTTTGCCTTTCAGCTATGGCAAAGCCCACAGCTGAAGTGGAGGGGGGCAGATATGGAGTATGTGTGTCCTGATGGGTGCTTGTAGGAGGGAGGGGAGGGATGAGAGTGGGGAGAGGGTGGGGGCTGGTGGGATGGCTGGGGTGGGGGAAGGTATGGAGTCAGGAAATATGTCAGGAAGAGTAAGGGAGTATGTTTGTGGGCAAGGGTACATGGTTGGGTGGGGGGGGAGATAACTAGGGGGGGGGGGGGGGGGGGGGGGGGGGGGGGGGGGGAGTACGGTGGTGTTTGTGTGCTTGTGGGTGCACAAGGGAGACCATCGCAAGGGATATGCGTCCGTCAATGTTTTAAGTTGCATGTACTGCAGAGAAAAACGTTTTGCAACCCAGCCCAAAACAGGTGTGGCCAACGGGAGGGAAGGGGGAAGGGGGCGGATAATGGTTTGGTGGTGGTGGTGTGTGAATGGGTGGGGGCTTCAAGTGTAAACCATAATGTAACCAGCACCAAATAGGTGTGGCCAAAGGCCAAAAGGGCACCGTACTATGATTGGGGGGGGGGGGGGGGGGGGGGGGGGGGGTCTTTGTGAGAGTAGATGTGGCCACCGGCCACACGGGCTACCGTACTAGTACATACATACATACATACATTTATATATGTATACATATATACATACATACATGCACATGTACCTTTCATAGGTGCTTATGGTAACTTCTACGCGAGTGATGGATATTTCTACCTTATTACATCAAAAGAAATGGACAAGGGAGAGGAGGTACGGTTGAAAGGCAGAAGGATAGGGGGGGGTTATGTGGGTGGGGGGAGTGGGGCAGAAGGAAGCTGTTTGTTGCGCTGCATGTTGGAGGGCTGTGAGGTGGCATTTGTGGGTAGGGATGTGGGGGGAAACACCACCTCACACACGCACTCACATACACACCACAAACACAACCACAAATGCACACAAACATACCCACATTATACACGCACACAAATTACAGTCAGACCCCCCCCCCCTCCACAACCAACCAACCAATCAACCAACCAACACCACTAGCTCCAGACACGCACACACCCCACCACCCCAGAACCAGCACTACCCACCGCCACCACACACACTCATACATGCCCCCCCCCCCCCCCCCCCCCCCCCTCCCCTCCCCTCCCCTCCCCTCCACGCACGCACGCACACACATACACACATACACCCAATAACCAACCAACCATCACCACCACGGAAACTCCTGTCACACACACACATATCCTCCCCCCACCACCACACCAGCCACACCTCCCCCCCCACACACACACATACACACACACACCCCACCATACCTCCTCCCACACATAAACACATAGACGTAGATATATCTTCCCACACCCACACACATTCCCCCCTCCCTTCACACGCTCTACCATACCTCATCCCACACACATACACATAAACATAGATATACACATATCCCCCCACCACGCCACACACCACACCTCCTCCCCCCCACACACATACCCACGTACATACACACACCCACACACCTGCGCACACCTTACCTCCTCCCCCACCACACACACATACCTCCCCCACCCCACCTCATCCTCCACCCACACACATACCCCCCAGCCCCTTCCCCAACCCACACACCTTACCTCCTCCCACACCAACACACATACCCCCACCACCACCACCACCACCAACCACCACCACCACACACACACACACCTCCTCCTACATCCACACACCGTACCCCCCCCCCCCCACCACCACACACACACACCCATACCTCCTCACACCGCACACACACACACACCACACACACACTACCCCCACCCCCACCCCACTTCCTTCCACAGGTCTGTTACTCCTACTCCGATCAGCCTCGTGACGACTACCTCTTGTTGTACTACGGCTACATGCCCATGCCTAAAGACTGTCCTGCTATGCGGCACTTGCAACCACCCAATGGAGGTCCTCCTGTCTATCCGTTACTCAGCATAGGTATTCAATCTACGGCCTATTCCTCTCGCAATAGTCTCTCACTTCGCTCCTCAATCTATGCTTTAGTTACTGGACCGCATCACAACTATTGACTTACACGGTCATCCCATGCTTAAAGACTGTCCTGCTATGCGGCACTTGCAACCACCCAATGGAGGTCCTCCTGTCTATCCGTTACTCAGTATAGATACTCAGTCTATAGCCTATCCCTCGCATAGTATTCTCTCCCTCTCTCCCACCCTCCCACCCTCCCTTACTCCCTCCCTCCCACCCTCCCTCACTCACTCACTCACTCACTCACTCACTCACTCACTCACTCACTCCCACTCTCCCTCCCACCCTCCTTCACACCCTCCCACCCTCCTCCCATCCCTCCCTCCCCGCCCTCCTCCCTCCCACCCGCCCCCCCTCCCTCCCCCTCCCTCCCTCCCACCCTCCCACCCTCCTCCCTCCCTCCCTCCCTCCACCCCCTCCCACCCGCCCTCCCTCTTTCCACTCCCACCCGCACCTCCCCCCCTCCCTCTAGCTCATCAATCCCCCAAAAGCCCCACGCTCCCTCCCCTCCCGTCACGCTCAATCAACTCACTCCCTCCCACTCTCCCTCCCACCCATCCCTCCCACCCGCCACCCTCCTCCTCCGACCCCCCCTCCCTCCCTCCCTCCTCTCTTCTCCCTCCCACCACCCTTCCTTCCTGCCCTCCTTTCCTCCCTCCCTCCTCTTTCCCCCCCTCTCCCTCCCTCCTCCCTCACCCGTCCCTCCCTCCCTCATCCCTCGCCTCCCTCCCTCACTCCCTCCCTCCCTTCCTCCCCCCCTCAGACCACCCTCCCCCCACAGTCCCCTCCCGCCCTCCTTCCCTTCCTGATCCCTTCCTCCTCCTCCCACCCGTCCCCCCCTCCCTCCCCGCCTCCCTCCCTCCCGTCCTCCCGTCGCCCGCCCCCCACCCCCTCCTCTCCCCCTTCCCCCCTTCCATCTTTCCGTGCCCTCCCTCCCTCGCGCCTCCCACCCTCCGCTCCTCCCTCCCTGTCCCTCCCCCCCTCCCTCCCCTCCCCCCCTCCCCTTCCTACCCCCCCCCCCTCCGCTCCCACACGCCACCCGCCCATTCCCTCCCTCCCTCCCCCGCTCTCACCCTCCCTTCACCACCCTCCCTTCCCTCCCCTCCCTCCCTCCCTACAGAAGCCCTCCCTCCCTTATCCCAGTCCCCACCCCACCCAACCACCCTCCCACCTTACCCTCCATCCTCCCGAACAATCCCTCCCTCCTCCCGCCCTCCCTCCCTCCCACTCCCTCCCCTCCCCCTCCTAACAAAACCCCACCACATCACAACACAAACGCCACCGACCCCAATCCCCTGTTCCCGACTCCTCCACACCAATCTGCCCCTGTACCCGACTCCCTCTCCCTCCTCCTCCCCCCAACCCTACCCCCATTCCCACCTGTACCGACTCCACTCTCCCTCCTTCCCCAGCCCCCCCCCCCCCCCCACCCCACCCCACACACACACGCCCCTACTGACTCCCTCTTCCTCCTTCTGCAGATACAAACAAAGCCCTCATCGAGCCCTGGGCTACAGATATTGAGATGGTTCAAGATCCAGAGTGCGACGTATTTGACGCTAGTAGTGTTCCTTTAGACCGACTGTTTGAAGGTGGGTGGTGGTAGCAGAACAAGCTTGAATGTGGGTTGTGGGTTAGTGGCTGGATGGTGGGTTGTGGTGGGTTGATGGCTGGATTTTGGTGGGTTGGTGGCTGAATGGTGGGTTGATGGCTGGAGGGTAGGTTGTGGTAGCAGAACAAACAGGAATGTGGGCGGATGGCATGCAAGTTGATTTTGTTTGGTGGGGAGGGGTGGGGGGGAGGTCGGGTTGTGTGTGTGTGTGTGTGTGTTAGGGGGGTCATGCGTGGGGGGGGAGGTGATTTTGGGTGTGTGTGTGGGGGGGGAAGGTGGTCGAGGGGGGCATCAAGTGGTACTTTTGTGTGCACCGCTCCTTTCCCAATCCCTTTATTACTGATTCTGTGTAGGCAGCATTGAGGAGATGCAAGCTGAAATCCAGCGTCTTCAAAGGATACTGAAGCAACTTCAAGATAGGGAGAAGGAGGTCCCCACTCCTAATCCTCTTCCTGGTAAGCTCAAACCTCATGTGTGTGATGTGTGTAGGGTGGGGGATGTGTGTGTGGTTGGTGATGTATGAAGGTGTGTGGGGTGTGCGGTGTAAGTTCAAGATAGAGAGAAGGAGGTCCCCACTGCTGGTCCTCTTCCTGGTAAGCTCAAGCCCAGTTATTTTTAGCTACATGCAGCAACTTCTAGGTTGCTCCCTGAGCCAGCCATTGGGCAAAGTCCCCCAATTTCAGCAATGCTAGAAAAGCAATTATGCTGGCTTCCAGATGCACTAGCCCGCTTTGAGTTAGGCGGAATATTCAGGAAGAGGAGCTACCTAGAAGCTGGTGCTCGTAGCTGGAAACGAGTCCTATGCAGCGTCGCAAGCGCCGCAGAAAATTGGCAGAGTGTGTTGGCAACAGAACAACAGGTGGCAAGGATGGAGCTGACCGAAGCCAGTTAGTTATGAGACAGTTGGCTACCGTGCCAGGCTTCAATTCTTTGGTTGGTCGGACAAACGGACAATGGGGTGAATCTGGGGGCTCCCGCCCCCCAGGAGGGGGGCTCTGCCAAAACATTCTCCTCAAGCCTTTATCTCTGAATCCTCTGGCCCACTAGTTTTTGCAAGGGTTCACACCTCCTGGGGTGACAAGTCCTATGCAGCGTCGCAAGCGAGGCGGAAAATCGTCGGCGTGTGTTGGCAACGGAACAGAGGTGGCAACAATGGAGCTGACCGAAGCGAGTTAGATACGCGACCGTTGGCTGACATGTCAGGCATTGATTTTTGTTCGGTCAGACAGACAAATGGGTGAACATGGGGGCTCCCGCCCCCTTGAAGAGTGGGCTCCGCCAAAGCTACTTTTAAACAAGCAAAACAAGCCCAATGCATGTGGGGGAAGTCCAAGATAGGGAGGTGGTCCCCCTTTCTGATCCTCAGCCACGTACACTCAAACCTCATGTATGTGGGGTGATGGAGGTGGTGAAGGTGATGTACGTGGGGTGTGTTGGGGTGGTGATGTACGTGCACCAAGTGGAAGATAGGGAGGAGGAAGTGCCCTGATCCTCTGCCAGGTACGCTCAAACCTCATGTGTGTGGGGTAGGTGATTTATGTGGTTTATGTGTCTACAACCCCTCTCCAAACAACCCCCCTGCACACCCACCTCCAACCTCTCCAAACAAACCCCCTTCCCTACATGCGGAATACCCGCTCTCCAAACTTCCCCCACAACTTTTCCAAACAAGTCCCTACATACCCACCTACAGCCTTCACAAACAAAACCCCTACAGGTCACGAGTACATTCATGGGCAACTGGTTTTGCTCCAGCAAAGAAGGAAGCTGTCTCTTGGATATGAAATCTCAAGAATAGAGGGAGAGCTTGCAAGCCTTGAGCAGCAAAATTGGTAGATCAACCACCCTTCTCATGTTCACATATACAGATATACCGTATGCTGTTTCTTGCATATACCGGTATGACATCGCAAGATTGGAGAGGGAGCTAACAACCCTTGATAAGCAAATAGACAGATCTAAAATCCTCCTAATTTTCACATATACTGTATTCTATTTCTTGCATACACTGGTATGACAACGCAATATTAGAGGGGGAGCTTGCAAGCCTTGGGCAGCAAAATCGGTAGATCTACCATTCTTCTTATTTGTACATGAACCGTGTGCTGTTTCTTGCATACTGGTATGACATCTCAAGATTAGAGGGCGAGCTTGCAAGCCTTGATAAACAAAATCGGTAGATCAACACCCTCCTCATGAGCACTTATATGGATATACTGTATGCTGTTTCTTGCACACACCGGCATGAAATCGCAAGAGTGGAGTGTGTGCTTGCAACACTGCTTTTTTTCCGGCTACCAGCATCAGCTTCTTGGCAGCTCCCTGAGACTCCCACTGGTCCAAACCCAAAGATACCAGGAGCACTGGAAAGCCAATCTTGAGGGGTTGGCAGCCCTCTGCCTAATCTACCCCCAGACATGGTGCCCCAGTGTTGGAAGCCTCAAGTCCTTCAAGGACACCCTAGCTGCATGCAAGGAGGAGGCCAAGCACACTGCTAGGGCTGTCCTGTCCTGTCCTGGACTGGGCTGGAAAGCCAGATTTTCCTATCTTGAGCTGTTAGCAGCCCTCTCCCTAATCTACCAGGCATGGTGCCTTAGGGTTGGAAGCCTCATGTCCCCACCTACACAGGTTGTTCAGGACACTGCATCCTCTGTCACAGACACAACGTCGAAGGGTCCGTTGCATTACAGGAAGCAACGTGCGAAGGGTCCGTTGACCAGAAAGAAGGGTCCGTTGCGTCGCAGGACGCAGGCTATACAATTGGGTCCGTCTCAGGCAGCTGAGCTGGGGGTCCTCCTGAATTACCCTGGCCCCTACCTACAAGGGATGAGTTGTGCTTCCACATAGCTGACGCATTGTTGTCAGGAGACGGCCTGCCTAAGTTGAGCTCCTGTAGCACAGCAGAGCCAGGTAGACCCGGCACTATGCCTTCCCCATGGGCTTTGTCGTCGGCAGCATCTCTGGAAAATTGCATGTCTGGGTTGGGCTCCTGTACCACAGCAGAGCCAGTTACCTTGGTCCCCACCTACAGGGGATGAGTTGCGCTTCCACATTGCTTCACGTACTCGAGATGTCAAGTTAGACTAGTGGCAAGCTATCCTGCCACACACTGCCCTCCTTTGAAAGGAAAGCGTTTTCCATTCCAGGCTCAGAACACGATCTGGTCTCCGACAGGGCGCAGCTCCCGCGGCTGGGCTCGAACGGGACCACCACATCCGCCTACCGTGAACCATTTCCCTTCGGAACCGAGACTGGATGAGTTGCGCTTCCACATTGCTTCCATCTCCTATCACTATGGTAGGCCCAAGCTGGTGAGTGGGGAGGAGAAGGAGGCTTCACCATTGCTGTTGAAGGAGGACTTGATGAGGCAAGGAGGAGCATTGGTGAAGGAGGGTACTGCTGCCTCTAGTGTCATTATGAAGCACTATGAGAGTGTCGTATCCAAGGCTGGCGGCATCCAATCCTACCAATCCCACTCACCTCCCAGCTTGCACTGGCAGTACCTAGCTCCACAGGGAGCTACCCAGTTCCCTGAGCGGATAAAGCTAGCCAAGATTGCTCTGACCGTGGTCGGTGGATCTGTGGAGGAGGAGAGAACCTTCTCTGCAATTAACTTCAGCAAGTCCCCCCGTGCGATACCCACGGAAAAACTGGGAGCCCAGTAACAGTTTCAAGACGTGTCCAGGTGCATCCAGGTCCAGATGCATAAGGTTGCTTAAGGCTTGGATGAAGTGAGAGCCCGGGGAGCTGCCAAGAAGCTGCTGCTCGTAGCTGAAAAGAAAAGCTATGGCTTGTAACCCTTCACTTGATAAAAAGGCTAAGTAGATCGAGATCTATCAGCCTTCTCATCCTAGATATAATGCTGTCTCTTGCTTATGAATTTATGATGATGATGATGATGATGATGATGATGGTGGTTATATTTTTCTTGGTGCCCTACTGGACTTGTGGACTCCAAATGAAGTTGCAAGACTAGAGTGTGTGTTGAGGACTGTTGAGATAGATGCTTGGTAGTTTTATCAGCATTCTTATTGTATCTGCCATGCTTTGTCTGGCGTATGAAATCGCAAGACTGGAGCGTGAGTTGTGGACTGTTGAGATAGAAGCTAGGTAGAGCTATGATGATGATGATGATGATAATTACATTTTTCCTGATGCCCTACTGGACTACAAATGTGATCACAACCTGACTTAGTCCAAGGGGACTTATGAACATCACGAAACAGCCTTCTCGCTTTCGATGTAACATTGTGCCTTTCTGTCTCTGGCACATAAATCGCAAGACTATAGGGCGTGGTTGGGGACTTGAACTTGCTTGCATAGCTTCAACCAGCAATTTGGCCGGTCACCGTATTCGGCAGTAAATAAAGCAATGCAATATCAGGAAAATGTGAACGTGATCAAATTGTATTTTGTTCATTTTGAGTGGTTGGGGACGGTTGAGATGGAAGCTAGGTAGATACTTCAGCTACCTTCTTTGTCTCTTGCTCTTCAATCGCAAAAGTATAGCGCATGCAGTAGTAGATAGAATAGTAGATTGAGATCGACCCGCCGTGTCATCCTAGCATAAATAAACAGAACGCCTTACTACGAGGCGTGAGGTTGAGGGGGCCAGCCCGTTTGCTTGCACTGTATCAGCTTGAATACACTCCAGAGAGTGGGCAGAGATGCTTGCGTGAAGCAGACGCGCCAATCTATACACGGAGACGAGAATAACGTTACAAGCACAGGAGACCCATCAAGGGGCACCAGTGGTGAAAGGGGCGGCAGCCTGGAACCTAACAGGGTACAGGCTAGACCGGTGACGCAGCCAACAGGAAGCTGTCACTGAGTCAAGAAGGATGACACAGTCTACGGGAAGCTAGCACAGTACTGGCAGAGCCGATAGTTCTAAGGAAGTACATAAGTAGTCACCAAGTCATAAAACGCGTGAGAGCACCGCAATTCATGCTGACACTCCACCTATGACACAGGTGACATACAATACTACTTCTCCACCTATGGCACTGGGGACATAGAACTATATGTAACAGAGTAAAAAAAAAAATCAAAGAACTCCGAAAAATCGAGAGAACTTCAAATGAAACCCAAAGGGTTAAAGGAAGGAATGAAACAAGGCAAAAACAAAAGTGTGCCAAGGTAGAAAAGGATGAAAAAACCGAATATCAAAGTTGGGGAACAATGGTATAGAAAACCCGATCCGGGAATAGGAACCTTACGCCAATCAATGATAACCAAAGAGACAGATTGAAATATCGTGTGAGAGCAGCACACGAGAGAATCAAAGCCTAAAGGACGAAGACAAGAGGACACCAAAGTCCACTAGTAAAAAATAAAGTCGATGGAAAATCCACTACCCTAAAAACTATTCTTAGCATAGAATCCATGACTAGGTTGGGATGAAAAAAAACATGATGAACTGGTTTCTTACTCAAAGATGGAAGTAAGAAGATTTATGAAAGTTAATTATCATAAATCCCCAGTTACGGCACTAACTAAAACATTATAGGAGGTGGGTATCGCACCGCAAAGAACTCATGCACTCAAGACACACCAAGCGCCTAACCACAAGCTAACCAAACCTGCAGCAACCGAAAAAATCCAAAGGATGCGAAGTTAAAAGTTTCAAGAAACTCGTAACCAACAAAGGAAACACAGTTCAATGAACAATAGAAGGTTAGATGTACAACCATAGTACATAAAACCTATTGTCCACTTGAAAAATAGTAAACGCATAAAAAGGACTTCAAAGAATTTACTGCAAAGGATGGACTGAAAGGGCGCTAGAAATACACTCGGAAGAACAAGAAAGAGGTGAGCGGCGGTACATCTGCAAGTACAACCGCAAGATTACCCAGCCCACCAATGAACAGTAAAATCCGAAGGGAAACAACTACTACACTCCACAAAAATTATAATCACCTAAGAGGCTGGTGATCTAAAAACAGTGTGGAGTAAAAAGAAATAGCTAATCTAGAATGAGCTCCACCGAATGAACCATCTGCCTATGGAACTAAGAGTCAGAAACTATCAAGACGCTATAACGGTGGTCTGAATTAATTACCACCTTCCGCCAAAACCAAGAAAGACAGCTGAAAGGAAGCTGCCTAAACAAAGCGTCGTAACGCTCCACCAATCTAGACTACCCTATAAGACAGTCTAGGAGGTGCTGAGGAATAGGCACCCACACATAGGGCCATGTTAACCTACGTATGAGAACCAGCAGCACCGAAAACATTGAATCCTGGGTTGACTGTAACACCCCAGCCATACGCAGTATCAAACTAGACCAGTGTTCAAGATCATCACTTACACTTTCGGTAACGGCTACATCATCACATGGGCTTGACCCGGATAATCCACCCGGGATGGCAGGAGGCGAAGGGATTAACAACACCTGCGAGCCATCCGAGGTGGCCGGAGGTTGGCGACTATTAGGCAATGGACCTGTGACAGGCTCCACTATGATCTGAGGCTGTCTTAATCCTAAAGCTTCGCCGATAAAACATGGCACAGAGGAGGGCCTGGCGACCCCCTGAGATTCGGGTAAATGATTGTTTGGATATACAACTCCCACCCGCCCTAAAACTTCACACACAATACAGCATGATCAGGCCCTGGTCTGGAATGCAATCTGGATACATCCCAGCCAGGCCAGCCATCAACAATTGGGGTTGTTAAAGGGCGTAGGGAATAACCGGCGACACGTAACATATCACCGTTTGATGACAGGAGGGATGCAGGCGGGCACGGGGACCCATACTAATGGGAGAACCCAGAAAGACAGTTTAGACTAACTGGAGATAGAGAGTACATCACTACTCACTACTAACTGGCGCAACATCGGATCCCAAACATAAAAAACCCTTACTCACCAGGGAATACCCAACCAGTCTACCAAATAATGCCTTTTTAACTAGCTTGTTACGCAATATCCCATTTACTTCAAACGAGCAGTGGCGACTATACACTCGTAACAACGACACATCAGGTACAACCCCAAAGAACAGCTCCAAAGGAGTTATGTCTCCCTAGTGGTACAGCCGATTGCGAAGATAACACACTAGCACTCTGCTGAGCAGTGTCATCATCAACAACTCATGCACTGCCACAACTAATCGAGATCAACCATGCCTCTATACCACTTAACTAAAAATTCCGAAGCCCTATCAGAACTCAAACACTTGAACACAAACTCACGGAGCTGATGCATACACCTAAGGGGGGAACCAGGGGCACGGTAAGACAGTAGCGACCTCTGTCTAACCACGGAACGCACCCAGGGGTCCCAAGGATCCTAAGAGAGAAAAAATATCCACCAAGATATCATGCCAAATAACCTCCACGGCCGCTGGACTAGGGCCAGGACGGCCTCCATTTCGGCTTCAGCATGGGCGACACCTGGGAGCACAGAAGGTGGGGAAGCGTTAGGGCGAAGTCGAGATTTGAGGTATGGGAGAAAGGAGACGAGGATGAAAGTGCAGCAAGTCGCACCAGGAGCAGAAAATCGCACCAATGGCAGAAAATCGCAAATCGCAAGGGCAGAATTCGAAAATTTATTGCTAGGATGCGAAGAGCAGAGCCGAGGCATGTAAAGGTCCTAATATCACGCCGTTGACGATCAGTCAATCCCAAGTCCCCCCCTCTATCGCTCGACTCACCCGGTTGGGGGGTAGAGGGAGCAGCACCCGTAGTGGTGCTGACCATACCCCCCTGCTTCCTACCACCTCCAGAATCTCAGGTCCAGACGCGTAGGCCGTTCTCCTCTGGCGGACCCTACGGCAGTGCCGGCGGTCCGCCAGCTTGATCGAAAAAATTCTCCAGACCGTCGGCTGGGCAGAGCAAAGGGGGCACAGACGACGTAGACATCAGCAGGGAGCTTGGTCGGCTTGGCAACCTCCGGTATGCAGGCAGAGCCTCAAACACCGGAGATATGATAGCGACGTCAAGGACGCGAGCAGACGAAGACAGGGTATCTCCACCGATGTCCAGGCTAGTCGCCGACTTGATGAGTCTGCACGTCACAGTCATCTACGACAGACGGGAGGAGGCGACAGACGGCAGTGGAGGAAAAGGAAGAGAAGATGGAGGAATGACTGGGGGGGTGGGGTGGCTTCCACGATGGCGGAAGGATCCTCATGACCGTTAGCAGAGGCCGCTGGTCGCGCAATCGTCTAGCCAATTTGTCGTCATGTCAGGACTTCGGAACTTCCAGAATGAAGCTCGTTGAAGCCAAGTAGAGGACGACGCATAAGATGCATTTCAAAGCAGTGGTACCATGATGAGCCCGATAACCTATCAGCTTGAATACACTCCAGAGAGTGGACAGAGATGCTTGCGTGAAGCAGACGCGCCAATCTGTACACGGAGACGAGAATAACGTTACAAGCACAGGAGACCCATCAAGGGGCACCAGTGGTGAAAGGGGCGGCAGCCTGGAACCTAACAGGGTACAGGCTAGACCGGTGACGCAGCCAACAGGAAGCTGTCACTGAGTCAAGAAGGATGACACAGTCTACGGGAAGCTAGCACAGTACTGGCAGAGCCGATAGTTCTAAGGAAGTACATAAGTAGTCACCAAGTCATAAAACGCGTGAGAGCACCGCAATTCATGCTGACAAGCAACAAATTATAATCTTAGCATCCACGCCGTCTCTTGCTTATGAAGCTCCCAAGACTAGAGTGTGCGTTGGGGACTGGTGATGAGGATGTTAGGTAGATTAATATCGACCAGCCTTCTCATCATGGCATTCTAGCCGTATCTTGCTTAAGAAGTTGCAAGACTAGAGTGTGTGTTAGGGACAGTTGATAAAGAAGCTAGGTAGATTGAGATCGATCCGCCTTCTCATTTTGTTTTTACAAGAAAGATTTCATCACGGCATTAGTGCTGTCTCCTGCATGTATTTCTATTACAGTTCAGGGGTACCCAACTTAGGCCAAGTGGACTTGCCCAACCACAAATACCGTTAGTCAAGACTCAAGATCAGTGATTTGTAGAAGAATTTCGGCCTAAACTCTAATAATTGACAATGCTCGATGCCCAGGTGTGGGGTTCGAGGAGATGAAAATATTAATAATCGTTCTGCACGATTTTGCTTACATTCTGGCGCAACCAATAAAATCATGTATCGGTCACATCTAGAGTTTAGGGTTTGGGCAATTAGGGTTTAATCCACCTGAGGGGAAGGTACCTTCATGGTCGGGACTGACCGTTCAATACCGGTACCTGAATATGCAAAGGGCTGTATCGAACATTCGAACCCATCCAGGTTTTAGGGATTCAGGGTGTCCGTGGGTATGGCAAAGGGGGGGTTGGAATTGGCTGACAGTGAGCAGCCCAGAGATGGCTGAAAAACCGTGTTAGAATTCAAATGCAGAACCGGTATAAAGCAACCTAAGCTAAAACTGACCGTTGCTGGCACATTTCAATCCAGACCTTGTAGGCTTCCTATAAAGGAAATCGTCTGCAGGCGGCACATTGTGAATGGATGCATAGCTCAGTTTAGATCGGGTTCGGATGGTCTTCTTCCAGCCTGTTCCTGGTGCTGCTCTTCAAGAAATTCATAGCCGAGAGCGCCCTCTCTTCCTCAGCTGAGCCACCCATCATAGTTAAAGCGATCTGGGCCAACTTTATCCACTCAGGGAGACGGGATGCACCCCCAGCCCTTGACAGCCCTCAAGGCGAGGGGGGTTGAAGCCATTTATGAAGCCAGTGATGGCCTGCCATCTCCCAGGAGGCTTGATCTCCTGATAATTGGACGGACGGGCTGGCTTGGCCTTTGCCTGGTCCTTATTTGGAACTTCGGAACCATTGCGCTCCTCCCAATACATTACATTGCATTACATTACATTACATTACATTACATTACATTACATTACATTACATTACATTACATTACATTACATGACATTACATTACATTACATTACATTGCATTACATTACATTACATTACATTACATTACATTACATTACATTACATTACATTACATTACATAACATTACATAACATTACATTACATTACATTACATTACATTACATTGCATTGCATTACATTGCATTACATTGCATTACATTGCATTACATTGCATTACATAACATTACATAACATTACATTACATTACATTACATTACATTACATTACATTACATTACATTACATTACATTTATTGTAATGTTCGTTTGGTCGAGGGTCGGTATCTTCCACCGCACACTCTATTGTAGGAGTGGCGACGTCATTCAAACTGAATCCTCGGTGTTATACGTTTCATGAGCAAAAACTGCTGGCATGTCTCATGCCAGTCATAAGCCCAAATCTATGTTTCCAACGTAACAGCAGCTTCAAAATCTGTGTTTGACACGTGAGACAAAACGGATTGAACAACCCTGATCTGGTTGCCGCTGCAGAACATCGGGGGTATAGAGAGCAAATATATCTGGTCCGCTTAACTTCGACTACCGCTGTTCCTGCCAGGTGAGGGGATGTGTCCGCGGCTGCCCGCGGCTGCCTGGCCATGTCCGCGGGCAGCCGCGGACAGCGCAGTTTGGCGCAGCTGGTGTTCTCCGTTGACAAACCCGTTGACTAAGGGAGTTTGAATAGGACAAAAACGGTTTGAAACGGTTGCTTGAGGGGGCTCGGATGAGAGCCTCAGGTCTGGCCAGTCTTGGTGCCCCTCACAAGCAGAGCGCACAGCGTTCGTGCTGCTTCGCTTGCTTTGAAGTAAACCCTTTATAGCTACAGCTACGATTTTCTTTCGCTCGGCTCTGAGTTGTTCAGCGAAATGCACTGATCCATCTGTCTCTCCACAATTTTGTATGGTGAGAGGTTGCGCAGCTTGCGACACAGAGCCAATCGCGCCTTCGCATGTTTTAGACTGCATCCGCGCGAACGAGGTCTTATTTCTAGATACTGCATTTTTAGGCTCAAAAGACCACTGTTGACCGCTACCTGGTCGCTTGTTGCTTGCAGGTACCTTTGCGAGCTGAATGGTACGACCATCTAACACTATCAAGCGTCGCTTAACGGATAATTCTGAAAATGGGTCGACTGCACAGAAACAGCGATCCCCACGTAGCGACATGAATGGTATCAACCAGTTGGGAAGTGCCCCCCCTGGTTCGAAGCCCCTCTCTGGAGATGTGGGGGACGGAGATCAAGCAAACAATGGACTTCATAAATATTCCTCAAAGGTCCCAGCCTCACCCTCAGGGTCAAGTGCTCCTGCCCCTCCCAGCTTTGCATCGGATGCCCAGCCCTCTCAGAGCCTCACTCCCAAGACAGCTGCCCAGTTTTATATCGCCAGTGGGGGTGGAGGCTTGAGGGGAGTCAGCAGCCAGGGACAGAGAAGCTCACACAGGGACACATCTCCAGCCTGGGACGTGAGCACACACAGTGCATCCCCATCAGCATTCAAACCTAGCATCATGAGTCCTGCCGTCTACCGTGGCAGTGAAGAAAGCAAGGAGCATGAGGGGGCTAAGAAGGGTAACATACAGCCACATGCACGCATGGGTCCACAAGATCTTGGCTCTGGTCCAGCTCAGGGCACAAGCCCCAATCCAGCCAATTGGCCACACGCCACCAACGCATCTGCCTCACCATCCCCAATGGGACATGTGGGCGCTCAAGCTGCGTCTAGAACTGGGCCTCAAATAACGGCAGCCAGGTGGGTCCAGGGTTTTTCTTTTCGGCTTTTCATCGCAGCTTCTAGGCAGCTCCCTGAGCCTGCCACTGGGCTGCAATGAACTATTTCAGCACTTCTGGACAGCTGATTCTGACAGAATCAACATGCTTGAGGTTGTGCCAGTTTTGGCTGAATAGACAGTCAGGGGAGCTGCCTAGAAGCTGCTGCTCGTATCTGAAAATAAAAACACTGGGTGGGTCCTCATCAACACTGTCATTAACAACCTAAAGAGGGGCATGAAAACAGTCACTCTAAAATGAAAGCGTTACATCTCACTAGTTTTATACATGGGTGGTAGCAGTGGTAGGATAAGTCTTTGTTTTCACTCCTATGGTAGCTCGAAGGTTCAGGGACTAGCCTACACCTCTCAAGATAAACAACAAGACACACCTCAAGGCTATCAATCAATTTGATAGGTAAATAGCAGGGTGCCTGGGGTCCTCTTATGGTCGAGCCTGGTGCGTGCATGGTGGAACTTCAGGGGTGCTGGCACGTGGTTAGCAAGACCAAGACTGATATCAGGTGGCAGTTGCATTTTCGGCCGATATTAGGTGATAGCAGCACATGTGGTCGACATGACAACTACATATGCGACAGGTCCCGTGAAAACAACCTTAACAACCTTAACACCAACTAAGGAAGTTGAGTTGTTGGTAGCGATGCAATACTCGTAGATGCCACTCAGCTCACCAGGGGACATCATAGCTTTTTGTTTCAGCTTCGAGCAACAGCTTCTAGACAGCTCCCCTGCTATTCAGCCAAGCCTAACACAACCTAGTGCACCTTGAAGCTGATACAATCTGCTGTCCAAAACTGCTGATATATTTGGGTATAGCTCAGTGGCTGGACTCAAGCTCAGAGGCTCAGGGAGCTGCCTAGAAGCTACTGCTCGTAGCTGAAAATAAAAGCTCTGGGGGACACGGTCGGTCATGAGATAGTGACTATGTGCACAACGCTTATACTTTCTTGTTGAGAGGGTTACTTGTTTTTAGGTTTCTGTGTAACCAATATTGTCTGGGTGGAAAACGAGTTGTAAGGGGGGGGGAAATCTGGTTCTTGTAGTTTTGGTTCTCTACACTTTATCCAGCTTCGCCCCTCCTTTCCTCACATTCTGCGCTACTCTTCTGGCCTTACAGCCATGTGCATTCCAGTGTTTGTATGTTTGTGTATTTGTTGAGGAGCAGATCATGGACCCTATGCCAGGTATCAAGCTTTCAGCTCGATGTACGCATGATTAATAAATCGCTTACCACTCCTACATTCAGAGGGCATCTGTGGCAGCAGCGAACCTGACCCCGTCCCCCCCTGGCCCCCCCACACACACGTCCATCCAGCCCAAACAGACAAAAGTAAAACCCGTTCTCTAAAGTACCCCCCCCCCCCCCCCCCCCCACACACACACAACACAGCACATCTCGACTGCCACCCACCCCCACCCCACAAACACAAACACACACAGCACATCTCAACTGCCACGGACCCCCCACCCTCACCCTATTCAACCCCACAAGCACGTACAGCACATGTCAACTGCCCCCCCACCCCCCCCCACCCCATCCCACCCCACAAGCACGTACAGAACATCTCAACTGCCCCCCCCCCCCCCCCCCCCCCCCCCCCCGTCCTCGTCCTCGTCCTTGTGCTACAGGACTGCCAGTGCCAGCCGCGTCCGCCGCCGCTCCTCCTCTGCTGGTAGCACCAGCAGTGTGAGACAGCATCGCTCTCCGAATGGACAGAGCTACACAGCGGTCACGGCCCAGGGCACTACCACCAGAGGCAACAATGGGCAGCCAAGCCAAGCCACATGCTTCCCCTCCGCCCTTAACCCGAATGCTGGCTTGACTGCCAGCTTCACTATGGGCTATGCCAGCCCACTCAAGGCTAGGCTACATTCCCACCCAGTGCCTCCCACACCCAGTCCCAGGGCCTACAACACGTCTGCCGGCAGTATGTTTGAGGAGCCTGGTGGGTGGGGATCAGATTCCAACTGTGGCTCCCTACCCCCGAGTCAGAACTCCAGCTCAGGCGGAAACGAGGGGGACGGCGTTAGTGAGGCGGCTGCACTCCACTCAACTCAGCTGAACTCTGAACCTGTCCCGCCCACCAGGGTGTCTTCAGCCGGTGAGGAGCACCCTCCTTCCACCAGTGCCCCTGCGAAGTTCCCCACCTCATCGGCAGGGGGTGGCAGGGCCCCACCCTCAGCCAAAGCGTCATCTTCTAGGACTGCTCAGGCCAAGCCAGGTTCAACAGCCTCACCCACCTTCCTCATGCCCGAAGCTAAGCCAACTGCGTCGCTTCCGCCTGTATCACCCACAAGCAAGGGGTGTCATGTCCGAGCAGCCAAGAGATGTGGTGAAGGGGGAAGGTCGTCTAGCTCAAGCATGCTACCCACCAATGCTGGAGATATTGTTGTTGTTGGTGGTGGTGCCATTGGTGGTGGTGCCTACCAGCCTGCTGTCCATGATGTAGATCAGCAGCTGCCCACATGGCAGTCAGCTATGGACTATATCAGCACTTCTCTAGACTCACTGTCACTCTTGAAGGACAAATCGCTGGCTACCAATTGTGAGGCATGGGCAAGCGTGGATGCACCAGCTGGAGGTGCCCAGGCTGCATCCCCCGACGTGTCAGAGGCACTTCCAGCAGCTGTGTCCACCCCTCCAGATGCACCACATGCTGACAGGGAGACTCCTGAGAGAGAAACTGGCCAGCCTCAGCAGGAAGCATCAACTCCTGTCCCACGCCCCGAGGGACCCGCCTTCAAGCCACACCTGCTGCAGCCACGTGTTGCTGATACCTCTGCTGTAGCACTTGAGGGCGTGGGCTCAGCTCTCGTCCCCCAGCAGGACAGACCTGCTTATGAGTCACATTTGCTGCAGCCACGTGTTGCAATTGCCTCTGCTGCAGCCACTGAGGCCGCCATGATGTGGGCCAAGAAGCTGGGAGCAAGTGCAGAGACAGATTCCGCAGCTGCAGCCGGGGCTAACTCCCCATCGCCCACCACACCACCAGCCACCTCGGCTCCGGCCACTGCCCAGTCCACTCCTCAATCCCGTATGAAGGTCGCTGGTGAAATGGCTGTCTTGCACGAATTGACGGCAGTGCTTGAGGAAATTCGGGACCTGCAACTGGACCTTACTGCCCGCCGGGGGTTCACCCCTTGGACCTCTCCATCAAGACCTGTCTGTCACCAACAACAAGGGAACACGTTTTCGCAAGCGCACCTATCCCCACAAGTGCACCTGTCCCCCAGCAGCGACCAGATAGCGATGTCACCACCATGTGTCCAGCGCCATCGTCGATATGCTGCTCCACCCCCACCTACAGCATCCCCCGACCATATGCAACCAGGCCAGGTCCTGCCCTCTGGCGGACCTCCTCCTGCTTCCCCCCCCCGCTCCGCGCCGCACCTTTCTGCGACAGCTCTGACACTCTCACAGCCGTCTACAGACTTCAGCCTTGACAGTTCAATGCTTGATGTGACAGCTGGGGGTGCTTTGCAAGCTGACCACTGCACGAAGGCTGTGTCTGTCCACACAGACGCACACACTGAAGCTCTGTCTGTTCACACGGACGCGCACACCGAGGCTGTGTCTGTCCACACAGACACACACACTGAAGCTCTCTCTGTCCACACGGACGCGCACACCGAGGCTGTGTCTGTCCACACAGATGCACACACTGAAGCCGTGTCTGTCCACACATACAATCACACTGAAGACGTGTCTGTCCACACAGACAATTACACTGAAGACGTGCCTGTCAATACAGACCGGACCGCTGCATTTGTGGCCAATGTACACCCTACAGAGGGGAGGGACAACGCAGCAAATGATATGAAAGAAGATGTTGAGCAGATTCAGGACACTGTGGCACTTGGCCATCTGTGTGCCGATGGAAGCCTCCAGGTCGCTGACATTACGCCCACTGTAGCTGACACTGCAGCTGACACTGTAGCTGACGCTGTAGCTAACTGTATGTCCAGGGCCAGCAAGGCTGCAGCTTCGTCTCCTGGCCACTTTGCTGACCCGCTGAATGCCAATGGGTGCCGCAAGCTTGCTGACACTGTTGCCCACATTGCACCCAGGGCCAGCAAGGCTGTAGCTTCATCGCCTGGCCGATTTGATGAGTCTATTTGTGAGCAGAGCTTCTCTGACTGGGGGCAGGAGCTCACCTTCCTACTAAGGAAGACCCATGACCCTGAGCAACGCTTTGAGAAGAGCGTTCTTCCCTCACCCCCCCTGCCTGCTGCCAACGTCCCCCAAGAGGCAGCCCACCATGCCAATGTCTCTCTCACATCAGCTGCTGTCTCCCTCACACCTGACACTATCTCCCTCACACCTGACACTGTCTCTGAGCTCTTGCCAAAGTGGCCCCCCAGTGTCGATGACGTCCCACGCGATGGTGAAGAGACAGACGACATGTTCTGGCGACGAGGGGCGTCCAGCGGTGGGGCCCCCCGCTTCGACCCCAAGGCAGAGGCTGACTCCAGCTCGAAGTCTTGGAGGTTGGGAGCTTCAACCAGCGGGGCCCCCTCCGCTCATGATGCTGTCACTCAGACCTCTCTTGGCGGCGTCACCCAAACCCAGCCCTCAACCCAGCCCATGCCAGTCCCCGGTTCCGTTAGCAACCTTGATGTTGCATCAAGCTGGAGGATGGGCGCCTCCTCTGGCGGTGGCGTAAACAAGACTCAGGGCTCCGTCCCCCCACTTGAGGAGCTCCTGCCCCTCTGCCCCTCTGCCGCTGGGCAAGACGCCCTGGGGGCTGAGCACTCAACCCAGCCCATGCCAGTCCCCGGTTATGTCAGCAACCTTGATGTTGCATCAAGCTGGAGGACGGGCGCCTCCATTGGCGGTGGCGTACACAAGACAGCTCGGGGCTCCGTCCCCCCTCCCGAGGAGCCCCTGCCCCTCTGCCCCTCCGCTACTGGGAAAGGCACCGTGGGAACTGGTGCCTCAACCCGGTCCAAGTCAGTCCCCAGTTCCGTCAGTGACCTTGACATTGCCTCAAGCTGGAGGAAGGGCGCCTCCTCTGGTGGTGGCGTACACACGACTCAGGGCTTTATTTCCCTTCTTGAGGAGCTCCTGCCTGTCTGCCCCTCAGTCGCAGTGCAAGAAGACGTGGGGATTGTGGCCTCCACCCAGCCCACGTCAGTCCCCGGTTCCGTCTGTAACCTTGACATTGCCTCAAGCTGGAGGATGGGCGCCTCCTGTGGTGGTGGCGTAAACACGTCGCAGGGCTCCGCCCCCCCTCTTGAGGAGCCCCTGCTCTTCTGCCCATCTGCCGCTGGGCAGGACACCATTGGAACTGAGGCCTCAACCCAGTCCAAGTCAGTTCCCGGATCAGTCAGTGACCTTGACATTGCATCAAGCTGGAGGACAGGCGCCTCCTATGGTGGTGGCGTAAACAAGACTCAGGGCTCTGCCCCTCCTCTTGAGGAGACCCTCCCACTGGGCCCTTCTGCGGCTGGGCAAGACACCATGGGGGTTGAGGCCACTGGGCAGGATCCCACTTCCACTGGGCAGGAGACTGAGTCGCATGAGGCCACGCCAACTGAGGATACCCGCACTGTGATGGAGTGGCGTGTGGGCGCATCAGAGGGCGGCGCTGGCCGGCCCCTGCTGCAGCCGCAACAGCTGTTAAAGCAACACGGACAAGCACAGGCTCAGGCAGAGGAGTCGCATGCCGTGGCTAGCGGGGGCATCTACCAGGCTGAGGTAGAGGAGACAGATGCCGGTACTAGTGAGAGTGTCTTCCAGGCTGAGGAGCAGACATCAGTCTGGCGCAAGGGCGCTTCTCAGGGTGGAGCCCCTAACTCAACTCTTACTGCCGCTACTCGAAGGCTTACTCGCCCCAGCGCGGGTGTGTCTAGTGATTGGGTCAGCTCAGCCATAGGCTGCTTTGTCTTTGCTTGAATAGTGATGGGATAAGGCCGGATACGGCTAGTATAAAGATGAGATAAGCTTAGCTGATTGCTGCTGCGTCTTTGCTGGTATAGTTATCTTTTCACCTCTTTATCTCTTTATCTCTTTACCTCTTTAGCTCTGATCCTCTTTGCCTCTCTACCTTTTTACCTCTCTACCACTTTACTTCTCTACCTGTTAACCCCTTTACCTTTTTATCCCCTCTACCTCTTCATCTTTAAACCGTTTATCATCTTTCAACCGTGTTATCCAACCACTGTTTCTGTCCCTATGTGCAGGCGGACTTCACAGCATCACAGAAGATCGAATTCCAGCTTCCTCATCCAGAAGCAGCTCCTCTATCCTCAGCCAGATTTCATCCGACAACTTACCCAACTTGTACCCAGTCGACTCTCCCATTAGCTCAACTGGAGGATCCACCATAGCGTACATGGCGGGGTCGACTGGTGGGTCCACAGCTCCAACTAGACACAGCCTTAGCAGTGCTGGGTTTTCAGAGGGACTCTCACAAGACGGCGCGTCTTTGGGTGGAAGCTCAGTGGGGCAGCTGTCTGGTGCTGAGTGGCAGTCATCTAGCCTGACTGGTGCCGGCCAGTCTGTGGGAGGATCCATGGCGGGGTCAACTGGCGGGGACACTGTCACTCCATCTATGTGTGCATCCATGCGAGGTGCGTCTGATGCCGTCACCCCACCTGGGGGGCAGTCCATAGGCTGTGTTGCTAGTGCTGAAGCAGAATATCTGAGTGCATCCATGGGAGGTGCGTCTGATGCCGTCACCCTATCTGGGGGGCAGTCTATGGGAGGTGTTTCTAGTGCCGAGGCCGAATCTCTAAGTGCATCCACGGGAGGTGTGTCTGATGCCTTCACTTCATCTATAGGTGCATCAATGGGAGGTGTGTCTGATGCTGTTACTGCATCTGTGGGTGCATCAATAGGCGGTGCTTCTGATGCTGTTGTCCCATATGGATCTGCTCCTACTGGATCTACAGCTGCTGAGCATAGGAGCTGTCCTTCGCCTCCACTTCCCCAGGGCATCCTCGATTCCCTATCCACCTCCGATGAGCACCCCGTCATGCGCACTGCCAAGGACATGTACAGACTGCTAGACACTACCTTGGCCAGGCCCAAGCCCGCTCCCACCACACCAGGCAAGCGGATGTCTATTGGTGGTGGGGATGTGTCTCCCATCCGCATGGCCAGGGACATCATCACCACCCCCGATGCATTCGTGCCTATTGCGGCTCCACCCCTGGGGGTCGACCTCCTGGGTGACCTCAGCCTTGCTGCCCACATCCTGCTGCGAGTGGCGGCTGCTGCACCAGTGGAGTCCGCCGTTTCTCATGCAGTGCATGATGCAGCGCCAGTGCTTCTGAGTGTGGCATTGGATGTGTCCACCAACCCTAGCCTGCACCCCTCTCAGGCTGGGACTGCTCCTACTTTGGAAGGTAGGTGGAAAGGCCAGGCTACTCACCCACTCGCCCACTCACCTACTCACACACTCACACACGTCATAGGCTGAATCTAATCTTCCATAAATGGCTTTCCACCCAGGCTGGCACTGATCCTCAGTATAGTTGACAGGCCAGACTTCCCCCCCCCCCCCCCCCCGTCCCGTCCCGTCCCCACCTCAAACCACCGCACCCCACCCCTATACCCATACCCACCCCCATCGTACTCCCTCTCCCACAACAACTTCCTAGTCCACAGTTTCTCCCCTCAATCCTCCCTCTTCCTACTACAGGCCCAGACTCCCGCCCCTCAACTGCCAGGACCTCAGTGGCAGGTTGGGGGCCAGCTATGGCCAGGTTCCCAACCACTAGCGCTCACCAGTCCAGTGCAGGGGGACCTATTACTGTTCCCCGACGTTCCACCTCTCTTGCTGGAGTTGCCTCCAGCCTCGGCTCCCTCACCCCCGCCGCCCCCACTCACATCATCCTGACTGAAGTTTCCAAGGTGATGGAACAAATGGAGTCGATGGAGCGGATTGAGTTCTTCCAGCCCTTGCTAGCTGCTTCCTCCAGCCCTGATCGGCCTGCCACCCTTACCTCGGAAGGTGGGGAGGTAGGCTTGACCCAGCCCATTTCTGGTGAGGTCATGGGACTAAGGTACCAGGCTTCAGGTGGGGCGGGGGGGTTCAACCAACTGTCCATAGCTGGCACTGGGTCGGTATCTCCTGATTGGCGGCTGGCTGCCCCCTCTGGTGGAACGGTTGGTGCCCCAGAAGAGAACTTGCTTGCTGAGCTGTCTGCTATGATCACCCACATGCGCTCCAAATGGCTGCCCAAGGCACCTGTCATTGCATTTGAACCAGACGGGGCTGTAGCTGAGACAGACAGGACTGTAGCTGAGGATGTAGCTACGCCTGGCTACCCTGGCCCAGGGATTCATGCCATCATCGCTCACCTTGAAGGGGTTTCAGCTGCAGTGGGCTCTGATGCAGCTCTGCTAGCCAGGATTTCCGACAGAGGAGCGGCGCATATGCGTAAACATGCAACAACTTCTGTTGCAGGTGCTCCGCCGCCTGCATCCAAGTCTGTCGGTGCCCGGTATAGGTCCGCAGGTGGAGATGTAGAGGGCGGGGTCCCTATGCCATTGCAGGACGCTTGCCCCAGGGTCACCGCCATGTCTGAGTTTGACCCCCTGTCCCCAGAGGACATGGCTGAAGTTCCCGAAATCATGCTGTGGGCCTTGCCCTACGCAGAAAGCGGCTCAGAGCTCGCCCTCTCCATACAGGTAGGGGAAGCCGGCCAGCACTTCTTTTCCTAACCCCCAACCACCTAAACCTAAACTGCCTAAACCTAAACCCTAAACCAACTAAACCTAAACTACCCAAACCCTAAGCCACCTGAAACTAAGAGCTGACCAGCTTTCCCCTACCTTCCCTACAGGAGGTGGTGCCTGACCTGTTGTTATCCCTCCCGGCCCAAGCCTCTGAGGCTGGCGACACGAGGCCAGGGAGCCAGTCAAGCGTCGCCGGCTCCTTCACCTCCGTTGTGGTCTTGGACCTGGACACAGCCAAGGACCTGTTGGTCTGTGTGCTCAATGGCTCCACTGTGTTGAGTGACGATGTGCAGGGGCAGGAGTCATCCCGCTCCATGCAACACCCCACTAAGGGTGCCATAGCAGGTAGGTGGTCAGCACTTAGCCAATTAAAACTAAACCACCTAAACCCAAACCACCTAAACCATTTACACCCTGAGCCACCTTAACCAAAACTACCAAACCCTAAGTGCTGACCAGCTAAGTTCTGACCTGCTTCTCCCCATTGCCACAGCAGGTGACAACATCCCGAGCAGACGGGTTCCCCCCAAGGGAGTTTCAGCCCCCGGGTCCTTGACCCTGGCCAGGGATGCGGACAGTGCTGCAGCAGGGTTGAGATCCCTCGTTGCCAGGTATATGGATGCGAGGGTCTCAATTGAGGAGACCCCTGTTGGTGATAGCTGCTCAGACATGGGCCCTGTGAGTGCCGGTGGTGCACCCAGCTTGCTGGACCGCTTAGATGTTTTGGCCACGGCCATGGAGCACATGGCAGAGGCTGCCCCCAGCCGCCGCTTCTCCATCACCCAGGTCTCACAGTCGTCTTCTACGCCAGCTGAGTCCAACATTGCGCACCTGCGTGCCAGGCTGTCCACCACTGGTGGGGCGCAGCCGCTGGTTGTTGGCGGGGCCCTAGAACTGGCCGACGTAAAGCACCTAGCCCAGCTCTTCCTATGGGCACTCAGCACCGCCGGGGAAGACACCTCGCTTGCGCACTCCATCAAACAGACGGTGCCGTTCTTCTTGACAATGAACCCCACAGGGTCCCTCCCTTCCTCTACAGCCAGCTCCCTTGCTGGTTCCCTCACCTCATCTCGCCATACCAGCCTGAGTGGATTGTCCATTCGTCTCTCTCTCACTCATGAGATACTATCTCAGCTAGTGTCCGAGATTGAGGACTTAGAAGATCCGGGCAGGATGGCGGATTCTAACCCCCACAAGCCCTCTTCCAAGGCACTTGAGGGACTTGCTAACTGTCAGCCATCGACCAAGGCAGCTACTACTGGTGGCACCAGACAGGGCCTAACTAGGAAATGCGACTTCTCTCTCCCTGGTGGGCGGTACGGTGTCCAGGTGGCGGCTGAGGAGCTAGCAGCTTTAGCTGGCGTGCTCAAGCAACAGCACTTGCAGAACAGACGCACGTTGGTGCAGCACCTGGTTGCAGGCACCCCGCCCCCCATGGGCACTGAGGAAATGGAAAGGGCATCCAATCTGGTGTCGCACCTTGAATGGGTTGCGATGGAGATGCAGTACTTTGATGGAGAGAGGCTGAGTCTGCGTCCAGTGCAGCGCTCATCAGCCGGAGCTGTATCAGCTCCTGGCATGTCTACTGAGACACAGCAAGCTATGCAGGCGGAGGGGATGGTTGACTGCCCCGCCTACCCACCCAACCTCCGCCCACCTGCCTACCCACCCACCCAACCATGCGTGCTGGTCCACAAGGCTGTTACCCAAGGCGGCGTCATGCTAGATGGCACCTCGGCAGACATGCTCACCTCTGCCATTGATGGTGGTTATGCCGTGCAGTGCATGGACCTGACTCAATTGGAGGACTTGAGACATGCGGCAAGGCTCCTTGCCGCAGCCTTTGCATGTGCTGACGCCGACTCCAACCTGGCCCTAGCTGTTCAACGCGCTACTCCTGCTTTGCTACATGCTGTCAGCTCAGCCTCCCTGTCCCAGAGTGCTCGCAGCACTCAGGCAGGCAAAGCAGACCCTTCCCCCGGCACCAGCACGCACACGTCAGTGGCAGGTGTGGGGACCAACCCCTCTGCTGCCTCCAGCTCCCGCACCACCTGTACCACCACCGCAGGGTGGGCCCAAGTGCGCTCCCGCCTGGTGAGCATTGCTGGATCCTCCACAACTGTGGTGTCCTTGGGCTCCTGTGGGGCAGTCCTCAACGAGCTCGTTGCTGAGCTTGAAGCCGCCATACACATGTGTGCAGAGTTTCCACCTGTGGATGCATCCCCAGTTGGTGTGGACCAACATGCAGAGCTGCCACTTGTGGGTGCATTCCCAATCGGTGTAGCCCAAAGGCCAGCTCCCCAAGCAGCCACGGCTTCTTTGGGTGGTGGGATGCAGCTGCCCGAGGCCAAGCCAACTGTGCTACGATCTGATCCAGGGCGGTTGACCACTCTCATTGACTCACAAACACTCATGGCCGACCTGCTAGCTCTATCAAGCCACTTAACTGATGCTGGTTCAGCATCCGAGGGTAGCAGTGCAGATCCCACCCACACCTCACCAGCTCATATGCTAGCACCTGCACTTGCGGACCACCTGCAGTGGGTTGCGGCCGAGATGCCTGGCTATGCTGCGTTTTTTCAGCAGAGGCACCTGTCTACCTCTGTGTCCAATCCTGGTAGTGGGGCTTATGTGAAGGAGCCCCGCAGTGAGCGACTGAGGGTGACCACAGGTATGTACTAGTGTATACCATCAGCTCTCTTGTCATCACTGCACTACTGTCATCATATCTGCCCTCCTGCATCATATCTGTTGATGGTGCCCCGTGTCCTTCTGGTGGTGGGGCTCATGTGAAGGAGCGGCTACGAGTGACCACTGGTCTGCACTCCTGTCATCATTTATTCATATCTGCACTAGCATATCATACGGCATCCTCTGCAATGTTTTTGCATATGCGCTAGTATGTCATATCCGCTGTAGCCTCATCTTTCAGGCGATTATTCTCCAGCTATTTGCCTTCCTCATTTCTAGGGATGTCAGTATCGTACTGGTCCCCAAGATTATTGGGCAATATATCATACAATATTGTTTGATATATTGAACAATATTATTATATTAACATATCATAGAGTATCGTCTTTATATCCTATGATATATCTATATCCTTACCATATCGTACTTGGCAAACCTACTTATCTCTCTCCTTATCTTCAGGTGATTGTGCATTATCACAGCTGAGCCCGACCATGGTGGGCAACCTAAGACGAATGACTGAGCTCATCCTTACAGCAGCTACCTGTGCCGAGTCAGGGAGCACTCTGTGCACGGCTGTGCACCAAACACTCCCACCTCTGCAACTGCTAGCTGGCGTATGCTCAAACACTGTGATCCAGCGTGCCACCCACACATCAAGGTCAACCAGCAGCAGCCATCCCCCTGAGAGTTTGGAGTCAGAGCCAGATTGCCTCGTGGATCAGCTTATTCAGCTGTTTGAGGACTTGAATGCCATGGAGGCTCGACATTCCCTCTTGGGCTTACTTGCCGACTCGGAAACCTCCACCTTGGTTTCAGAGGCAGGAGCTGGTGTGTGGAGCCAGGCTGGCAGGTCTGTCCACCCACTTGAAGAGCTTGAACCTGTTGTGTGCACCAATGCAACAGCTATGGCTGACGAGCTTCGTGCCCTCCTAAGCCCCTTTGAGACGCTTGATACCAAGGTGGAGGGGTCTGAGGCATCACTCCCTAGCCCCCTGTCTGCCCAAGTGAACGCTTTAGCAGATGAGCTGCAACTGCTGGGCGGCTTGCACACCGATGGTCAACTACCCATATGGCGTACGGCTGCCAGATCTGATGCAGGCCAACCCCAGGTCGTAGTACCACCGCAATCAGCCGCCGACGCCCAGACTCGAGCACGCCCCATTTCTTCAGCTGGCAAGGAGGGTGACCTGGTACGCCCAGTGCTACCCCCCTCGGAGCTCAAGCGAGCAGCTGAGCTCTTGAAGAGAAGCATCGATGCTGCCGGTGAGGATCCAGCGCTGATGGTTGCTGTTCAGGGGGCTGTGAGCGTGCTACAAGGCGTTGCAAGGTCTGTTGTACACAGTGCACGCCAGTCCTTAGCTGGCCTCGCACAAACCCCAACCCGGGCCACAAGTACGGCTGGCTCCAACGCCTCCATGGACCTGCCCACAGAGGAGTGGATGTCGATCCTACTGGCAGAGCTAGAGGAGCTTGGAGCCAATCCAACTGTGCTTTACTCGCACAAAATCCTAAGCACCAGCACCTCAGCTAGTGGTCCAGACGCAACGCTTGCGTCTCCCGCTGTCTCTCATGGCAGCTCTGCACCCCTACTTAATGTTGCTGCTGAGCTGGAGGCGTTCATGGCTGACCTGGTTGGCCTGCCTGGGGCTGATGGGTCTTGGCTCAACGAGGTAAAATGCTCACTGGAGGGCGTTCTTTTCGAGGTGTGTAGGTCCTCTAAGTTCATTAGCATGCCCCCCCCCCCTCCCCCCCCCCCCCCCTCCCGCTCCCCCCCCCCCACACACCTCCTCACTCTCTCCCCCACCCCCACACACCTACTCACTCTCTCCCCCACCCCCACCCACACCCATCCGCACCCATCCGCACCCACACCCACACCCACCCACCCCACCTCACCCATCGCAGGCAACCCGACGCACTTCTGCCTCCAGTGTGGCGTATACCCCCCCAAATGTGAGCAATGCTGGAGATGCCACCCCAACCCCAGGTGTGGGTAGCACAAGTGCTGCTGGATTGAAATACAGGCCCAGTATGGGACTGGAGTCAACGTACAGTGAACTGTTTGGCTCCTCTGCCCCAGCATCCGTTGCGGGGGTGACCACAGTCCGCAGCTCTGGCACCCAGTCCGACTACAGTGAGGGGGATGCTTCATTCTCAGACACCACTGCTCTGTCCTCTGCTTTGCTTCATGCTGTCAGCCCGGCTTCCCTGTCCCAGAGTGCTCGCAGCACTCAGGCAGGTGAAGCAGTCACAATGCCCCGCACCAGCACGCAAGTGTCTGTCACAGGTATGAGGACTACCACCTCCATTGCCCCCAGCTCCCGCACTACCACTGACCGGGTGGGGATGGATCCCGATCTTTTGGAGGAGCTTCAGTCAGCCGCTGCCATCTTACAATGGCTGCTGTCATGCACTCCCACCGACTCCCGAGTCAATGTGGCCATTCACGAGACCACACCATTGCTCTGCCGTGCGTCCACCTCCTACCGCCCCGGACTCAGCATGCGCCATACCAACAGCTCCGAGCTCTCCCTCCTTGAATCCATGCGGAGCAGCCTGGTATCAGAATCAGGATCACAGGCCTCCCAACGCTCTAACGCCTTGTCCATGGCATCCACCAAAGCCCTGGGGACCTACGGCATCCTGAATGAGCTGATTGCCGAGCTTGAGGTTTCTAGCCGTGCTGGTAGTCTAGGTGGTCTATCCACATTGTCGATTGACAGCAAGGCCCCGCTGCGTGGTGCTACTCAGAGTGCAACTACATTCGGAGGTCAAAGACCCGGGACTTCCTCCTGGCATCATGGTACCTCCCTCCCAGGTGCGTACTGTGGCCCCCCGCTTACATCCCCAGCTTGTTGCGTATGGTGCAAGGTAAAGGTTACAATGGCATGGTGTATGTTATGTAGCATGGGCCCTGGTCCTGTCAGTTAGGTATGGTGCATGGTATGGTTGCATGCACCTTTTGCATGTTATATAGCATGGCTCCCTCTTGGCCTGCTTGTTGTGTATAGTGCATGGTAAACCTTGCATGGGCATGCTGTACGTCTTGTAGGATCGGCACTGTGCCTGCTTTATGGGTATGGCACAAGGTAAGAGTTACAAGGTCCTGCTACATGTTATGACGTACGGCACCTCTGAGCTGTCACCCGGTGGTCTGAGCTTAGGCGCAGTAGCGGCATGCAAAATCAACACACACAGTAAGCTTCCCCAGTAAAAGTAAACGGGAAGGTTCCTTCAACCTCTTGTCCTGTGGCAAGGTTTAACGTCACATTTCCCCTTCACTAGGGAACGGTAAAATGACATCATATGGTGCTGGCTGTCTGACTAGGCTAAAGTCACCATTTATAAACATGATGCAATGTGTATCCTATCATATAATATCATACTTGCCTTTGGTCAACATCATATGATATTCCGGTCCCTAGATATGATGCGTAGTAAAAGTAAAAGTTGCACGGACGTGCTTCTATGTAGTGAACGGCAACTGATACAAGTGTTTAAAAACTAATATTAACTAATATTATTGTAGTGTCACAATAATATTAGTTTTTCAGATAAATTCAAAAGTCTGGTGAGACGGTTCGTCCGACTAATATTATATAATCGTATATAATATTGCTTATTCTCTAATGTTATATAACATAGCCGACCCCTGCTTCTATGTAGCAGGGGCTCTGGGCCTGCCAGGTAGGTATTTATAACACGCTTGGGCCTACTTGTTGGGTATGCTGCATGGGGCCTGGGCCTACTTGTTGGGTATGTTGCATGGAATTTCAGCCTGCTAGACCATGTAATTAGACCAAGCCAAGCAAGTAGAAAACTTAGGGTACAGCTGGAGAAAATTTTAATCCATGTGGAGTCCGGTTCACAGTGAGAAGGGTTGTTCAAAGCCCTCTGAGAGTTTATGTGACACAAGCAGAGGCCCCTTGTTGGGTGTGCTGCATGGGCCCAAGTGTACAGCTTTTGCTTGTATCAATGTGTGACCTACCCTTACTTGTCCTCTCTGCCAAGTGCCTGTTTATCAGCACCAGAGATGTGCATTGTGCATGGGGCCTAGGGTAGGTGGTGTTGCTTGCATCTCAATCTACGTATGACGTGCCCCTCCTTACCCTCCCACCATGTGCAAGTGTATCGGCATGGGAGATGCAGCAGGTCATGTTATAACTTAAGTCTAGCATGGTCCTTGATGAGCATATGACCCACCCCTCCTTATACCTCTACCATGTACAAGTGCATCAGCACGGGAGATGCAGCAGGTCATGTTATAACTTAAGTCTAGCGTGGTACATGATGAGCATATGACCTACCCCTCCTTTTCTCCCTACCAGGTGCAATTGTATCGGCAGCGCAGGTCCAGCATGCCACAGCTGAGTTGGACACTCTCGTTTCACAGATGAAGGAGCGGCAGGAGGGCCAGCTCCAGCGCCAAGTAGAGGGCACCTCCGACTGGATGCAGGCCATGGAAATCATCAGCCACCTTGAGTGGGTGGCTGGGGAGCTCCGCCTGCAGGATAGCCACGGGCCTGTCTCCATAGGAGAGCAGAACTACCTCCCCCAGCCCATGCCCAGCAGCAGGATGTCAACTTCTTCACTGGGCCCACTGCCCTCGGTGCTCTCCACACGCTCGGTGGGAGTATCCGAGAGTGGGGAGTGCGTGGATGCAGCTGAGGGGATGCAGAGCTCTGAGCCCTTGAACGAGCTGAGGAAGGCAGCACTGCTGCTCTTATGTATGCTAGAGCTCACCAAGGAGGGCTCCCATCTAGGCGTTACCATTCAAGAAGCAGCACCTGCACTGTTTGAGACTGCCACCAGCATCAGGTCACGCCACGTGTCATGCACCTGGTCAGAGGCGGCACTGCCACGATTTAGTCGCAGGAGCAGCGTGGTCTCGACTGGAGGTCAGAGCTCTGTCAGCGCTGCTGTTTCTGCTGCTGTGGATATGCTCATTCAGGTAGGCTGTCAATAAATGTTTCGTGATGTTCTCTGTCGAGCCGCGGGCACATTTGGAGTCCAGTAGGGCTCCAGAAAAAACGTGATTATCATCATCATAATCATCATCATTTAATCTGATCATGCAATCAGGCCATTATCTTATCATGCTAGTAGGCTTTAATCTGATCATTCAGATATGCTTTAACCTGATCATGCTAGCAAGCCTGTGTCTGATCATTCAGATAGGCTTTAATCTGATCATGCTGGAAAGCCGTTATCTGATTATGCTGGTTGGCCTTCCAGCTTCCATGCCATGGATGTTAAGTACATGTTAAGCCTAATGACAAGGCAAGGGGTTGAGGGGACCAACCCCTTTGCTTGCGCTGGGGCCACCATCAACCAGGCTTTAAATATATCATGCCGGTATGCTTTGTGACATCCACGTTTATTCATGCCTTTGCTTTTGGCTCACTTGCCTTGCCTTTGGTCAATATGCCTTATCTGGTAGTGGCCCTGATCATGCACTTACCTTTGCTCTATTTTCCTTGTTTTGGCAATGGCCAAAGTGCTTGGGCATTGATTGCCCTTGCTGCTAAGCTGTCTTCAGCCTGCGTATGATTGAAGAGGTATAATCGGCATATGATGGAGGAGGTTTAACCGGCATATGATTGAAAGGGGACATCGTCTTTGCATTACCATTACCAGGCATTTGATATTTTACACGACCATTACTGTATCCACCCAGGTTGCAACAGCCGAGCTGGACATGGAGGATACCTGCCAACTGATCCAGGTCATGGAGATGAACCCTAGAAGGACGCTACGCTCCGCTTCTCCAGTGAGGCCTGTCGGAGGGGGAGCCCCTCGGCAGCCTCAGCAAGCTTCTGATGATGATGATGCTGATGACGACGATGACGGTCGGCGTGGGAGATCAGTCCCTGGGGGACTAGTCCCACTCCAGGAGGCCGCTGCTGCTGTCACCGACCTGGAATCCCTGCTGGCGCGCATGTGCAGCCAGCCTGGCTCTAGTTTCGGTGACGTCATCAACAGTCTGGCTGCGGTGGCTGCAGAGGCCAGGAGCAGTGACTGGTTGGTAGAGGCCAACCAGCAGCAGCAGGGTAAGGTTAGTAACTTGTCTACGGACTCCCACCCTTCTTCAGATGCTCCTTGTACTGCTGGATCTGAAGCGCAGCAGACAGGAGGCAGGCGCCGAACAGTCACCTTCTCCCTTCCAGGGGATGGAGAGCCCAACTCACCAGGCAAACCATCCCGCTCCCATAGAGCGTCTAAGTCCGTACAGCCTGCCCCCATGTGTGTTGTGCAAGAAGGGCGTGCGGCACCTAGCTCTGGTGCTGCTGCCTCCCACGCTGCAAGCGCAGGGGGTAGACAGAGAACAACAGGCCAGAGTGTAAGTGGCAGCAGCAGTGTGTCCAGCATCCTCACTGGTGTGTCTGCTTCAAGGTTCAGATTTGGCGGGGACAGCATGTTCTCCAGTCAAGGAGGCAGTGTGGCTGTGAGTTATGTTAGCGTTGGAGCACCAGTGGGATACCAAAGCACCTTGGGGAGTGGACGCACCACTGACATAAGCGTTAGCGGCTCCACTATTGTCTCGGACGCAGCCTCAAGCATGCCCTGGAGTGAGGCGAGCATTGGTTCGTCCCTTGCTCCCTCGACACTGGGAGCCAGCATGCGCACCACTGCTGTCAGTGTTAGCGGCTCTGATGCACCTACCAGCATGCATACCACCGATGTTAGTGTTGGTGGCTCTACGGTTGCATCTGACGAAGCTTCAAGCATGCCTTGGAGTGAGGTGAGCATTGGTTCATCCCTTGCTCCCTCTACTCTGGGAGCCAGCATGCGCACCACTGCTGTCAGTGATTGGGGCTCCATTGATTCTGATGTTTCCTCAAGCATGCGCACGACCGGCGTTGGTGCTGCTGCCTCTTCTGTTGCCTCTGATGGACTCACCAGCATGCGCACAACCAGTGCTAACGCTGATGGCTCCACAGTGGCTTCCAATGTAAACTCCAGCCTGCGCACCTCCGGTGTGAGTGCTGCAGGCTCCATTGTAACTTCCGCCACACAACACAGCATTTCCACATCTGATGTCAGTGCTGATGCCTCCACTGCTGTCTCTGATGTACTCGGAGGCATGCACATCACACACATCAGTGGGGGTGGCAGCAGCTCAGTCTCTACTGAATTCAGAAGCGCACGCTCTGCTCCCTTCACCCTTGTGGACAGCAGCCATGCTCCCAGTCACTACGCCCCCAGTCACTACGTCAGCATGCGCACTACCTTAGCCAGCGCTGGTGGTGATACTAGCATCGCTGGTGGTGATGCCAACATTTCCGTCGGTTGTGGCGGGGGTAGCAATGCTCCGACCTCATCGGGCACCATCCCCACGTATGTTGGGACCTTGGTGTCCTCCAGCAGGAGCGAGGGAGACCACAGCGTCATGTTAAGGGAGCAGGGAGGGAGCCAGGCCTGGAACCTTAACAGACTCGGCACATCAGATGGGACCTTTTGTGGCTCCACCATCCACCCTTGTGATTCTATCAGTCAGCGAGTGACAATGGCGAGTGTGGGCGGCTCCACCATCCACCCTTGTGACTCCATCAGTCAGCGAGTAACAGAGGCGAGTGTGGGTGGGTCCGCCATCTACCCTGGCGATTCTATCAGTCAGCGAGTGACAATGGTGAGTGTGGACGGCTCCACCATCCACCCCTGTGACTCCATCAGTCAGCGAGTAACAGAGGCGAGTGTGGGTGGGTCCGCCATCTACCCTGGTCACTCCATCAGTCAGCGAGTAACAGAGGCGAGTGTAGGTGGCGCTGTCGCCCTTGAAAGTGACTCTACTAGTTTTAGGAATTCAGAGGCAGACTTGGTCCCCATGGCGCTTACTGTAGGGGGCGCTGTAACCGGTGCAAGCTACCCCCCTGGTATGGGGAACCTTGAGGCACACTTGGTGCCCAGGAATGAGCGTGTCAGTATGACCAGCGTTGCTGGGTCTGTTGTGTCAGCCAGGAGCCCGCTGAGCTTCTGTAGCACAGACTCTAGTGCCGGTGGGGCCAGCACGGTCATGAGCGAGAGGGATGCTCGCAACTTCATGTTTGCTAGCAACGGCGGCGCCAGTGCCCTATCCAGTGACGATGCCAGTTTGGTCCCCAGTGGTGTCGGTATCCCTGCTTCCAGCAGAGGCACCACTGTTGTTGGCGCCACCCCCAGTGTGCCACCCCCAGTCCAAGCTTGGTCAAGCTCAGGAAGGGGTAGCATGGTGAGTGGGGCTGGGAAGAGTGGAGCGGGCATGAGTGTACTGAGCGGTGGTGGTGCAAGCATCTTGAGTGGCGCAAGTGTGGGGGGAGCAAGCATGGGTGGTGCCAGCATGGCAGCTAGTGACGAAATGAGCATGTACTCAGCTCTGTCCGCAGCACCCTCTGATCATACAGACCTACAGGGAAGGGACAGGCCATACACTCCTGGCCTTATGGACCCACAGGGAAGGGACTGGCAAGATGCTCCTGGCCCTATGGACCCCAAGGGTAGAGAGAGGACGGCTGCCCCTGCTCCTATGGACCCACATGAAAGGGACAAGCCGGAACCTCCTGGCCCTATGAACCCACAGGGAAGGGACAGGCCAGACGCTCCTGGCCCTATGGACTCCCAACACAACAAGGGTGGTGATAGGACGGCTGTCCCTGCTCCTATGGACCCACAACGTTTCAAAGAGGAGCTGCTGGCTGAGCTGAAGGAGATGGTGTCACTGGCGGTCCGGCAAGCTGTTGAGGGATGCTTCCACCATGGTAGGTGGTGGTGTGTGGGGGGGAGGGGTTGTCGGTTGTGGTGGTGGTGGTGTGTGTGGGGGGGAACTTCCAACCTGGTGGGTGCTGGTGTGTGTGGGGGAGGGGTTGGTGGTGGTGGTGGTGTGTGTGGAGGGAAATTCCAACTTGGTGTGTGTGGTGATGGGTGGGAGGATTGGTGGTGGTGGTGATGGTGATGGGGGCTTCCAACCTAGTGAGTTCGGTTAGTGCGCTCCCTGGTTTGCGTGGGTATTGCACCGTGGGACTTGGAATTGAAAGACGGTGAGCAGCCCAGAGTTGGCTGGAAAACCATGTACAAATTCAACCTGGTGAGTTAATGTGCGTTGATCTGAGTGGCCTTCAACCTGGACTTGGTCACGTGGATCCAGCCTTTAAAGCTGCTCTCCGTCTCTGGGAGTAACACCAGCACAGTTGCTTTCTACTGGGTGAGTTGAACAAGATCATGTGGGTTAGAGTCATGGTTTTCTTTCAGGAGCTACATATAGCACACGTGCTGCATGATGTACCTTCATATTTTGGGGTGCATCATTTGGGGGTGCAACATTTGATACTTAGGGGTTTGCCTTTAGGGCCCCACAAGCTGCTAGTAACGCCCCAAAAGCTAGGCTTGACAAAATTAAGAGGGGCTTGGCGGAGTCAAGGGGATCATACACTCATACGCAAGCCCAATCCTAGATATGCAATCTGCCCGCGGCTTGAGGGAGTCAAGTGGGGCCTGGCAGAGTCAAGGGGATCATATGTCAGCCCAATCATATATGTCATATATGCAGGAGAAGGTGAGGAAGGCCAACTACCATCTAATACCAGGTCGCCATCGCGTACCATACCATGCCATATCATACCATATAAATAGGGTTGTCAAGTACTGTGAAGTATGGACATATCGATAGGGTATCATTCACTCATCCGTTCATATGCCATCCCAATCCTAGATATGTCATGTCTGAGGGGTAAGGTGAGAAAGGCTTACCAGGATGCAATATCATACCATGCCTATTATCTTAAAGTACCATACCTAAAAATACCATACCTAAAAATACAATAGCTACAAATTAAATACCTACAAATACCCTGCAAATACCATACCTAATACCATACCTAACAATAAACAAGAGCGTGCCAACTAACGCCATGATGCCATCTGCTGCAGTTGCCACGCCACCAGAGCAAGCGAGTGCAGATGAGATGACATCCTCTATCGGCTCAGAGCACGAATTGTCAGAAGCCCACTCCTCACATTCAAGGAAAGGGATGAGAATCTCACGGAGTGACCTAGAGGATTTCATCTTAAGGAAAGAGGTGGGGAGCACATGCATGCTATACCGGCTATACCGGCTATACTGGTACTTATTATTTTGGCACCTGTAGTACTTGGTAATACTTATGGTACCTGTAGTGTTCGCGGTAGTAGTAGTGGGGTGGCAGCACTGTCGTCCTACAAAATGTATATGGGACCCGGGTAAAAAAATAGGCAACAAAATCGATATAGAATATGTATTTATTATCTGCCACCAGATGATAAAGAACACATCCATCTCACTGCTTCAAGCTATTTAACTTCGATCGCTCAATCTCATTCCCCCTATCCATCGCCAGTTTAAGTAGTAGCAGTAGTAGTAGTAGTAGTAGTAGTGTGCAACAACTTGCGTTCTCCATCCGGCCCGCCACCCGCCACCACACCCAGGCTCTGGCTACACCTGCCACCCACCACTCGACCCACCACGCCACCCACCACACCACCCACAAACCACCACACCACCCACAAACCACCGCACCACCCACCACACCACCCACAAACCACCACACCACCCACAACGCATCACACCACCCACCACACCACCCACAACCCATCTCAGGCTCTGGCTATGGACGTCGGCAACCAGGTGCTGGCAATCCGCTTGCGTGACTTCGTCAGCTCAGGTGGTGCCTCACAAGAAGAAGAAGCCCACACCTACGACTTACACAGCGTCATGTCTGACCTGGACGTAGCACTCACCCCCACTGACCTGGACGCAGCGCTCACCCCCACTGACCTAGGCTCAGTGCTCACCCCCCCACAGCGCTCACCCCCACCCACCAGCATGGGCGGCATGACTGACTTCGCTAGTGTCTGCTCCGAATCTACAGCTGACGGCTGGAACCTGATTGGGGCGGGGATGCGCCCTCTGTCACCAGGTCCCAGTATGAGTGAAGGGAAGGAGTACGTCATGGGCCCTGTTATATCAAGCGTCAGCATGGGTGGAGCAAGTGAGTATGCTAGTGTTAGGTCTGGCAGCTTCAGCGACACCACCCGTGAGACCAGGCTGTCTGCACCTGGGGATGGCACTGGTACTGTGACAAGTGCTGCTGCTGTTGTAGATGGCGCTGGTGCCTTTGAGACTAGTATCCATGGTGCTGAGGATGACGCTGGAGCTCATGAGACAAGTGTCTTTGTTGATGCCGATGGCGCTGGTCCTTATGAGGCAAGTGCCTCTGTTGCCGAGGATGATGCTGGTGCCTGCAACATGATTGCTGCTACAGCCAAGGATGTCGTTGCTCCCGGTGAGGCAAGGGTCACTGTAGCTGAGGATGAGGTCTCTGTAGCTGAGGATGAGGTCACTGTAGCTGAGGATGATCGTGTTTCCGGTGAGACGAGGCTTGCGGTAGCTGTGCATGCCAGTGCGCCCTGTGAGCATGATTGTGATGAGCATGTTGATGATGTGAAGGACGCGTCTGTCAGCTGCTACTACTCAGCACCTGCGTCTCCTACAGGCAGCAGGCAAAGGCAAGCGCCTTGGGCTGCTGGTGGGTCAGAAGGCGGGAAAGCTCTTGCTTCTGCTCCACCTGCACAGGCTTCACTATATCCCCAAGAGTGTCATGCACCCCATCCGGCTCTATATGCACAGCCCACTCCGCTGGCAGCAGAGAGCAACGCCCCTCCTCTATCTTTACCAGCACAGCACCCATCACAGGGAAGAAGCAGCAGCGCCGCTGCAGTCGTGTGGGAGGGCTACCCCGGGCATGTCTACCACTCAGAGCCTGGAGCCCCTACTCTACACGGTGGTTCAATGGCTTCCCCTTGTGCTCCATCACCACAGCAACCATCACAGGGAGTGTATAGCAGCGCCGCTGCAGTAGTGTGGGAGGGCTACCCGGAACACGTCTACCATTCAGATCCTGGAGCCCCTGGTGTGCACGGTGGTTCATTGGCTCCCCCTCCTGCTCTATCTGCAAAGCACCCGCCACATGGAGTGTGTAGCAGCTCCGCTGCAGTAGTGTGGGAGGGCTACCCGGAACATGTCTACCGCTCAGATCCCGGAGCCCCTGGCATGCATGGTGGTTCAATGCTCCTTGCTGGATCTGTTGCTTCAGGAGAATGCCCTGAAAGTTACCGCTCTGATCCAGGTATGTTTGACTGAGGGGCGAGGGTAACGAAGCAGGGGGAGGTTCGAGTGATTTAATATATAATATAATGTTTACATCTATTATATTATATATATTACCTTACAAGGTAATATCTCGTTTAATCAGGTATAATGTACAATTAATATATAATAATAATGTGAAAGAGGGGGACCTAAATACAAGGAGGGGAGGAAATGTCTTGGAGTGACCAGGCCAAGTAAATTACATGTCATTAAATAACACATTTTGTACAGAAGCTTCTAGACTGCTCCTTGAGCCAGCCAACGATTTAAACCCCAATATTTCAGCATTTACGTACAGCTGAATGTGAATTATTCAAGGTGCACTAGTTTGCATTTGTTTTGGCCATTAGCCAGTCAGGGGAGCTTCCTAGAAGCTGTTGCACATGCGCATGCCAAAATAAAACTACAGTACCAAGCAACCCGCTCCCCTCGATACAGGATATGCACAACACTCCCGGGTCTCAGACACACACATCCCAGGGTTTTGTTTTGCTACATTTTAGTTGTTTTGCACTAAATGCCCCTAAACAGCTACAAAAAGCCGCAAAAAGCTATAGAAAGCACTAAAACACTGTCCCTGGGTGAGGCCTACAGCCATAGAGCTAGGAAACAACCACTTTCAGATTTGAAAAAACAATCACTGACACATACACATACACATCCAACCCCTGCTCCCATATGGGGCAATGCAATTGAGCCCTTCTAGGCACTTCCCTTTCTCTCACCTGTTCTTGGTCAACCCATCATATCTTCTTAACAGCTTCTAGGCAACTCCCTGTCCCACACTTGTCCTTGGTCAACCCATCATATCTTCTTAACAGCTTCTAGGCAACTCCCTGTCCCACACTTGTCCTTGGTCAACCCATCATATCTTCTTAACAGCTTCTAGGCAACTCCCTGTCCCACACTTGTCCTTGGTCAACCCATCATATCTTCTTAACAGCTTCTAGGCAACTCCCTGTCCCACACTTGTCCTTGGTCAACCCATCATATCTTCTTAACAGCTTCTAGGCAACTCCCTGTCCCACACTTGTCCTTGGTCAACCCATCATATCTTCTTAACAGCTTCTAGGCAACTCCCTGTCCCACACTTGTCCTTGGTCATCCCAAAATATATTTACATCCGACACTAAGGCACTCAGGGGACAACGAGGGACCTCACAACCCACTCCTACTACCCCCCCCCCCCACCCCCCACCCCCCCCACCCCCCCACTAACCCTGTTCAAATATACACAACCTGCCCCCTGCTGCTTGCAGGTTGCGTCACTCAGCCATACTCAGTCAGTTGGGGCTCTCAGAAGTCATCAATATCAGGTTTGTGTGCTTATGACGCCCATTCCCCCTGCTCTCTTGATGCCTTGATACATGTACGGGAGTCAACATGGGCTTGCGACTATAATTTGAATTTGATTTGTTACAAGGTGTTTCAGCCAACTCTGGACTGCTCACCGTCATCCGATTCCAAGACCCCCTTTGTGATACATTGATACCCACGGAGATTTATGTGATAAAGGCAGTTTAAAGACATGTCTGGGCTTGCAACTAGGGCGGAGGGAGTAATTGAGATGACTGGGCACACCAGGGGTGCTGATGATGTTGACGATGATCACATTGGTGGTTGGCCCCAGTAGGAGCAAACGGGCTGGCCCACTCAACCTCACACCTTGTAAGTAGGCGCACTATTTACATATTAATGGATGACGGTGCCAATAATGGTGATAACATTGTCCTGGTGCCCTGCTAGCCTCCAAATGTACCCACAGCTTGACAGAACCGGGGGGGGGGGGGGGGGGGGGGGGGGGGGGGCTTATATATATGATAGCAATTCAGCAGATGATTTGGAAGTTGAAGTTTCGAAACAGGTCCTCCTTTGTATCTCAAATTAGGCCTGACATTCCGAGCATGTTCCTTGTAGGTTTCCCCGTTGGGTCAGAGAGGAGCGGCACCTCGAAGGCCATCACCGATCTCGAGCAGGCTATCAGCCAGATGCACGGCCTACACGCACGCATGGATGCGGACACCCTGGAGGCTGACAACAGGACTCTGAGTTCAAATGACAATGACTGTGAGAGGCCCTCCTTACTGGATCCAGTAGTTGAGGCGTACGTGTGTCCTGACAATGGCTGTGAGATACCCACTTCGCGGGATCCAGCCGCTAATGCGTTAGTGTGTCTTGAAGATGATGGCGAGAGGTTCTCATCGCTGGACCCAGTTGTTGGGGCGTTTGTGTGTCTTGACGATATGATTGGCCGGCTATATATGCTACAAGCGCAAGCTGAGGTCAGATATGGTGGCAGCGAGAGTGGCGGCAGCACCACAGCTGGTGGCAGCATGGGTAGCAGCAGGAGCAGCATTGTGGCTGGGGGAAACAGCGTGGGTGGTGTTGGTGGGGTCAGCAGGGGCACTGCAGGTGGAAGCATGCGCAGCACCAGCCACAGCATGGCCGGACAGAACAGTGTGGGTGGTGCCAGGGGTGTCAGACATCACACTTTTGGTGACTTTGCTGAAGACAAGAGTGCTGCTGGAGACAGCAGCTCACTTGATGGTGGAAGTGTGCGCAGCACCAGGAACAAAGTGGCTGGAGGTATCACCGTGGCAGGTGTCGCTGGAGCCAGCGGCGGTTTCGGAGGTGTCAGTGTCAGTTTCGGTGGAGTCAGCAACGGCGGCGCAAGTTCCAGTGAGCTTGCTGGCAGCCCCTTCCCCTTCCTCTCGGCACTGCTGCCTCAGGCAGCCCTGGAAGGACGTATCAGTGGAGCTGGCAACTTCAGTGAGGTAGGGTTGATGTTTACTTTATTTGTTTTATTGGAAGGATTTGCAAACCAGGAAGTGGGACCTTGACACAAACTAGCGCCACAAAGGATTCATGAAGAAAGGTAGAGAAATTCCTACGAAAGTAGTCACCCATTGGAAAGGCGGGGTATGCCAGGCTGCTTGCCAATCGTGGCTTACACAACTATATGATGTGCCGGTCTAGGCTGGCTGAAGTGAATAGTGGTTTGGTGTGATAGATATACAGTTTGAGGCTGGTTCAGGTGGCTGGGATGGTGGGGATACAGTTTGGGGCTTGTTAAGGTGGTTCAGATGGTGGGGATACAGTTTGAGGCTTGTTAAGGTGGTTGGGATGGTCAGTATGGTGCCAGGCTGTCACTGTACATCGTCCTCGGCAGGCCAGCATTTGCCCCCTCCCAACCATTCAAGCAAGCCTACGCCAGCACATCCATCTTTTGACCACTCTTACACAAATATGCTTCACTGACCAGATATCACCCGTTGCCTCAAATTTCTTCCCCCACCCCCCATTCATACTTCTAGACACAGTCTCGACAGCAGCCTCCACAACCGTCTGCAGTAGCACGTCGCTGCAATACAAATCAGTGCCCCCCATTCCCTCTTTTGTTCACTGACCAAATATCCCCTCATGTGACAAACTTGTCCTTACCCCCAGACCCAGTCTCGTCAGTTGAGTGAACTTGGAGCAGCCATCTCAAGCGTCTGCTGTAGCAGAGCAACCTCGCTCGGCGGTTCTGCTGCTCAGGAGGACTGGACTCAGATTCAGGTGGGTCGGGTCTGGGCACCTATACTTGAACTTGGTTCCAGTAATTTGGCTGCTCGCCGTAAGAAAGTAGGTTGGGGTGGGACAGTGGGTAACGTTCATGTACATGACTGTCATTAGGAGAAATCATACCACTGGTAAAATTGCAGCAGCAGAGGAGGAGCAGAGCAAACTCACTTGGTGTTGCCGCTGCTCAACATGACTGGACTCTCATTCAGGTGGGTTGGGACTGGGGACCTATGATGATGATGTTGACAGTTGCATTTTTTCTGGAGTTGAAATGTGCCCTTGGCCTGACAGAGTTGAGGGGGACTTATGAACATGCTGGGTGGTATTGGAGAAGTGGGACTTGGGACACAGCTTCAGTTGGATTAGGGAATTGGGTGAGTTCGGTCGAGTTGAGTTGGGCTGGGTGGTGATGTGGCGCTAAGTTGGGTGGTGGTGGTGGTTGGGTGGGATAAGTTGGGTTGGACTGGGAATATTGAATGGATTGGTTTATCACATCACATCACACCATACCAAATGTGGGGCTGTTCAATTTATGAACACGTTGAACTTTCAAGCCCTAAAAAGTCAAAGTCAAAGTGCAGTTACACATGGCCCTACCTCGTTACAATCCTGGCCGGGCTACGCTAGACCAAGCTCAATTCCTGATGGTGCAGCTGTTTAACACACAGCCTACCTCCCCTCCTGCACTAGATACAGTATATAATATATGCCGTAGTATTGCTTATCAGATACCAAACTATGTCCCGAATTCACATATCAATGGATGTAACACAAGCCCAATCATATCCTTTACAACCCTTACAACCTTTGCCACCAACCCTAGCCAACATTTGCAACCCTAACCAAATCCTGTCCATTGATACAATCTTGTTCATGATCTGCTTGATCAAGCTCAAGTCCTGGCAGCGCAGTTGCTCAGCACACAGCCCACCTTCCCTACAGCACTGACCAAGCAAGCACACCCATCCGATGTTTTGCATTCTTAATCAAATCCTGTCCATCGTTACAATCCCATTCAGGATGTTCTGGACCAAGCTCAAGTCCTGGCAGTGCAGATGCTTGCCATCCAGCCCACCTCCCCTACATCATCAGATGGTGGTGCACCTCCAGCCACCCCTGCTGCTGCTCCTGCACCGCATCCAAGTTTGAAGTACATGGACTGGACTGGTGCTGACGACAGAGGGGAGCTGGCCGCTGGCGGCCAAGGTGGAAGCAGTGATGGTGGTGTAAAGAGAGAAGCCGTTATTCGGCCCAGTGTGATGCCGTATGCTGAAGGCCTGTTTGAGACCGTGAGCAGAAGCAGTGTGGGCGAAGATGCCCAGGCTGCAAGTAGGGCCATGGAGGAGCTCATGGCAGCACGCTTTGCTGAGGTAGGTGGTTAAATGATCGTTTGAGTTCAGTTTTTCGTTTCAGCCCCTCCTGATATCATGGTTGGGCAGGTCCCTTAAGCCTATTTTGCTACCCCTGGACTGTAACAACATACATAACAGGTGGGAGATGGTGGCTAGGCTCATTAACATTACAATTCCTCTGGGCGGCGTTTGGCTACAAAATGCGCGATGCATGCACTCAATCATTGTTGTTTGTGGCTGAGGATGTCCAGGCAGCAAGTAGGGCCATGGAGGAGCTTATGGCAGCACGCTTTGCTGAGGTAGGTGGTTAAATGATTGTTTGGGGTTCAGTTCATCAGCGTTTTTTCATTTCAGCCCCTCCTGATATCATGGTTAGGGAGGTCCCTTTAGCCTATTTTTCTATCCCTTGACTGTACCAACATACATAACAGGTGGGAGATGGAGGCTAGGCTCATTTACATTACTGTTCCTCTGTGCGGGGTGTGGATACAAACTGCACTTTACACGCATTCAATCATACAGACGTACAGTCCCCTATGACTCAGTCAAGCCAATGAACAGGTCGCAGGATGAGCACGTTGCAGGACAAGGCAATACAAGGCAAATACATAACATACATAAGACACACACAAAAGCCACCACCACCGCCCTTCCACCATCTCTGCCATACAACACACAGCACCACTGCCCATCCACAAACTAAGCACTACCACTTCCATTGTCCCCCAGGTGCTAAGGCGTACAATTCCAGACCTTACACTGGCCACTCGCGCTGGCCCGGAGCGCATGCTTATGACCCTTCACGTCAGCTCCCAGTCTTCACAGGAGGAGCTTGGTGAGCTAGACCTGGTACAGCCAAGCAGCATGGTGGCCGTGGTGGCTGAGGTCCCAGCAGCTTACTTTGTTGAACTACCTTTGGAGGATCAAAGCGATGGTGGTGCAGGTGAGTAACTGGCATCCTTGTATGATGACGATGATGATTACTTGTATGATGACGATGATGGTACCATTTGAGGATCTGACATCTTTGTAAATAAATAAATATTATACCTTATAACGTGGCGTGAGGTTGAGGGGGCCAGCCTGTTGTTAGCACTGGGGCCAACCACCATATCATTGTATGATGATGATTACGTTCTACCTGGTGCCCTAGTGGATTCCAAATGTGCCTGTGGCTTGATGGAGTGGCTTGATGGAGAGAGAGAAGGGGAACGTAAGAACATCAAGCACAAATAATACTTCTGGTTTATCAGTCACACTCAGTTTATGTATGTTAAACGTTTTCCTTATCTTGCCTTGTCCAGCTACATCCTCATCCTGCGACTTGCTAATCCTATCAAATCATTCAACGTCATTGGCGTGCCAGTGTTGACCTATGCAGTCCACACCACTACTCTGGGGGGATCTTCCAACCATCAAATTATGTGTTGGCGCCAGTTGTCACCTCTTCGTAGTTGAGTTTAGAAGTCATGGGGTCGAATTCCCCTCTTCCATTTCCACTGGCAAGTTGCATCCTCTCTCAAATGTTCTTAAGGAATTCATTGGATGATAGGATTATATAGTTCAAACAGTTCATATTTTGTACCTCAGATTTGCTCTGAAATTCCGAGAATTCTGGGATAATTTTCGTTAATTTTGCCTGATTGTTTTTGAAAAAACAAAGAATGACAAACAACTGTGGATTCCAAATCATCAGCTGATTCGATATAACTACACCATTGTCACCCCTTCCAGCTCTGCCTGTCAAGGGGCCAAGGAAGATCACCTCTTCGTCTCGCACTTTCATTGGCAAGTCGCACCCTCTCTCAAATGTACTTACTACACCACTTGTCACCCCTTCACAGTAGAGTACCAAGACAACGACGGATCTACTCCCTACACTATCATCCTCCCACCACGCTACAATCCGCTTCCCTCCAAGGGACCGAGAACATCCACAACGATGTCATGGGTCCGAAGTCACACTCTCCGACTTGTATTCGCCATCCGCATCCTCTCCTAAATGTATTCAAGTACACCATTTGTCAACCCTTTTCCATTGCCTCACCACCCCACCACCACCATTTGTCAATCCTCTCCCCCCCCACCCCACCCCACACACACAACAACCACCCACCCGCTCTCAGTTGAGCATAAAGACAACGAGGATGCATTCCCAACTCTACTATCCTCCCAGCATTCAAACCCACTCGTGCCCCCCCTCCCCACCACCATCAACCCTCCCTCCACCACCCACCACTCACCACCCGCCCCCTCGCAGTTGAGTCCCAAGATAACGACGGTGCATTTCCTACACTACCATCTTCCCAGCACGCTACAACCCGCTTCCTTCCAGCTCCACCTGCTGAGAGCCAGCCAAGGAAGCTGACCTACGCCGAGGTCCTCCGAGGAGTCGATCGCTCCCTTGCGCTCCTTGAGGAGCAAGAGGCTGCTGCTGGTGATTGTGACACCATTGCAGCTTGCGGTGCCGATCCCTGTGGTGATGCTGCACATGGTGCTGTTGTTCACCTCAACAGCATCAGAAGGGATGGCTTGATAGAAGCGCACCTGCTCAAGTGTGGGGCACCCAACGAGGTCCATGTGGACGAGACCATGGCCCTCGTGTGTCACGTCACCTCCAAGGTGCACAGCGTCCTCCCCCACCTGACCTCAAGAGCTGAGGGGATGAAGAGCGAGGGAGGTGCATCTGCAAGGGGTAGATGGTCTGCTTCTGCTGCCCGTTCATACGTCCAGAGTGAAGGGGGGGTGATACAAGGGACAAGCATCCCTTTGGACATCCAGGAAACTGCACACGCGGAGGCTGGTGAGAGGGCAGATAACCAACGCATGGCTATGCTGATAGAAGACCTCCAGCTAACCTGCACTGCCCTGGAACCAATATCGACAGCTCTCGCAGCACTACCACGACGTGGCTCCCTGCCTTCAGTGTGGGGGCCCAGGCCAGAGCTAGTGGCTCCTACTGCCCCCCTGGACCGGGTGTTAGGGACTGCGGCTGATGACGATTGTGCCTTGGCGCTCCTCTTGCAGAAGCGGGCGTCCATGTTGACCGACTCCCTCCTGCACCTACAGGAGCTGCAGAGAACCTTCCCAGCAGCTGACAAGCAGGTGGGGCAGTGTGTAGCAAGTGGGTGGTCCTGATGACGATGATGAGCGTTGTGACCAGGTGTTATTCAATTTTCAATGAACTGTTTCTTCATTTCAATGTGGCTGAAATCCGTACATGCATGACGGGCACCTTTTCCTGCCGACCACCGGCTGGCGCTACCTGAAAGTTGGCTTCCCTTCGACTGTTTAATACATACTTGGCTGACACCCCATACAAGCATGGCAACTACGAGTACGCATTTTTCACTAGTATTTGTTAGTTGAAATTAGTTATGTATTATAGTTGAATTATTGTTTTAAAATATGGTTGCGTATTTTATATCTGCCTAAATCAAGAGTTGGCATACCATAGTTACCAGCTAAGAGTCAGTCAGTTTTGTAAATGGCCTATGCATACATGTATGGCTGACACCCTCGCCTCCCTGCCTCAGGTTGGCGCTACCCCCTACCCGCAGCAGATGCATAAGAGTGTGGACGTGGTGATCCTTCACTGCACCGCCGTGGATGGCGTGGTGCAAGAGGTCCTCCACAGGGCAGCAAGCCGTCGGACCACGGCCCTCTCCTCTGGCGGGGCTTGTACTTCTTCTTGTACCTCCTCCAGGATGCCATCTACTGCAGGGGCGGGACCCTCCTGGTCCCCTCCATTTGCAGGAAATGCCCACACGTCCCTGGGTGGCTCGTCAATGGCATCCACCATCTATTTTCTGACCCCAATGTCATCTGCTGGGAGTGCATCCAACATTGGCTTGGCCTCCATGGGTGGTGTCCCATCCTCGGGGGTCAGTTCAGCAGGGGGAGCGAGACCCCTGCCCCTGTCAGTAGGTGGGTCATCCACTGTTGTGGTGAGCTCTGCTGGTGATGCCATGTCCGGGACGCCATCAGTGGGTGGGGCATCCACAGTTGTGAGGTCTGCTGGTAGTGCCATGTCCGGGACCTCATCTGTAGGTGGGGCATCCACAGTTGTGAGCTCTGCTGGGGGTATTATGTCCATCGGCCCTTCAGGGGGTGGGGCATCCACCGTTGTCATGAGCTCTGCTGGTGGTGCCACGTCCCAGCCCCCTTCAGTGGGTTGGGCTTCTGAAGGTGGAGCTTCCACTATTCCCTATCAAGTGAGCGGTGCCACGCCCAATGCTGCATCAGTGGGTGGGGCACCAACTGCTGCAATGTCTGCAGGCGGAGCTTCCACTATTCCCAATCAAGCAAATGGTGCCACGCCCAACGCCACATCAGTGGGTGGGGCACCAACTGCTGTGATGTCTGCAGGCGGGGCTTCCACTGTTCCCTATTCAGAAAGTGTTGAGCTCTCGCACCCCCCACCTGCCAGCGGCAGAGCAACCACCCCCTTCTCTGCCGGCGGCGTGTCAACAGTCACCTACTCTGCTGGTGGCGCCTCAACCGTTGCTTACTCAGAAGTTCCATCTGATTCCGAGGGAGGCTCCTCATCATTCCTCCATTCAGCAGATGGGGCGAGCAGTATCACATTATCTAACAGGAGCGCTACTCGGTGGTCCCTCCCATCTGCAGGAGAAGAATCCACTATGACCTCATATGGGGGAGGTGCTCCACCAACCTTCCAATCTGCAGGCGGCGCCTCCAATGCAAGCTTCTCGTATGGGGGGGCTGCCCCTCCATATGATGGATCATACGGTGGATCGTTCCCCTCGGCTCTGGGAACATCCACTATGACCTCGCATGGAGGCACTGCACCATTACCCCATCAATCTGCAGGAGGTGCTTCCAATGCGAGCTTCTCGTATGGGGGGGATGCCCCTCCATCCTTCTCCTTAGCTGGGGTAGCATCCACCATGACCTCGTATGGAGGCGCCGAGCCAGCAACCCTTCAATCTGCTAGAGGAGCCTCCAATGCGAGCTTCTCATATGGGGGGGCTGCCCCTCCATCCTTCCATTCAGCTGGGGGAGTATCCACCATGAGCTCCTACGGAGGAGCCGCCCCTCCATCCTTCCCCTCAGCTGGGGGTGTGTCCACTACTACCAACCTAGCTGTGGGTGTATCTACCCAACAGCAATTAGTAGGTAGCACTTATGCTGACATGGCTGCCCCCTTTTCTGCTGCCTGGTCGACTGGAGGCGCCAGCACAATTGCAACATCTCAGGGAGGTGCATCCGTGAGGGACCAGTCTGTGAGCGGAGCGCCTGTTTTGCAGCACTCCATGGGAGGTGCATCCGTGAGGGACCAGTCTGTGGGCGGAGCGCCTGTTTTGCAGCACTCCATGGGAGGTGCATCCGTGAGGGACCAGTCTGTGGGCGGAGCGCCTGTTTTGCAGCACTCCATGGGAGGCGCATCCGTGAGGGACCAGTCTGTGGGCGGAGCGCCTGTTTTGCAGCACTCCATGGGAGGCGCATCCGTGAGGGACCAGTCTGTGGGCGGAGCGCCTGTTTTGCAGCACTCCATGGGAGGCGCATCCGTGAGGGACCAGTCTGTGGGCGGAGCGCCTGTTTTGCAGCACTCCATGGGAGGCGCATCCGTGAGGGACCAGTCTGTGGGCGGAGCGCCTCTTGTGCAGCCCTCCATGGGTGGTGCATCCTCCTTGCAGCAGTCTGTCGGAGGAGCATCGATGGTGATCCACTCCATGGGAGGTATGTCCTCTTTGGAACATTCCCTGGGAGGTGCTTCCTTGACTGTGCCCTCCGATTGTGGGGCACCTTATGGGCAACCCTTGGAGAACAGCCCCCCTCTCTCACACACTCCCCATGGCTTCAGCCCCAGCATGCCTAACAAGCTGTTGTACTACAGCCCCGCTGCGCCTAACCTGTCGCTGTACGGCACACCCAGCACCACCTCCAGTGGATATTCCCCTGGTAAGGAGGTGTATGATCCCTCTGAGCAGCAGCCAAGCCCAGACGCGGCCGACATGGCAGTAGTGGCGCCAAAGGTGCTGTTCAACAACAACCCCTTGTACTACACCCTTGCCAGTGGCAGGAGTACCACCTCATCTTTGGGCGGCGCCCCCCCTGGGAGCAAGGAGAATTCTGAACCCTTGCCGACTGCTCTCCAACTCACCGCCACAGCGAACATTCTGGAATGTGCACTAGAGGGTGGGGGTTCCACGCTCAAGCCACTCTCAAGTGCAGGTAGTGGGGCCTCTGTTGGCTCCGAGGCTTCTCTCCCCCTCCTGCTTCCCCAACACGATGCGGGAGACCCCTTCCTCCTGCTGCATGGTGGACTAGGAGAGAGGGGAAGTTGGTTGTCCAGCGAGGGTGGCTGGAGTGGAGTGGACCCAAGCATGCTCAGATTCGCAGAGGGCAGTGATGGCGGCTTCTCTCCTAATGTATGCCACGATGCTGCTCTGCTCAGCACCAACATGGCCTCGCCCTCTCCTGCCAAGTCCGGCATCGCTGTGAACACAGGGGGCTCAGGAGGAGGCAGCAGCATCGCGCACGCTGCATCCCAAGGAGGAAGCAAGTCTATTTGTCCGGCGCCAAAGCAAAGCGGCAGCAGCAATTCATTGGCAGGCTCTATCAACCAGAGTGGGGACTCCCTGGCGCAGCCTGATCCAAAGGTGGACGCCATGGTAAAGAGTCGCAGCAACAGCTACGTTGTGTCTGCCAGCAACCCAGGGACGCCTCGAGGTGGCAGCTGGTGTGAGGCTGCTGCTGACCTGAACGACCCGGTTGGCGGATCGGAACGCAAGACTCGACGCCCCTCCTTAACCCAGAGTGAGAACCGCAAGCTCACCTACTCCACGCCTGGGTCGGCCCCCAACTCAGCCTCCAAACTACCTGCTGCAGGCTCCCATAGCAGCAGCACCAGCAATACCTTTACAGGTCCAGCAGCAGCAGCGGCACGTGTGCGGGCTCGCCTGGCACAAGAAGCAGTGGCCAAAAAGGCCGAAGCTGAAGCGGCCGAGGCGGCAGCCGAGGCCAAGAGGGCCAAGATGGCTGCGCTAGGGGTTGCGCTAGGCTCACGCCTCTCTTCCCCTGCATACAACACCACTCGGAAGACCGGGCTCAGTCCCATGCCCTCCCCCAGCTCCTCAGCCAAGAAGCCGGCTTCCGCTAAAGCAGGGACCCCCAGCTTCCTAGACAGGTTGGAGGGTAAGCTTGCTGCAAAGCAGCAGGCGGCAACATCCCATGTCAAGCCAGCAACACCCCTACGCTTATCACGCATACCCGCAACCCCGGGCAGTGCGTACCACACCCCTGGAAGCAAGTTCGCAACTCCAACCAGCTCCCACCTACCCGCTGCCCCCACCCCTGGCAAGACCCTGAGCGACCCGCCCACCCCAGGAGTAGACTCACCAACACCTATCAGCAAGTTTGCCACCCCAGTGGGCTCCCCCCCCACCCCCGGGCCTTGGAAGGGCCAGAACCATAAGACAGCTGCAGCTGACTTGACAGGATGGCCTCGGCCCCCAGGGACAGAGGTGCCGGAGCCAGCTAGGGCCTCTGCTGGTGATGCAGTGCATGTGACCAAGGACATTGCACCCCTGGCTGAGATCCCCCTAGAAGTCAAGGGCTTGGGAATGAACGGTGAAGTGCCTGAGAAAAATGAAACTGTCCTCTTGAATGCTCAAATGAGCTGTGGAGGTGCTTTGACAGGGGTTGCTGCTTCTGCTCAGACCATGAGGCTTAACGCCTTGGCTGCTGGAGCAGAGCGTGCAGCCACTGTTCCTCTGGAGTCCCCTACACTGTCCGTTGCAGGAGCTCCATCTGAGGCTGACCTACTCCACTCTGAGAGCTCTGGCCAAGAGCCGGGGCTGCTGTCTGACATTAGTCCAGTCAAGGATACAGGTCCCTTGGTCCCAGGCAGAAGGCTAGAGGGAGGAGTGAAGCTATCCTCTGTTGGAGACGCAGCTGAGGTAGGGGCTAAGACACCCAAGAAGGGCGGGGGCCTAACCCGCAAGCTCTCTGCTACGCTGAAGAAGATGTGGGGCAGCTAGCTACACAGCACAAGCTGTTGGCCTGGGTCTCTGCCAGTGGTGTGGACGGAATAAGTCCTATAGTTTGGTGCAAGGCTTGCCCTAAGTTGAAGAAGCTGTGGGGCATCTGTTGGCCTGGGTCCCTGTCAGTTTTGTGGGTGAGATAAGGCTTGTTTTGCATAGAAGGCATGCTGTGTGCATAGAAGCTTACTACCTGGCCTGTTGTTTGCATACTTGCCTTTTTGTGAGCATCCAAGGCTTGTGGTGTGACAGCCTGCCGTGTGCATACAGAGCTTATTATCTGTATAAGTGACTCATTGGTTGACTGTTGAGTGGATGGCTTGGCATTGGATGGCTTGGCCGTAGTTGTGTGCTTTTATACGCTGGTATCAGGGTTATTCAGGAGGACCCCCAGTTCTGCGTCCTGAGACGCAACCAATTTCACAGCCTGCGTCTTGTAACGCAACCCAACCAGCATAGCCAGTGCCCTGAGACGCAACCAACCCGCAACCTACCTATAGCCTGCGTATTGCTTCTACAACGCAACATATCCTCCCCATGTTGCGTCTCAGGACGCAGGGGGCCCTTCTTCGTTGCGTGTGCAACGTAGGACGCAGTGTCCTGATGAACCCTGGTGTAATGATAACGATTGGTGGGGCGTGGCATTAAGGGAGCCTGTCTTACGGCAGTAGGTAACAGGCTGCTACTTTACCAGGACAAAGCTACCATGGCTGTTGACAGCGACTGCGAACACTAAAGCGCACCCGTAGGGATTCGAACCCTGCACCTTCTTCGTTCGAGGAGCTCAGCCATTGAGCCATTCGTCGAAACGGGGATAAAACCCTGGTGTATATGTATGTGAGCCTCTGACTGATTTGGTCACCTGCAAGTATTAAGTGTTCATGATGCGAAAAAATGTGTTCACGCTTTTCGCCGGGGCTTAGATTTCATTGCGCCTTCCCATTCTCCTTTTTGTCTTTGTCATGTTCATAGTAAATCAGGGTGGTGTAGACCACCAAGTGATTGCGTGTGTTGTAGAAGTAGTTGTTTTGTTAGCTACGACCTGTTTCGAAAAATCGAATTCCAAACCCTTCGCTGAATTGTTACAAGGCTACGCGCAGTCTTGGACAGTTGCATCAACATCACAACAGGTTGGGCACAGTTCCTCGCCTTGGTAGACAAAACAACAGTACCATGTATAGTTATAGTTGTTTCGGTAGGTCCCTTAAGCCGATTTGGGTACCCATGGTCTGTAATATACATACTTGAAATTGAACTTGGTTACATAGCTTCAGCTAGCAATTTGGCTGCTCGCCCTCTTCGGCAGTAAAACAATTATCACCAGAAAAATGTAAACGCTAACAAATCATTTCTCATTTTTTTGGTGTTGGTATACTTGAACTTGTTGGTATACTTTTGTCTTTCGTATTCTTTCGTGTTTCCCCACATATTTACGGTAATCTGGTCATGTGCCGTTATCTCTTCGTACAATTGGTGAACCTGCTCAAATCAAAATGGTATGTCATTCATGCGGTATTTCTACAAGATGACCAATGGCTGGCGACCAAAGGAATGGATGACATCAGGTTTGCTTAGGACCATGTTTCCAGCATCGCAGACACATCGTCAAAGGGTTGTCCAGGACTCTGCGTCCTCCGTCCCAGACACTACGTTGAAGAGAATGACATATGTTACACACTTACACACATTGACTAGGCCAGTATTAGCCGGAACGTTTGAAGTCGAGTTGGTAACTAGGATAATATAACCATATCCACAATCATCACACACTTCAAACAAGCCCTCACTGCACTATTTGCTTAAAAGGCCAATCTCTTCCTCGCCAATAATATTTTTGTCATTTAAGTTAGATGTATACTGACCCTCACGTCGAGCTCTATCAGTTGGTCACCTTAAACTTGTGGTTTGGCTTGCTTATAAGCGACCCCTGCCCCCCCACCCCCCACCCCACACACACCCTCCCACACATACAAACGCCACCACCACCACCACCACCAACGCCCCCCTAAAACACAACTAAAGTATCTCTGGCACTGCCCTAGGACCCGGCATGAAGTCACCGCTGCCGGTCACGCGGCTTATACATGTGTCTATGTAACACGCTATACTACGGCTACATGCCGAAGCATAACATCCCCCCCAATCCTTGGTACTCTTTGGCGTGAGAGTTCCTACGATTTAGGAAGAAGACATCTAAAAGAAAAATGTAAACTTCTATCCGGGTGAAAAACCATGTTGACTACTGTATACTACTTACAACATGGGAAACCCAGGGCATAAGAAAACATTGCATAAAGTGTTTCAGTACAAGCTTAGGTACTGAAAAACAAGCAAATTCTCAGAGGCGGAATGAAGAAAGGGTCCCATCTGTCCGGGGGGATAATAGGTGATGCACATGAAATTATTAGTTTCCAATGGGTAGGGTACACAACATTGGTAGTTTGTAAGATGGGGCTGCGCCGCAAATAATATAAATGCCCGTGTACAGAGTGCATGATATATTGGTACACTGTATGTCGCTTGATTAAGTACCTGGACCTAACAGATTTTTGTAAGGGTCAATAACCGCCTAAAAACTTAAATGGTATCATTTGTAACCTGTGATTGCTATTTTTATTTTTTTATTCAGTCTTAAATAAATAGCAGGTCTGCAGAGAGTGGTACAGAGATGCTTGGGCTAGCCGGTCTAGTACGCGCGCACTAATATCTTACGTAGATGAGAATAACTTTAAATGGCTTTACAAGGACTGGAGAACCTAAAGGGGGCACGCAATCGAGAGAAAGGGGGATGGGGCGGCAGGCCTGACCTAATAAGGTTAGCTGGGCTATATCAGTGGCGTGTTTTGGCAGGAGGGGGAACCGGTGACAAGTCGCTACAGGAAGGCTGTCTAGCTGTGTGCATGTAAGAATCGACATCGTCTGAGGGCGGATAGCTGGCAACAGTACTTGTCTGGAGGGCGCGATTATTTCTATATGAAGTAGCATAAGTATTTGTCTAGCTATTAGGTCATAAAACGGATTGCAGGTGAATGCTTTCGCAATTGCGATGGGCTGATCAACTTTAAGCATGCATATTGGTGAGTAATAGACGTGCTTCCATGAAATGGACGCGATGGTATTATCTATATCTGTCATAAATTCAATGATACAGCACGAAGTGACAGCCCCCTACCTAGACTAGGGCAGAGTTGAAAGAGGCGGCAGGTCGTGTGGGTCAATGCATGTAAAATTGAGTAATTAGAATATTAGGTCAATTTCAATGGGCATTTCGCCAATCATTATACACAGGGTGGGTGCGCGGGCTATGATGTATGTGGCAGTTGGAAATCCTGGCTGACAAATCATGGAGATTTGGCTATAGGACATAAAATGAAAAACATATGGGTCAAGAGTCAGCAAGATGGGGCAGAAATTAGATGGTGCACCGAGTTTGGTGTTTCGGGGGTCATAGCGCTATTGAAAGATAGACGCATAGCTGGTATGGCATGCGTGTCAAAAACTTATGTTTATCAAATTATTACATTTATCAGCGATGTATAGGCAGTGTCGCTATGAGTAGCGGCAGTATGATATCCTTGGCCCGAACATATAGGGATCATACATCGCCAGTATTTATCTCCCAGATACCCGGCATCTCGCATTCTTGGGTATATACGTGGCCGGCTAATCGTTCCCATATGATGTCAGCCCCCTGGTTATTGAGTTCACTCTAAGACACATAGACGATTTCGCTATGGGGCTGTCCGATCTTTTGCTTCTGCTTGAACCGGCCCGTCTCATGTTAAAAAGCAAGGTAGGAATACTCTGGCTCGTTAGGAGTTTAATGTCTGTTGCCAAAGCCTCGAGTTTTCATACCTAAACATATGGCATGTGTCGCAACGCGCTGCGCTCAATTTTGAATCTGTGGCGTGGCTTTGGATTGGATTGGCTCTGGCAGTTGGTCTAAAGTTCTGTACCATGGTGATTTGGATCGTGGCTAACGCTGATAACTGATGCTGGACACTCTGTGTGACCAGTCTCCTAAAGACTGGTCGAGAGATTTGTCTGGAGTTGGTGGGCGTGATTAACAATTTTATTATCAGGCGTGGGTCAACAAAGGATGGCCGTCATAGCCAAGCATCATGCAATTGCGCGTAATGCGTCTTACTTATCATGGTCATACCCCTGGCACGCGGCACCGATCGTCTCCAGCCAAGCATCTTAATAATGTCCAGATATATACGTTCCTCGTTTCCGATTCCAGCCGCCTGAGCGAGCCAAAAATATAAAAAAATAAACCGGCTCCGATGGACAATTAACGGCGGCTCATAAGTTTGTTATTGCGTGGCGTCGGGCCCTGTATATCACTAGGCTATTGGCTATTTCCTCTCGCGGGAAAATGTAGTAAGGCGAGCTGGCGAACACGCGGTCATCAATCAGGGATTTGGATAATTGGTTTAAGCGCTTGAGGCACCACTCAGCATAAAAATGACAAGTCCTAATGGGCGATCATGGAAACTGTTTAGGCGGTCACAGCAGGAAGAAAGGGGAAGGCTAGTCAGGTCGCAGTTCTACCATGTATATTTGCAACGTAGCATCGAATGTATTAAATGGCCTCATCACTGGGCCAGCATGACATAGTCATATGCTCTCTAAGCTGGGTTCTATGACGCATATTTGCATTGTCTTATGTTGCGTATGGCCTCATATGGGCAGGGGGGCACAACTCTATGGACTATCATATATGTAACTGTCTGTACAGAGGGAAACATATGCGACAATTTAGTTTTTTGGGTGAGTAGTATGGCTCTTCCAGTATAGCTACACAACATATATATGTTCTCGTTGTACAAGTGTGAAGGTCATATGCGCAACTTGGTATTTCTATGTTGTGTGCATGGATGGTAAGGCGCAGCGCGCTAAGTTTATCATTTGCTATGTTCCGCTGTGGATGCCCGTAATGTGCACCTAGTAGGTTTATTATTGATGGGAGGTATGGGATGGCATATGGCACAGCACTCCTATACTCTTCAATCGGTAGGTTGGCGCCTGGACGCAGTCAAGATGCCTTTAGGCTACGTCCGGCACTAAAGTCCGCCGGGCCATTTCCCTCATTCATCTAGTAACAGGGTCTGGCTGGCAACTCATGCGTATCATTATAATGCAGCACTGCCTGAGTCTGCCTCCCATGGGGCGTGTCCTCACGTGCGTCGTACGGCTTCGCTCAATTCGGGCTTCGCATTGTTAGGCTAGACATTAGCAACACTGCAGGCCTGCCACTCAGCATCACCATTGTCTTGCAGCCGCACGGTGGCTGTCTATGGGCTGAAATCATCCGGCATGGGGGGGCTATATGGAGGGCATCATCTTGGAAATTCGAGGCTAATTGTGAGGCCATTGCAATTATGATGGGCGTGTGGCTGGCATAAGAGTTCGTCGGGCTGCCGTCTATTTTTGGGCGAGCAATGGCGGTCCTGCACCATCCTAAGTCAGAGACACTCTGTTTCTGGCAGGTAATCAGGCATTGAGCAGCGACAATGGTAGCGGCATTGAAGACGGCATAGGACGTAGTGGATACGCATGAACGTGCATTGGTTAATGAAGGAGACAGCAACAACATCCTGAACCGGGCATATATCGTCTCTCGCGGTACGTGAAGTGGCAACGCAAATCTACGGAAAAAGAAAGCTGGCGTTATTGCCGACCAAGCAGTTACTCGCTTCCCCCTTGTGTTGAGTTTGCCATGGCCATACGGCATGACTTCTCTGCGTCCTGTCCAAGCAACTGGCTGGGGTCCCCCATGGCTTAGGCGCGTGCGATATTTAGAAGCATGTATCGCACATCTTTCACGGTTGCGTAAATGTTCATGGCCGTGCGGGCATTAAGGCTAGCTCTGAATCCAAGAGTAGCATGCCACAAATCCTAAGGTAATATGATCTTGTCTGTGCGTGGTTCTGCTGAGGCTGGAGGCAAGTGACAACTTAAATCGATGGGGCTAATTAATTTTATATATAATATATATAATATACATAATATAAGGCATTTTAGTATGTCATTATATATCACTATGCATAGCAGTTTACATATGTTAGGGCAACATATCAAGACATTATATGGTGCATCATGGACCGTCTGACTTATATTATGGTGCAGGTACTTTGCAAGATCAGTATGGTCACAACTGTCTAGCAAGACACAATTGTGCTAGGCGTAGGTCATGACTTATAATTGTAGGTCATTGAGTCATACAGATCTAGATGTTGCACGATCTTACCAGCATGTGTTGTTCTATACAACACTATTGTCCACTTAGCGGAGTATGCGTTCTATCAGGGAGGAGCTTTCTTCGTGATGTTCCTGCCGAACATTTTCTTCATATAGCATATGCATGCCTCTTGTCAGTCGGGCTTTGTTGGCGTCCTGGAGCATGAGAAACGACATAGTTAACATCAGGTGTCAATTAATCTAGACAGGCAGGGGCTAGGCATATTGTCAATCATTGGAGGTACTAATACGCACTGCATGCAGGTGTGAAGCGTGCAGTGGCGAGGGCAGAGTGCAAGAATTCAAGGGCAGGCATGTAGGCAATTGACTAAACGTAGAGGCAGGCACTGGTCTCGTACACTGCTGATGCAACAGGGGCTGGGAGTAATCAGGGGCAAGAGGATTGTACTGGTGCCAACTGAGAGCTCTAGCACAGATTCAGGTGGGCGGGCATGTCATGGAGTGAGCTAGGGGCATACATGTGGAAGTTGGCAGGGTTTAGGGTTTTAGTTGGTTTAGGGTTAGTGGTTATGAGACGGGGCTTTAGGTTAAGATAAGACGGAAGTGAAAGCGAGGGGCTGGACGCTACTGATTCCTGAGGGCCTTGTGCGGAAATTGGGCCAGGTGAATAAGCCTAAAGTTGGTGGGCGGTTTGGTTGGCGTTGGGCGTGGTGTCTAATAGTGGTGGAATGACTGGGCAGCGGAGAGCGTCGCTGGGCAGGCAACAACACTGGGCGGCGCTTCGCCATGCTATATCGGGCCACCGGCCCCGAAGAATGGCTTGGTGAGGTGGTCGCTGGGCGCCCATCTCAACAGCACAGGTTGCTCTGCTAGGTCTTGTGGTCTTGTTGTCGGGTCATTCTTTCTTGTCTTTTGCTATTGGGGGGGCTGGGCCAAGCATTGATTTTCAGATTGGCGTGGGGCACTCGGCCGTGGACAGGGGTGTCAAACCGGCGGTTGTCTGGGAAGCTAATCCCGGCGGCTCGAGCCACTAAATACGTGGGTCGCCTTACTGCCTTCCCTTCCGTCTCGTGGCTCTGCCCTGCTTTGGCATTGGGTCCGGTGTGGGCCGGTAGCTGATCTAGGGTCTAGCGTAAGCTGGTCTTTTTGCCTGTCTCTTTCGATCACCTTGCCGATTTGTTGGTTCGGCTCGGCACTATGCGTGGGTGCGCTTAGGCATGGCTACGGATGCTCGATGTACACCGATAGACAGAGGAACTCGGCCATCGTAGGGGTCCGCACAGCAGGGCGAGGGCGGGGGGGCTGCAGGCTGGGACCAGTGGGCCACAGGGTGCAAGAGGGGCAAGGCATGGGGCGGGGTGCTTAGCGGGGCAAAGTAACGAGGGGGGCCGTAGCTGTCCTATTGAATTCCCTTTCCGCCTGCTCGCGTAGGCATTCGTTATACCAGTTTAGTCTGTGCCTTTGCCCGGCTTCTCTCGTGTCACGCGGCATCAGTTTCATCAGCGCGCTAATAGCGCCTCTGCGCTTCGCTGCGGCTCGCGAATCGCAGCCGTCTTAGGGTGTGCCCCTGCCTTTCAGCCCCTCCATGGCGTTACCTGGAAGTGTGGTTCGTACACCTGTTTATTCACTGTTTGTATGCGCGGCAACATTTTCCTTCTTCCTCACGCCAGCGACCTATCTTTCGGCTTCTTTCTCCTCCGTCTCTTTAGTGGGGCATTTCGTCTGGTTTCTCTCGTTATATTCGACATCTCAGCGAGCGTTGGGAATTTGCGTTCTTTTCATTGTTTGAAGGTACGCACAACCCGCATCAGATGTCAATGAATCAAGGATTTTTCGTGATTTTCCAAGAACTTAAAATCCATTTCCTCGTCTGCGCGACGGGGCGCTTGAAAAGGCCGGGGCCGCGTCGCTGATGTCGAATATCGAGAAGAACCAGGCTGGGCCTAAGAGAGGCGTGAGGTAAGATACGAAAGGAAGTGCGTAATTGAGTCAGCTTGGAAGGGCAGTCGCTGAGCAATAAGAAAAGAAGTAAGCAGGCAGAGGTGCAGATGTCGCGGGACTGCAAAGTCTATTGCGCTTGAGCAATAACGATGGTGCTTTAAGGCATGGAGCACGGTGCGTTGCAATCGAATTCTTTCTGGCGCTGAGGTCATCGCTTTTAATGTATTAAATGAGTTGAGCTGCTGATTATTCTGTTTGACATTTATGCAGGTTGAAGCTACTCTGGCATCCCAGAGGAGTAGCGGCCACGCTTCTGTCTCCGCGGCTGAAAGGGCGAAGGGTCGCAAGCTGCAAGTCTGCTGGGTCCGCGCAGATGCGCTTCGCGTTGGCGGTTGCAAACGAAGCCCTGCTTCGCGGAGCTGTTGGGGTGGACTGGGTTTGTCTATGGCAAATCGGCTAGGCCTCTCAAGAGAAGGGCAGAATGGCTCCTCCTCTACTTCTTGCATTTGCCTTATGGCTAGTGGGTATTGTGAGCCCAGGAGCTAAAGTGCATCATGGGTGCCTTGGAGACGCTGTGTCGTTCCAGCTCAGGACGAATGTAAGTGTGTGAAGGTAAGAGGCATGTATCAGGTATGGACTATGGAGAGGTGGGAGACGGGGGGAGGGGGAGGATATGGGAGGGTGGGTGGGTGCATTGTGTGGATGTTGTCCTTGGGGTAGTTATCCCCCCCCGGTCTCTAGTGCTTGCTGTTGTGTGTGTGTAGTGTGTTTGGGGTGGTAGTGTGTCGTAGGGGGTGGTGGGTGGGTGGGTGGTTGGGTGGGGGGGGGGTATTAATGTGAGCAGGGTGTAAGGTATGAGATGGGAGGGAAGGGGGAGGAATATGACGGATGTAGGTGTGGGAGATGGGAGATGAAGGTGGCTGGGAGATGGGGAGGGAGGGGCAGGGGGGGGCCATGAGTTATGGGGAGGGACGTTCATGGGAGTATGAAGAAGGAGATGGCGGAGGTAGGGGTAATGAGATGGGGAGGGTGTGGCTGGTTATCGTATGGTATGATGTGCACATGATGATAGAATGGCGATGTATGTGTAGTTTTTTATGAATGTCTGGATCTTTCTGTATGCTTCTATGTCTGTCTGTTATGTCTGTCTGGTATGTATGTATGTCTGTCTGTATTGCTGATGTCCTTTCTGTCTGCTACATGTATCTGTCTGTCCTGTCCTGGCTTCTGCATCCTGCTCTGTATGTATGTCTGCCGGTATGTCCTGTCTGTTGTCTCGTCTGTCTTCTCTAGATCTGTCTGTCATGTCCTGTCATGTTCCTTAGCATCTTGTCTGTTCTGTCTGTCTCGCTCTGTAACCTGTCCTGGTCTGTCCTGCATCTGATCATGTCTGTACTCGTCCTTGTCTGGTCTGTCGCTGTCTGTATGATCCTCGTATGTCTGTCCTTGTCTTCTGTCTGTCTTGTCTGTCCTCTGTTTGTCCTGTTGGTCTGTCTCGTCTGTCTGTCTCGTCTGTGTCTGTTCCCTTGTCATGCTCTCGGTCTGTCTGCTCTGTCTGTTTCCTTGTCCTGTCTGTCTGTCTCTCTGTCTGATGCTCCTGTCTTGCTCTCGTCTGTCTGTTCATATCTCGTCCTGGTCCTCGTCCCTCTTGCTTGCAAATCTGGTCTTGTCTAGTCTGTCTGTCTGTTCTCGTCTGTCTGTCCTGTCTGCTGTCTGTCTGTCTCACTCTGTCTAGTCTGTCATGTCTGTCTGTCTCCGTCTTCCTAGCCTCTGCTTGCTCCAGGTGTATGTATGCTATGTCTGTATGTCATGTAGTCCGGGTCAGGACGGCAAGTGAGCTCGGAGGTAGGATGCTAGGGGATAGATGGCATTGGGCAAGGGCAGGAGAGGTGGGGGGAAGGGGCATGGGGGAAAAGGGGGCAGGTGGTGGAAAAAGGGCAGGGGGTCAACACCCCCCCATGTGCGTGGGACGGACCTAGCACAAGGGGGGACTAGAGTTCACAAGACAGGGTGGGCTAGGGTGCGTGCAGGGGGAAATGGGGCAGGAGAAGGGTGGGATGGGGGGCAGGGGTAGGATAGTGTCAGGATGGGGGAGTGGTGACGTGAGGTGCCACCCGTTGTATGTATGTTATTTATGTATGACTCAATCACTGCTGTCAGTTTCTGTTAGCTCACTCCCCACTCAGCGGCGCTTCCAGACCCCTGCCCGCCGTCACTATCTGCTACAATGTCCGTCACCCTTCCCGCTGCCCTCTCGCTCCCATATCCTGCCCTTTATTCTCCTTCTCCTCTTCCCCCTCCCCTTCCTGCCCTTGATCCTAGCATCTCATCCTTTCCGTCATTCAACTGAAATTCTGAGCTTTCACTCGTGGTGCCTTTTCATGGCGTGTCTCTGCTCACTGCAGTGTCTCGGATTGCGTACTACATCACATCTGCACTGACGCCATCGTCCATCTAGTACACAGCGGAACCTTTGCTAGCTTTTCAGCGGGCTTCATCGTCAGGTCTCTTCTACTTCTAGCTGTTGGGGAGGTCCTCAGTGCGGGCATCGTTATTGACTCAGCTCAAGGTCACTCAGGTCTCATATCTCACTCACTCATGTGTCAGCTCACGTTCTACGCTCATCTCATTTACACACAATGCGACTGCAGCTTATGCACACAGTCACACCCACACTCTACTCACGTGCAGCTATTCAGCTAATCTCACGTTGCAGCTCGACAATAATTCACCACTCACTTTCAGCATCTATCAGGTGCTTCTCAGCGGGGAGTACACATGGTGCCGTCTCATCGTCACTATTCAGCCACTTTGTTCCCCCTGACGGTTCTCTACTTTCCTTTCTTCCTCTCCATCTCTCCCCCAATTTCCGCTCTTCTTCCCCGACCTTACTCGCGTTTCCCGTTTTCTCCTGCTCTCCCCGCTTTTCCGCTCCCCCCCGCTGCGGTCAGTTTGACGTGTGGGCTGTGTGTCACGTATCACTCATTGCTCACGAGTCACTCATCTTCGTTAGTCTCACCATGTCACTTGTGCTGATTCACTCCGTCCGGAGCTCATCACTTTCACAATGCTATCAGCTTCACTCATGCCGGTCACCTCCACGGCATATCACCATTGACTCACACTGCTAGCTCACTTCACCTTCATGTCGTCAGATCGCCTCTGTTCTATGTTCACTACTTATTCATCGCAGGCTTGGCACTTTCACCTCACGGTAATAACGCTCACACACATCCGATGTCTATCGCAATCAGCTGCCAGTGTCTCAGCATTCACTCACGTCGCAAAAGTAAAAATACTTCGCGCGTCTTTGCACCTCACTCTATCAAGGTCGTCCCGATGCGATCTCAGTCACCTTCTCCCATCCCTCCATATTTGTTCACCCCCCAGCCTTTTCCCTCATTCCACCTCTTCCGCTCGCCTCCTGTCCCCTTAGGCCCTCTTTCTTTTCCTCCCTACCCTTGTCCCTAGTTTACCCCTATCCCCTCTTCGTGGTACCTACATCCTTTGTTCCGGGGCTTCCTCGCCCCTTGGTTCCACTCCCCTCTCCCTTGGGCCCCGCCCCCCTCCCTCCAACTACTTCCACTGCCTCTCCCCCCTCTTTCACCGATTTCTGCGACTCATCTCACTTCCATGCCCATCTCAATCACTCACCACTGCACTATTGCAGCACTCACCACTCATCTTGCATCCTTCACGATCGCATCTGGTGGACAGATCACGCGACTATTCACTTCATCATCATTCACTTCACTTTGTGCACAGTCACCGGATCGACCTCATCTCACTTGCATCCATTAAGCTTCACTCAGTCATCACGTCCCCTCACCTTCATCGTACGCCTTGGTCCACCTCGACTCTCGCTTTCCTGATATGCACCGCCGGTCCTCTCACACTCATCTCCTCTCCCACTGTGTCTTACGGCCCTCCCCTCTCCCCATCGCCACATGCACTCATGCTCGAGCACTCACACAGATCTCACATTGCACTCGAGCAGCACTTCACTTCAGGCGCTTTCTAGTCACGGCTTTAATACTTCACTATTCTCCATGGTTTCACTTCACTTCTAGTCTTCACAGACATCTGTTCATTGCGATCATCTCACACACCTCACAGATCTACTCATTTTCCTCTACCCTCCCATGGATCGACTATCCCTCTCATTCTCTTCTTTAATTCACTAGGTCACATTCACGAACATCACGACTGTGACATTTCTTCAGCATCACAAGAGTTCACGTACGACTCACTCTCTGTGCAGTCTTTTCACATACACTGCGAGCGGTTCACATCAGGGTTCCTATTCACGATCAATCAGTCTACAGCGATCAGCCTCACAGCTAGCTCCACGGTTAGCTCACCTTACTCACTCGTCAGTTGCACATCAGCCTCACAACCACATCTGTTCATCTTTCACCGCGCATCACAACTGCCCTTCCCTTATCATGCACCTTCACCCACCTCTCTTGCCCACGCTTATTCACCTCTTCCCCTCTCGATTCCCCATTCTCTCCTGCGACCCACTTCTCTCCGCTTTCAAGATGTTCCTCATCTCTCCTCAAATTCTTCCTGTCGCTTCCACTCCTCTGATTCCTCTCCAAGCTCCCCCGCAGACACCCACCGCCCTAGGCTTTCTTACGCTCCTCCGCTTCCTTCGCCAATTTTCTTCTACTTCACGCAATGCACTCACTATGCTACTCACATTCAGTTGCGTCGACTACACACTCACTCATGCGCGCCACTAGGAATTAGCGTCTCTCACTTCACGTCCCATCTACATCAGCTGCACTCTTGCGCTTCGTCTTTCCTCACCTCATCTCCCTGCTCCTCGCGAAGCGAGTCCTCCAATCTTAGCTCACGTCATCTACTCACATCAGTGCGCTGGCACTATACACACACTTCACTCAGGCTGCTCTCTCAGGGACACTTTCTCGCCTCACCTCACTCATCTGAGCACTACCGGTCACAATCACGTCTACGTCACGAGTCTACCCCGCACTCACATCCACCGCGCTCACGTCACTTGTGCGTGCGCTGGCTACTGCAGCCGTCAGCTCTAGCGTCATCTTTCCACACAACCTCACCTCCAGTCCTGCACTTCCTGCGGTCGCTCCGAGGGCCTCATCTCATTCTTTATCTCAGCTGATGATGCTGCATCTGCAGTCAGCTTCTCATCAGTCCATCACATCACTCATCTCACGGCTCACCATCTACTTCAGCTCACATCACTGGCACATTCACGTCCATGTTCTCACTCATCTACTTCAGTCTCACTCTATCAGCATGTCAGCTCACTGCACAATCACTCAGGCTTCAGCTCAGCTCACGTTACTCATCTTGCAGGCTCACATGCAGCTTCACATGGCACTCAGGTTGCTGTCATTCCGTCACATCACTCACTAAGATCAGCTCACTCACTCTACATTACTCACTTGGCTTCACATGATGCGCGCTCTACTCCCTTCTCCGTTCTCACACGATATCACGAATGCACAAGTCACTGCAGCTTAATCACTCCTATTCCGCACAACAGCTCAGCATATTGCAGCCTGTCAGCTATCACTTCTAATTCACGGCAATCCCTTTTCATCTCCCATTGTATTCTAGCATCTCACATTCACTGACCTCCCGGAGATTTCAGGCATCACCTTGCACATCACTCCACATTTACACACACACCCACTCTCCTCACTTCTCTCTCTCGACATTCAGCACTCACTTCACGTCAGCTTCAGCTTTGCACCGGTCTCCGCTTCACTCATCCATGAAGATCAACTCACCGTCTCTAGTACAGCTCGCCATGTGTCTCACGTCACGTGCACCACCTTTTCCACTGTTGTATAAGCTCCTTCGGCCACCTGGTATTCCATGCCCATCCCACTACTGAGCCCTCCGTTCCCTTGAGTGCCTTGCGCTCCTCCTTCGTCTCCCCCCGCGATCCTCTTCCCACCCTAGTACTGTACTGACGTTCGTTTCTACTTCGACCTTGCACTCAGTTCACACTCACTTCACTTCACCTTCACGACTTCACTCACTCGGATTCGTCACTCTCTCTGACTCACTGCCGACCTCACTATCACATCACCTCACGTCACTTTGCAGCAACACCATCCACGTCATCCTGGGGCACGCTGGCACTCACTCAGCCGTCCTCTCAGTCTTACAGTTCACACACACTCTCTGCAGCTCTCATCTCATGCACTCACG
>JACBWV010000235.1:0-40086 GCA_013435795.1 Chlamydomonas sp. ICE-L | reverse complement strand
TAGCGTTGACGACGACCTTTCCGTCAATGTAATCATTCCAGCGAATCCCGGATGCTTCGGAATTCCGGATGCGGTCCCGGTTAGTGAACATGGTGTGCATCGGGGAAGCGAAACGACGCGCCCTCGATCGCATTTATTGCCGCGTGCGTGTTGCCCCTTGTTTCCGTTTGGTGATATTCTAGTCTTGAGTGGGGGATGCACGTGACTCATCGGTACGTTATTTCGGTCGAGGACCTGCCGGTGGGAACACGGGAAGTTGGTGAACGACCTTCGTGAGACAATCTTGACTTTGACGCAATCACTCCTCTCTCAAAACCCAATGCGCTCTTAATCTTGGAGTTTCCGGGTACACGACCCGAAACCTCTTTAAAGCATTTGCAAACATGCGTCAGCTTTTCCTAAGACAGATGCTTTAGACCATTCGATCCCGTTTCGATCACTTGACACCGGACCAGTGCGAGGAGGCGATCGATGCGATCGTAGTAAGTTGATGCATCGAGTGTCGTTAGTGCCTTGACCCTGGAGCCGATGCTCCAAGTTCAGTCTCGTGGCGCCTTCTCGTACTCGATCACGCTTGAGAACGCGCGACCAGCATGTATGATGTCTGATCGCCGGTATCATTGGAAGGGTGCGTATTTTCAGACTATCGCATCTTATGTTTACAAGTAGTGGTGGTGGCGAGTATTGAGTCGCAAAAATTTACAAAATAGTTTTAAAAAACGACGGCGACTTTCTTGAATTCCGGAGCATATATGCTATTTGGCTCCCGCTCGCAAGAAGTCGTCCTCAAGAAAATAATTTGCCTACCGGAAGTTTCTCGTACGGAAATCTAATTACGTTACCGAAAAACGGTGATAGTAGTGTTCCTCGGAGTTTTTTGTGGAGAGTCTTTATCGCGCTGGACCCCAAGTCTATTTTCCGGCAACAACGTACTCGAAGATATGTCCTCAATTGTGGACAGCGTCAACCGTTGGGTGACCGCTCGAGTGTTTGACGCCTACCCTCAAACTCATACGGCGACCGCGCGATGCTTATGGAAGCTCTAAGGAGACATCTGCGCGTAACATTTAACATTTGGCCTACTGTGTGGTGTCCGATAGTCGCGTTAGCATGAACACGTGATCAACTGTCAGCGCAGGGGGTTCGGTGGTCCTGGTTGACCTGCAGAGGAAACCTATCTTGTACTACTGCAAATCTTCAGGAAGTCAAAATGGCGACCCCCAAAACACCACCAATAGTAACAAGAATCTCGCAACTTCGGTTTCTGGATCTCTCCAACACTCCTTCGGGGTGTGTCTACCGTGCTGCTTCAACAAACCTGGGAAACGCGTCTGACCAGTGCAAGCCAAGGCGTGCAGAGAGGTTCTGGTAAGACAAGTAGCAACAATATTACTGGTCGCACCAACGCTAAGACTAAAAACTAGGAATGACGAAAACATGTTGCATCATTCGTCTCCTAGTAGAGCCTATTACATCATTTTCTCGGTATCGTCATGCATTGGTGTCGTTCCTCTTCCTGTCAATGGGCGTCTAGGTGCCTGTCATCATTCGGTCCTTGTTTCTCTTCACAAGACGACGATTACCACACTTCTATAATTGTCGTGTTGGATATTCTGCTTCTGGTACCCCTCTAAGATACGAGCTTCTTAAGAGCTTTGGCTGATGTGTATACTTCAGGACGACGTGCAGGTATTGTCCTCCTTCTGTGCACGATGTGTTTGTTAAATCTTCCGGGGCTTCGTTGCCATGGGGGATTGGTTATGTGTGGCTCGGTTTCAGTACGTGGGGATACAGCGCAGTGATACTCTGTAACTCCCCCTCTATCTTGAGAGCGTTCCTTCCTGTGCATATGCGATCCGGTCGTACGCGACCATATTCGGATTGGACCGTATTTCCTTTCTTGTTGGGGAAGGTATCTCGTTCGCAGCTCCTTAAGGAGTACGGACTCCGAGGCTGTTGGACGAACAACTTGGGGCCGGCCTTAATACGTGAAGCTCTGGCATTTTCGGAGCGTTCTCACGTTTCCGTTGAAGCGTTGGGGGAGGACAACAACCTCGCACTCTCTCGCCCCCCGAGTTCGATGTCGATCGCCGATTTGATGGGCACATAACGGTCGGTTGACGTCACCTTATCCTAGGTAGGCGGCGTGTATCTCGTCGTGTCGTAGTAGTAATATATAACTCAACAAGCCAACGAAGAGAAACTCGAATCCACTTGCACTTCTCTGCACACTCCGAACGTGCGAGCTCGTTTTGCATTCTACTTGACAATTGGTGGCGGTACGTTCAGTTGTGGAACGTTTGGGGTATTCGGGGGAGGCAGCGTGCTTCAACTTGAGCATTTCGTTCCTCTTGATTGATAATTCTAATGTAACCCCCCGCTTATTGTGACCATGCGGTCGACATCTCTTGCTAAGTTTGGCAGAAAGGCGAACATCCTCCTGTTAACAAAAGTCATTGAGTATTAGTCCCTTCGTATCCATTTGATTGCAGAGGTCTTTTTTAGGTATGGGAAATCGGCTTTTCTAGTCTTCGATGATCCCTTTTTTACTTAATTCGAAGTCTGTGAGCGGCGGTGGGTTTGTTCGTTTAAGCGTTGACGAATCCAACACATCACGTTGACGACAGAGTTCATTGTCCCATGGGAGCGCCTTTGCGTTCCCCGGAAAGAAAGTGGCGTCGAAGAGGGAGGGGCAGCGCTGGTGAGAGATGTGTTGCCGCGTGAAGTTCTAGGGCCATACGCGCAATTTGCAGTTATTGTTTCATTTGTCATCCATTCGAGTCGATGTTCGCGTCCGCGTGAGACGGGCCCTATTGCGCGAAAGACTGGTTGGTTTGCGAGTATTTACGGAATCATTAGAAACTCCCAAAACGTAGCGTCGTGATGATGACGTGTATTGCTGGCAGACAGTCATCTTTTTTGATGAGCCCCTAACAGATTCGTCGTGGCACGGCGTCGTTTTCCAATCGATTGTATTGGGGTGGTGATGACAATAAAAAATATTATTGTTTTTTAAGACGTCAGAGAGTCGATAGAGTCACATACAGCTAGGGGACATTGATATTGGGACACAATGGGGCGTTCCTGCCTCCCGGCCGATTTTTACCAACCGACAACCAAGGCTGCTCGCCCTCCAGATGTGATTTAGCCACTCTGCTGGCTGTTCAACCTGTCGGTTTTGAAGGAGAAGTGTGCCAGAGTACGGGGAACAGGTTCTTGGCTTGCTTGAGCATTACACAAGTCAGACAGCCCAGTTGCCCGGGCTGTTTGAACAAGTGTGGAGACATACACCTGCAAGAAATGTCAATTCCCTGCGACAGAGACATTGTGGGAGGCATAACTGGCATCTTCCGAAGGCGTTCGATACGATAAACCCTGTTCTTTAAGGATCACATATTTGGGGAGTTTTGACCCATGATACCCCAAGGATAATTCATTGTCGTTTTACTACATGTCCCCGGCCCCCCCCCCTCCCCGACCCCCGCCACCCGGATTATGTGTAGTCAGGAATTCATAAGTTGCAGGATATAGGTAATAAAATTCAAAGGTTATGGCAAGCGTAACGTTCGGTTTCCGGTTGCACATCTTCAAAGACATCCACTCCAATTTATGTATTTTTTCCTCCCTCAGATTATATATGTTTTGTGTTCGTAATAATACAATGCCTGTCCCCCCAGTGACAGGACCGTATCATCTATGATATGGGCATTGGGAGTGAAATCACAACCACCGGTAGAAATGTAGGCATTTGAGCGACTTTCGTGTAGGGGGGGGTCATAAACTGACCTGCGATAATGGGTGGGATAAAGGTTATCCCACCACTAAATCCAACATGCTTATTTCGAATTACAGAGGAATGAAGAAGAAATTTGTATTGATCTGAACACCACTGGTCCCTTCCTCGAATTTCTACATCCCTGCAGGAGTTGGAATTGATAGACATTTTTTCCGACTTAATATTAGCTCACCGCACCTTGAAATTGGTAGACGGGTCCATCTTTTGGCGAGCTCAAAGTCATATATCCCGCCAGCCAAACCTGGAAGAATAGCACAACCCTTTTTCTCGCTTTGGAAAGACACCTTCCTCGATACCAGCATACACAATGCGGCCCGCTAAAGTACAGGTTCACGGTGGTTGGTGCGGCTGGAGGAAGTTTCAAACAAAGAAGGTGTGCCGGGCAATGAGCAAAACTCGTTATGTTCGTTCAACTTCGATAGGCGAGCGTATACATCGTCGGAGCGTGGACACACAAGGCTGCCTTGGCACTGTCAATGCGTCATCGGAGCTGGAGGTGGACTCGGTAGCTTTCTGGTAATTGCCGATGCAAGAGGACGGATACACCGCTACACCTTTGATGGTTGCGGGTAGGACGACACCGGTGGGGGGGCGCAGGGGCAAATATACTCGGTGTACACTCACGCTACACATGCAGGCGGTACATTGGGGCTCGATACAACCGCGGTGTAGTATACCTGTCGCTGGTAATTCAACATTATACACTACGGGCAAAAAAACTTTACAATGGCGTTGGGTCGCGGAGAACCCGACTGAATCAACAGGCATGTCAGCAAACCAATATGTTCCTGGACGGTCTGTTGGGGTCGGAGCCACCGGAACTAACTATCTCATGGGGGGTTTGGTGGAGGGTGGTGGAGCATGGCGGATCAGCTGGGGCGGGTGGGGTGGGTTCCGGCTCGGAGAGGAGGCGACAACGGATTGAGTTTTCTCAAGAGGATAGGAGGGTCCAGCTATTTATCGACAGCTTGTCTCCTTATCTAGATCGAATAGCGTACGCATACAACCGGTATCAATAAACGGTCCTGGGTCATTGACATCGAAGAGCTCTATTTTGACTAAGATATGACCACTTGGAAAGTGGCTGGGTGCAGCACCAGCAGTTGATGGTCCCGGTTACAGGTCTGGAAATGACTCAGTGCACCCCACCCCGATCCCGAAATCACATTAAACGACTACGTTGCTCACTGGTGAGTATTCACCACCCACTACGGAGAGCGGCTCCGTTCACTGTAATTTCAGCGCGGGTGGATGGTGGAGCCACGTTCATGTTGACCGCGCAAAGGTACAGGCAGTAATACAGTTTGGGAAGGTCCCATGGGACAGATTGAGCGTGACCTCGTCTGTATGCATGTTTGGGAGGATCCAAACAAAACTTTAGGTACATCACGCCGTGGTATTGAAACCGTGGTACAGCGTGATAGCATGTCCAAGGTGTGATGATGTGAACGTGGACTAATTTAACGGACTGCGCACAGTACATTGAAACGTTATGGCACCATGAGAATAGGAAAAACAACCCATCCTCGGCACGGAGAACACGTTCACGGGTAGTTTTTAACAGTTTCACGGTTTTCAAGTACGTAGACCCTACTTACATCACTATCGACATTGACACTCCAAAGGAGCAATCAATGTGTACCCTCCCGCCCCCCCCAACGTCAAACACCCACCAGCCTCTCGGGGGTTACCCCTATGGCAACGGTCACATACATCGCTAGCGCTGTCATCCGTGTACGGGGTAGGTACGAGCCGTATCGCGTGTTCGATACGAATACATCCTGGATTGTGTTCGCATCCTCCGCTACAGAGCGACCCATCGACCGGCAATTACTTGGGGTCCGTTCAAACCCTACGGTGTCGGGAGTAGTTTACATGGGGCCATTGGATTCAAATTCGGTCCCGACGCCATTCCTGCTCAAGGTACGTCATTTGGGCCCGACATCCAGTACACTTGCAATCTCGACCCATGACATGGGTTGTCGCGGGCTCGACAAAGGCACCAACCTGGACGCTGCTCTGCTGAGCTCTTCTTGTACGAACGGATCATAAGTGACATACGACCGTCGCGCCAGTAACGTAACTTGGGCAGCAAGTACACATTCTTCAACTCATATGCTGACGAATAACAAACAAGTTTCATCCGTGGGTGCAGGCTTTCAATCAGTGGAGCATGTTTGAACCACGATATATTATCGTCGAACATCTTGCAATCTTCACTCCTCAAGCATTCGAAACTTCGCTCCTGAGCCTCATAAATGAACCACTTTTTTTTTAGATGTACTGAGTCCTACAATCAGCGGACAGTTTAAAATGAAAACATACCGTTACAAGTCGACGGAATAACTAAAATGAAACCGCCTCGTGTACGGCACACCTTACGGTGTAAACCTAATGGTGTAGCACCCACTGGGCAGTGGAACACCAATAATATTTTGAATCAAAAATTGCAGGATGTTAACGAGAATATCGTGGTTCTTTTTAGATCACGGCTCTCCATCTTTTGGACACCTTCTCTTTTGAGAAGGTTGCAACAGTTGGCACCCTCGTGAACCTGTTCAGGCACATGTTCCCCGAAGACCCGGTTTGAGCTTTCCAAGTGGGAACATGGAAAATCCCGACAACTTATGTTGCCGCCCCAGAGGCCTGACAGAATAAGAAAAAATCATGTTGTCTTGGTGAAGGGAGGCATACAAGTCGGTCCTGAGCAGTACGATGATGTTAAGGATATCAAGGCTATGACGTTTGGCAAGTTTACAAACATTCAAGTACCGGTAAGGTGCCCACAATTTGTGTGTACACTGCATAAAAAAAACTTGTTGTAAAGGAGTAACGTTTTGTACACATATATACTGATGCAACACCATCGTGTTCAGGGGATGAAGATACGGATGAGACAAAGATCTCGACAGTGAACTGTACAACAACGTAAACAGTGAGGCCGAAGAAGATTCTGAGGCGAAGGAGATGCCTGAAGGAGAAGATTCTGAGGGCGAGGAGATGCCGAAGGAGAAGATTCTGAGGGCGAAGGGATGCCGAAGGAGAAGATTCTGAGGGCGAAGGTGATGCCGAAGGAGGAAGATTCTGAGGGCGAAGGAGATGCCGAAGGAGATGCTGAGGAAAGGAAGGCGAAGATTCAGAGGGCGAAGATGCCGAAGGCAATTTAGATACCAAAGGCGATGCTGATGCGTCTTCGTCTCACGTATCGCGGTCCTATTGTTAGATGATTTCCAGTCCGATGTGTGTACATGATTGAGCTTGATGATACATCAAGACCTTGCAGCATGCGATTCGGGACGTAACTGGAGAAGCAGAAATTGACCCGCAGCTATTATTGGCTTATGGATCACCACGACATAGAGACCTGAACACAGAAGTGGTCGCATTCGTTACAAAACGAATACGGCGTCCTCAAGTTTCTAAGACGAATTCAGGGACCGCATTTCCTCGTTTTTTCCGAATGACGCTCAATTTGCAGACGATATGTAACTGCTATATACCTTCTAGAGAGGTTACCGAACGACAGAGCTTGCGGCGTTTGAACTGATCGATGGGAAGGACTAAAATGAAACCGCTTTCGGGAGTAATGGGCGTTCCTGCCTCCGTCGGATTTTTACTGTTCGCGAACATGGTATGGAGCGGAATTGGGAGGTCTCGGTGGTTGATATCTCAGGCTAGCAGTCGTTCCGGAGACTCTAAATTCTGAGTATAAATTTCAAAAAAATCTCCGGGAGGCAGGAACACCCATTGAGTGTACGTCCAAGCGGGGGCGGTGGAACACCATCATGTTTGTTGTAGCCCATGAACAAAACGGCCTTGCACCGGGTAAATGGAAGCAGTCTCCCTAGACCCAGCAGTTCCATGCATTGCAGCCTTGCGATTGCGATTGTGAGAGCGGAGCAGCGGTCCCGGTCCGACTGATGTTCTTTTTTAACACACCCAAGTCAACGCCAATTTTCTAACAGCGATGTCGTACATTTATTTCCATCTGATATATGTTTAATTTTACTGTTCCGCCGACTATAATTCACATTACAGTGTACCAAAAATATTTGAGACCAAATGTAAGTAACTCACAACCCATGAGTCGTTGTCATCCTTCGCATTCAAAGTACGTATCTAATACGGATACATGTTTCTCCCCTAAACATTGGAAACAATTGCCAAACGTTCCGGATTGAATGTGTCTATTGGTGATACAAGTTATCTTCGGGAATCAACCTGTATTTATTTTCAGCCATGTTGCACAACATTTCGGCACGTCTCTCGGTCAGGAAGTTGAGTGGTTGCAGAAAAACCCCCATATCCCTCGTTCTTTCCTATTCTCTTCGCATTCGTCCACGTGGAGCGATGGAGAGCCTCATCATTTGCTGGACACCTTCGATATTTGGAACGTGTTGGATCAGTACGAGGACAGTCTCCTCATTCGTTTTTTAGGTGTCCATCCTCTAAACTTTCAGGATCCTGCAATCGACGACACGGTTGTTGATGACTCCTTCCGCCCCCCGGAAGACGCGTATATGCAGAGGCGTTGCATTTCCGTGGTTCCTGAGCTTTGCAATATTCATGCGATACTTTTTCAGAGACAACTGGTGGCAAGACCGACTTGGTGTTGTTGTAAACATGGACCCGTCGTGGATGGTGTGGTTCTCACTGGGCTGCCATGTACGGTTGCATCGACCGATCTAAGCCCCATCGCTACGGTTTGTATTACTATGATTCCCTTGGCAAAGGCCACCTCTCCTATTTTGCAATTCATGAAGCGTTTGTCGCCGGCACAGACGTCCCTCCATAGATTGGAACACGATCCAGAAGCAGTACGGAGGCAGCGAGTGCGGACTATATAGCATTTCTTTTATCATCAACTGCATCACTACTACCTCGTTGTTCCGTAACCTTTGCGCGTACTCGATGACAATGACGATGCTCTAAACTGTGCTCGAGAACTTCATATTTAGAAAGGTTTGCCGTATCAAGTACTAAAAAAACAACAGTTCAAAAACGAAACCCCACATTATAATCATCCAGACTGCAGATCGTGCTTTTGGGCAACGTAGCAGTTGAAGAGGTTCTCGAAATTTTCCGAGTCGCCTCTTTGGTAAACGTTCACCGTCTGTGTCCCAAAATTATTTAGAACAACTGTATGCTTAAAGCGGAATTGTTATTCAATAAAAAAAACAAGTACTTCAAACCCTTTCTTGCTGATAATTTATAACATGGCTCCGATCCCCCCTCTCATTCCCGAGGATCAGGTGCTTGAGAGCATCTCGTCCCATTGCATCCGTGGTCGGAGGAAAAATCGGCATGTATCGACCGCTTGATGCGTGCGATGGTTGTGGTGAGGGCAACGGTGCTGCTTTGTCATTTGATTGCTTATTCTCTGCCGCAATGGGGCGTGATGTCCATGAGTCAGATATAAGAGAGCGTACTCGGTAGTCAAAGTTGCGCGCCAGACGCTGCGTGCTTTGATTGAGTCGCCGGTATTCCTCAACGTACTCCTCCGTGGTACTTAGTTCGCGATACGATGATAACAGCGATGACTTTGGTCAAGCTGTGGGTCTTGGTAAATTGGTACACATCGCGACTTTCTTGAGAAGAAGTGTGGGCACGTGCTGCCAAAACCATTCGATTGTCTATTCCCCTCTCCGGTGGGCATCATGTTTCGAGCCTGTCGCATGTTCCTTGTATAGTACCTTGAACACGAACGTTCTCGTGCACGAGTTCGGTCTCCTCCGCCATGCATCGAAGTCATTCCTAGCGCCTCTCCTGACGGCGTGACCGAGGATGGCGTGATGCTCGAGATCAAGTGTCCATGGCGTCGAAAGATCGACGGTACCGTACCGATGCAGTACTACCTCCAGATTCGGGTCAGTTGGCGGTGTCCGGTTTGCTCGAGTGCGATTACTTTGAGGTCGAGTTCGACATGCTTAATCAGAGGAGAGATAGAGGCTGAGTTCGCAGAAATCTCGCTTGACGAGTCCATTATGAAGTCCGCTTTCCGTGGTGTATTTGTAGAGAAGATAAAGCTGGTACAATGAGCCTCCGTCCTACGTTTATAACCCTGTTTCGGCAGAACAATCATATTGTGGGTGGTGGGAATCTGATTCATCACCCCAATCGTTGCTCGATCACCTTCGCGTATTCGTGGATGCGGAGTCGTCCTCACTTGACAACTCGTACCGTGTGAATATCATATGGTGGAAGGTTCGAAAGCATAGCACCGTCAAGGTGCATGCTGATACTGATTTCTCCGCTCGCATGATCGATACCCTCGAGGGTGTTTGGAATGATGTCACGTGTCTCCGTTCCGACAAGGATATGTATGATCAACGTATGTTGGATCTCGCTCCTGTGCGCAGATCAGCATCTTCCCCTGCTACTGTGAGCAAGCGTGGGAAGCGTCCTCCTCAGGGAAATAAGGTGGCGATTTCTAATGAGTTGGCAAGGGGGTACGCATTCCTTGAAGACGCGAACGATTTTTAGATGCCGTTCGAGAAAAATAACCACAGCAACAATGACATTGCGCAACATACCACGATCAATTCATGGAGGTGGTGAAGTTGTGTGATGTCATCCTTTCGCCCACTATCACCCTTCATCGAAGAGGTTTCTTCATCCTTGTAGTGATGAATGTCGTCCTTGATTTTTGAACGATTCTCGACGGGATGGGATCGCTCATCTGTCCCTTTCCGTATTCTCATCCTCTCGCTAAACGTTGAACCGCTGCCTGACACCACGGAAGATTTCGCGTTCATAGCTGCCGACACCACGGAAGATTTCGCGTTCATAGCTGCCGACACCACGGAAGAGGTCGCGTTCATAGCTGCCGACACACGTGCAATGATGTTTGATATACTCCTGTTTTGGGTATCCGACGATACTCGACGTATGTCTTCGTCTTGAGGCACAAGATCCGCTTCATGCGCATCATCGTCTTTTCCATCGGTATTGGCTCTGTGTGGCAGATCATCATCACTCGTCATCGCATCCTCTGATGAGAAGGGTTCATCGCACTTGGGGCACTTGTCCCGCGTCTGTATGGCCGCGTTCATGCATTTATCGTGACATTCTGCTTGGCAGCATGCGAGTTGTACGCTTTTTTGTGTCTCTTTCATCGGAAAGTGGCACAATGCACAGAATGATTCGCATGCCATTGTCGGATTGAATGGGATGTATAGGTCGTTTAGATCATTTACACTTGCTTTGCATGCGCATTGGATGCATCATCTTGTGGAAGAAGTTATTGTTGATACTTTACACTCGACAGAACATAGCTCATATAAGCGATCGCATCTTCCCACGTGGTCCAAAAGAACACGACGTCTTTGTTGATGTGCAATGCGTCATGTAAGGTTTTTGAGGTGTTTGTCTGCAGCTGACCCTGGTTGGACAGGCGTGTGTTTCATCTTCCATACGATGCTTTTGTCGGGGTTGACGAAGCCATTACCTTCTAGGAACTTGATGGCTCGTTCGATTTTCCTCTTTCCTTCACCCCCCTTGTATCCATGTTCAACCGCGTACATGACGAGCTTATCGTCTTTAGAGTGGTACCACACGTACATTAGGTCAAACTTCTCAGTTAGCGTGTACGCGTGATCTCCCAAGGGCCCGACTATATCTTCAGCCGAAATAGTTGGTTTGATAGGCACAGTGACCTCGCGAATGATGATTGACGTGTCCATCATGGACATGAGCCTGATGAGTTCGGATGGTCGCAAGAAACGGCACAGGAGTTCTTCCTCGAGAGTCTTCATCCCTTTGTGCGTCTTTAAGTTGACCTCTACTTTCTCATTTGTTTTCCACTTGTCTAGTGCCCATTTCATGATACTCTTCATTTGGGATTGTGAAAGCTTGGCTTCATCGTATTTGACATTGCTCACCTCATACTTCTTACGATCGTCCAAGTTGTTTTCTGTGCATTTCTTAAACACATCCCGTCGCTCGGTGGAACCGAGCAGATGACCGGTTCTAGAAGTTGATCGTGTTGTAGATGCTGATGACGAGGCCCTTGCTGTTCCTGAGGAGGGCCTTGCTGTTCCAGAGGAGGGCCTTGCTGTTCCAGAGGAGGGCCTGGTTGTTCCAGAGGAGGGCCTGGTTGTTCCAGATGTCTTCGAGTTCGCGGTTGTTCCAGATGTCTTCGAGTTCGCGGTTGTTCCAGATGTCTTCGAGTTCGCGGTTGTTCCAGATGTCTTCGAGTTCGCGGTTGTTGAGGTGCGAGGTCGTGTAGTTGATTTTTTCATTGTACTTGTTGAAGTATTCTTATCCATCGGTAAGTAAGTGGGTGTATACAGTTGCTCTCAAAATATTTTTTGAGGAGTCTGAGGAAGGTTTGTAATATATACAACGTGTCCGAGATCTCACTACATAGATGGGTCAATGCTGATCAGGTGGGTAAAAGTAAGCGTTTAAAACGAAAAAGGAAAGAATTGTCCATGCTTTTACGTTCCACGGACTCGACGGAGGTACTTCTACAGTCGACGGAATACTAAAATGAAACCGCCTCGTGTACGGCACACCTTACGGTGTAACCTAATGGTGTAGCAACCCACGGGGCAGTGGAACACCAATACGATTTTGAATCAACAAATTGCAGGATGTTAACGAGAATATCGTGGTTCTTTTTTAGATCACGGCTCTCCATCCTGCAGACTCCGTATCGTTCTTTTGTCGGTACTTTCGAGAGTGTCCATTGAAGGACCAGCCGCACTTAAGCGATCGCCTCTTCCCCAGTAGCGTTTTTTGGATGTTTCATTTTACTGTTCCGCCGACTGTAGGAACATCCTGATGCTTACACTCCACCAAGTCTTTGGGAGAGAGCGACCTCTCGCGTTTCGCCGAGACACGCCGAGAAGTTCCTCGAGAACCCCACCACCCCCTGATACTGATATGGGGACACAGACGGTTGAACGGTTTACCAAAGAGGCTACTCGGAATATCTTCGAGAACCTCTTCAACCTGCTGCACCCCCCAACGTTGCCCAAAAGCAACGATCTGCAGTCTGGATGATTATAAGGTGTGTCCCACTTTATTTGAGAACTACTGTACAGTCAGAGACAAAAAATATCGAAGTTCCATCTTTCGTGTCCGTCGTCCCGTATTTCAATCTCCGTTGTTTGTCACCATCGAGATGGAGGTTCGTTTCTTGTTGTGATATCATACAGTTGTTCTCAAATAATTTTGTGTGACATCATACAGCTGCATGGTTGAATGATTTATTTTTTCGTATTCGAGTGTAAATCTGTTGGTTGGGGATAGGCGAATATGCTCTGTTTTTATTCATGTGTTCAGAGTTGCCGCAATTGACGCCTGAGCAGGAGCAAGTACTGGAATGGATGATTGACCGTGAAGATGTGGCTTGTGCTACTCGTTCTAGTTTTCCTGGCGTCCTCGGTGGAATCCTTGCAAAGGATGCAGGTTTCGGAAAGACGCGATTGATGTGCGAGTTGATGGCTCTCCGAAAGGACATGTTCCCATGCCTCATCGCAGTGCCTAGGATGGTCTTGTCAGAGTGGCCTCCTACGGTCCGTGCGGTTACGGGTGTATTTCCACTCATTGTAGACGGCGGGTTCTTCGTATCGAACCCGACTAGCTTTCTTGCTGATCGCAAGGTCGTAATCACCACACACGGTGTGCTTCGGAACCACTATCTTAAGTTTGGTGACGTGACATGGGGGCGATTCGTGGTGGACGAGGCGCACGTCATGCGGAACAAGGGCACGGCTTTGTATCGCGCCTGTGTGCACGTGGCCTCTCAGAGTTCGATCCGTTGGGCAGTCACGGCCACTCCGGTTCACAACCGGGACAAAGACGTGCTTTGTCTAGCTCGCTTCGTGGGCGTGCATGCACAAGACGTTGCGATACTCCGGGACGCGCGATACTTTATGTCGTTGTCCCTCTGGTGGTGGAGCAACCTGCAAAAGAAGATGCGTCGCCCTCAAGTGAGGTCGACGAAGCGGTGGTTGCTCTGGCAGATGTAAATTCTGACATAGAGGTACGACTTGTGACGTTGGATGTCATTTCGCGCGCTCATTACGATAAGCTGAAGGAGGACTATTCAGCTTCTTCGTGTACATCGAAGGAATTGGATATCGTCGCGACGGCGTGCGCATCGAGTATGGCGTTTATGCGAGTGTTGCGTCTACGCCAGGCCGCCACACACCCTCTCATTGCGTCATCTTCGCAAGGTTTGGTATTTTCATCGAGTTCCGCAAAGTTTGATGCGGTTGCTGGAGAGTGTAGGCGCCTCCTCGAAACGTCAAGGAATGTTTCAGCATCGATGCCTAACGAGGATTCCTGCAGCGGGGTGGTGGTTTTTTGCAACTGGATCATGGAGATGGACTTGCTTGAGGCGTTCATAGGGGCTCGATTTAGGGAGGATGAGGTTTGCGTGAGCCGCCTGGACGGAGCGTGCTCCATTGATGAGCGGGATTCGACATTGTACCGGTGCAGGACGGATCGTGAGACTACCCGCGTGCACATGCTAGTATGTCAGATAGAATGCGCGAATTGTGGCTTGAACATGCAGCATGCCTTCAACAACGTGATCATGATGCGTCCGCAGTGGAACCCTGTGACCGAATACCAGGCGATTCGACGGGTTCTCCGTCGTGGACAAGAGCGTACTGTTCGCGTGTTGCGGTTGGTCGCGAAGGACTCAGTTGATGAGCATGTGCTCGAGCGTCAGGCGAAGAAGACTCGAATAATTCGAGATGCAATGCAAGACGATGTGGTCACTACGACACTTGGCTCGCTCTCAATTGGTCCATCGTGACCTCGTTCACTTCTTCACTTTGCGGGGCCCCATTCAATTCCATTTTGTTCTAAAATATTGTTGGGACACTCTGAATGATTTTCGTTCAACGAATCCTTTGTTCGTATCAAAAGCAGTCAAAAACTGTGGGAAGACTTGGGATCGCGATGTGAACGCCTCCAAGAACATCCACCAAGATGCGCACCATTGCCAAAAAGCAACGATCTGCATCGTACAGTTGTTTTTGTTTGTTATCGACTCAATTTCCTTGCACGAGTGTATTTGTGTATTCGACGAAGAGCGCTGCGCCTGCTTCGATGACCTTGCGTTCGTCCGTTCTGTTTCGTCTGTGGACGGTGGCGCACATGTGTTCTATGTAAGCGACCATCTTGATGACCTCCGCACTCGTGCTGCTGCTCCCATCGGATTCTTCCGTGTCGGATGACAACCTTCCTATGGTTGATATTGCAGCTTCTATCCATACCTTTCCTCTCTCTTTTGGAGTTCTGCAAGCGATGAGTTTGCGAGCAAGACTGCGCGCGGTATCTTGTTGTGGGGATGGTTTGCGGGTTTTGTAAATGTTGATGCCGCCTGGAATGGTCATCTTGGGACATACCATGGCTCTGCTCTGCAGACCGGCGTCCACTCCTGATAGAGAGGATGTGGTGAATGTGATCTGCACGCGGTCCATGTATCTATCGACGAGAACTCGGATGCTTTTTTGGACGTGCATGGGCGCGCATTCGATATTAAGAATGACCACGCGTTTTCGAACCTGCAAACGGTGATTGGTGCACGTGTCGCCATCCGGTTGGTGTTTTCTGAGATTGGGAAAAAGAGACGCTGTATCGACCATCTCCCGTTCCAAGATCTTGACGAGCAGTCCTTTGTTGTTGTTGTTGGTTAATCTCCCTGGATCTTCTGAAGCGTCAAACACGAGTATTGGGGGGTATTGTGAGGAGGAATGAGTGAAGTAGCTTGTGAAGAGAGTAATCGCATTGTGATGTTCGCGTTTGTAAAGACTTGTATGGTTTGTCACGTTGGAGTCGTTTTTGACTAAGACGTTTTCGATTAGCTCCTCTAAGACTATTCCGTTGATGCCAACACGATCCCTTGTTACGACAAGGATGCAAGGAATATCTTGGATCATTTCGGATGCCATGCCGAGAATCAGATTACCTTATTTTACTACAATCTCTTTCCAACACTACGACGTCACACAAACACTTTACAGTTGTTCTCAAATAAAGCGGATACATTTACCTTACAGTTGTTCTCAAATAAAGTGGGACACACCTTATACTCATCAACCAGTAATAAAGTCTTGCTTCTTACGATGAGTGAGTGCAACCATGTTGCAAAGGCGGGTCTCACAGCAGCTGCATTGTTGAGATGTGCGGAACTCATCGACGTCCTCCATGTCGTACATTTATTTCAATCTGATATATGTTTCATTTTACTGTTCCACCGACTGTAGAACCTCTGACGTCGGTATTTAGTACTTCTTTGAGGGTCGTTTGAAACAAAGAAAATCCTGTTTGAATTGTTCGTTTGATTCATTCTTAGATTCAATCGGAGATAACCTTGATTCAATCGATCTTTGTTTCCTGTTTGAATTAGTCGGCCATCAAACCTACCGATTGAGTTCCGTTTGAAACAAGGTTGGTTGTTTCAAACATGACTCAAACCATGTTCAAATAGATCTTAATCAAGCCGTCATCAACGTGCCCCTTGAAAAAGGTTTGAAACAAGGTTGGTTGTTTCAAACATGACTCAAACCATGTTCAAATAGATCTTAATCAAGCCGTCATCAACGTGCCCCTTGAAAAAGGTTTGAAACAAGGTTGGTTGTTTCAAACATGACTCAAACGATGTTCAAATATATCTGTTTTTTCGTAAAGCAATGCAAGCACTGAAGACTGAGGGCGCATATTTGGACAGCAGGACTCTTCGATCTTTGTTACAGAAATTGAAAGCACCATAATGAATGAATCCTTAGATAGTTAAACATGATAGTAATTAGTGATTGAAGAGCTAGATATATATGCTACTAAGGAAGTGCAGTTGGCCACGAAGTAGTTCCTCAGGTACGAATTGACGAAACTCCAGCATGCTGTGCTTCTTGTTCATCAACGACATCGTCTTCAGCCTCAAGGTCATCAGCATCCAGGCGTTCTGACGCGAGACTAGTCGCAAGAGTGAGACCTGCAGACAAATGTTCGTTGGTGAGCGTTAGTTCGGATACATTGGCAGCAATGCGCATTCTTCCGACTTTCAAATAGCAGCCATGGTTCAAACCAAATTCGCTATCTGAATGCGCACCTGTTTTGCACCTCGAGCATTGGAACTCTTGCGGCTCCATGATGAGCTGGACGATAGGTCGACTTGCTGCAGCTGCCTTAATGCCTGCGGAACAACTCGAAAAAGCAAGTCAGTCAAAGTCGAGACAAATTCTGGTCAAGTAAGGCACCACTTGACGAGACGCAAAACGCAGTACCTTAACCGCACGCGCGGGGGCGGAGAAGCAGGTCGCTACAGTCTTGGGTTGAAGCACAACAATTCCCAAAGCAAAGTACCGCGGAAGCAAAGTGCTCGCGCGTGTAGGTATTGACGGATCTCAGAAGCAATTCGGGAATGGCTGAAGCTATGAAAGCAAGCTCAGTCCAAGTTAATTCAAGGAAAGCAGGCAGCATGTCGCTATCTGACTGCGCACCTGTTTCACACCTCGAGCATTGGAACTCTTGCGGCTCCATGATAGGTCATTTTGCTGCAGCTGCCTTAATGCCTGCGACACAACTCTGGTCAAGTAAGGCACCACTTGACGAAACGAAAAATGCAGTACCTTAACCGCACGCGCCGGCGTGGGCGGAGAAGCAGGTCGCTACAGTCTTGAGTTGAAGCACAACCATTCCCAAAGCAAAGTGCCGCGGAAGCAAAGTGCTCGCGCATGTAGGTATTGACGGATCTAGGAAGCAATTCGGGAATGGCTGAAGCTATGAATAGATCAGTCCAAGTTAATTCAAGGAAAGCAGGCAGCATGGTGCGCTATTCTGCAGGAATATCGCTTAGTCGAGAACCAATTGACGTGCAGTGAACAGTGAAAGCTTGCACAGCCGCTAAGTTGAAGCGCTAACCCATTGCGCTGACCAGTTTGAACTGTACAGCATGCAGTACCGCCGTAACCGCACGCGCATGGGCGGAGAAGCAGGTCGCCACAGGATATTTGAATCGGATTCTCGGGGCCTGCGCCTGCGGTGCATGCGGGATCTGCGTCGCAGGACCTAGACAACCCTGATGGGGGTCATGCTAATCAAACCTGATGAACAATGGGGGATAATGATCCCGAAACTTCTCATGTACCCAAATATGATTATTCCGATTCTGGAAAACAAAAGATCATAACCAGATTCAACGGGACGAGGAAGTTCTGAGCTTAGAGAACTGGTTACAGATCCGCGCCTTTTGAACGGCGACCAGTTGGGACCCTGCACGCCAGTAGGCTTCCTTCACTTTGAGAATGGTTTCTAAACTTCTTGGTTACCTAAATATGATTATTTGGATTCAGGAAAACATAAGGTCATAGCCAGATTCGAAGGGACGAGGAAGTTCTGAGCTTAGAGAACTGGTTACAGATCCGCGCCTTTCGAACGGCGACCAGTTGGGACCCTGCACGCCAGTAGGCTTCCTTCACTTTGAGAATGGTCTCTAAACTTCTCAGGTACCTATATATGATTATTTAGATTCAGGAAAACATAAGGTCATAACCAGATTCGAAGGGACGAGGAAGTTCTGAGCTTAGAGAACAGGTTACAGATCCGCGCCTTTCGAACGGCGACCAGTTGGGACCCTGCACGCCAGTAGGCTATCCTCTACTTTGAAAATGGTTTGTAAACTTCTCAGGTATCTATATATGATTATTTAGATTCAGGAAACATAAGGTCATAACCAGATTCGAAGGGACGAGGAAGTTCTGAGCTTAGAGAACTGGTTACAGATCCGCGCCTTTCGAACAGCGCAGATCGGTAACTACTGATTTAAACTCAGAACTTCCTCGTTCCTTCGAATCTGCTTCTGATCTTTGGTTTTCCTGAATCGGACTGATTGGTTCCTCTCTTCCCTGTTCCAATAAATCCGGGACGCGAACTGTTGTAGTGCTAGCTGGACTGTTGTTCCAAGCAACCGTGTACCGTACTCCTGCCCGGCTCTCAGCTGTCCCCGCGCCCAGTAGAAGATCCCTGGCAACGGAGCCCACGCACGCCAAACCCCTGAACCCACAAACTGAACCGGCCAAATGCAATTCGAGCCACCAGATTGTAAACTCGCATTCTGAACGCTACGCTACGATCCTCCTCTTCCTCTTTTTTTCTTCACTTCGACTGGAGACAACTACTAACGAGGCAACGATCACAAGGCATACATGCATCGGTGAGCAGCCCTGGTCGCCAACTGCATCTTGGCCTTGTGATCGTTGCCTCGTTAGTGCAAGCTGGTCCTCGTAGTTACACGAGGCTAGTTCGACAAATTGTACAAGATTTCGGAAATTACAGAATCCAAGCAGGGGCAAATTTGGCCCTTCAGGAAGCGACAGAGGCCTACTTGGTGGGCCTCTTCGAGAACACTAATCTGGCGGCTATACATGCCAAGCGGGTAACCATTATGCCCAAGGATATGCAGGTGCGCTATCTACAGGGGTTGGGGGTGGGGTGGGGGGTGGGTGGGCGGGGTGGGGGGTAAGAGTTGGATCCACACAAAATATGCTGCAGCTTCTGGGCAGATCCCTAGGTGGGCAGTTGGCCTTTGGTAAAAATATGCTGCAGCTGCTGGGACCCGTACACGACAAAACACAACAGTACACTACACTACACTACACAACAGTACACAACACTATACAACACTACACAACACTACACAACACTAGACAACACTATAGAACAAGGGGGTTGGGAGGGGGATGGGGGGGGGGGGGGGGGGGGGGGGGGGGGGACTGAGCTACTTGAAACGCTCACTCATTCACTAACTTTGATGTCTGTTTCCACTTGCAGCTCGCTCGGAGGATTCGAGGGGAGCGAAACTAGGACTTGGCAAGAAGTTGTGGTGAGTTATGTTTTCATGCCTGAACCACCCTCATGTAACAACTTAATTAATGCATGTTACTTATCAATAATATCATAATATGGCTTAGCTGAACCTACCCATACTGTAGCCCGATAAGCGCCCTTGAGGCTGCTTGCTACAGAATGGGCGTGAGATGCGATTTGCCTTGTATGGTATGCCTGAACCACCCTCATGTAACAACTTAATTAATGCATGTTACTTATCAATAATATCATAATATGGCTTAGCTGAACCTACCCATACTGTAGCCCGATAAGCGCCCTTGAGGCTGCTTGCTACAGAATGGGCGGGAGATGCGATTTGCCTTGTATGGTATGCCTGAACCACCCTCATGTAACAACTTAATTAATGCATGTTACTTATCAATAATATCATAATATGGCTTAGCTGAACCTACCCATACTGTAGCCCGATAAGCGCCCTTGAGGCTGCTTGCTACAGAATGGGCGGGAGATGCGATTTGCCTTGTATGGTATGCCTGAACCACCCTCATGTAACAACTTAATTAATGCATCCACCACCCTCTGCACACACTTAAGTCACCAACATGATAAGTGCAGCACATTCTAAGCAGCATTATCTTACTCATTCTAATGTTTTTCCCTTGCAGGTCATTCATGAATGCTGGCTGTTGGGAGCAAGTAAAGGACGAATATGCAGTAGTGGAGCTGCCTGGAAGCTGCCATCATGTGATGCCAAGCTTAGCCAATGGGATATTAAGGCATGTTAGTGCCCTGAATATATAGTAGCATGGAGCAGTGATCATAGGGTGACTTTAGTTTGGGTTTTGTTTATGAGGGTTTAAAGGTACTGCCTGTCCTTGTTGACCAGGACAGGCAGTACCTTTAAACCGTCATACAAAAAACCCAAAAATTTAATTTGAAATTTCAAGCACAGCAGTAGATAGGCCTATTATCCCTTCCACCACCTTGGACAATAGCCGGGCCTGGTAGTTGACAATATACAGCCTTCTTGTGCGATACCCACGAGAGCACTGTATTGTATTCATCAATTGTGCGATACCCACAACGATGAATACTTTCCCGACTCCTGAATTAGACCTAACTTCCAGCCAGCTCCATTAGGTTGTACAGCTTCCAGCCATGGGTTGTACAGCTTCCAGCTAGCTCCTTAGGTTGTAGAACTTCCAGCCAGCTTCAATAGACTTTCACTTTGTGTGACAGGTTGTACAGCTTCTAGCCAGATCCATTAGGTTGTACAGCTTCCAGCCAGCTGCATTAGGTTGTACAGCTTCTAGCCAGCTCCATTAGGTTGTAGAGCTTCCAGCCAGCTCCATTAGACTTTCACTTGTGTGGCAGGTTGTAAAGCTTCCACCCAGCTCCATTAGGTTGTACAGCTTCCAGCCAGCTCCATAAGACTTTCACTTTGTGTGCCAGGTTGTATAGCTTCCAGCCAGCTCCATTAGGCTGTCTCTCTGTATATTAGGTTGTTGTGTAGCTTCGAGCCAGCTAAGCCGTCCTCAGCAGGAAAATTAAATATATGATACCAATTTGTTTTCTGGCATTATATTTGTTTCCTTTCTTGTAAAAGTTTCTTTCCTACCATTGTCCAAAGTGCGAGTACTTAAACACGCACACACACCCTACTTGGGCTGTTTCCAAACTCCTACATTCAACTTCAACTTGGTTACATAGCCAGACTTCAACTTGGTTACATAGCCAGACTTCAACTTGGTTACGTAGCCAGACTTCAACTTGGTTACATAGCCAGACTTCAACTTGGTTACATAGCCAGTTGTGACACTTGAGATTACAGCCATCATCTTGCTAGCACCTACACCCCACCCTAGATTTTTGTCTAGCCAATGAAAGCACAACTAATGTACTACAAGGTACGGATTTGTGCCGGTTATCGCTAGGCGCTCGCCCGCCTCGGATTCAAAGCTTCCTACCTCTCGGCAGCCTACATATGGGAGCTTAGCTACATTTCGAAGTGCAATATCTTCGACCACCTTGAATTCCGTTTGATATTGTCTTGATTGACTTCCGTCTGATTCAATGAATAAGCTGCTTGAATTGAATCACTGATTCAAACTGTTTTCAAGGTACCCTGATTCAAGGGGAAAACCGCTTGATAGGGGTTCATTGATTCAAACCAGTTGATTCAAACGATTTCAAAGGTCTGCCTAAATACCGACGGAGTATCGCTCGATCACTTGGTTGGTTTACATCGACAAGAGAGGTGGCGAAGCCCCTGTACCACATGCTGTAAATGCGGTACATGCGGTTCATGCGGTACATGCGGTTCATGCGGTACATGCGGTACACGTTTGCGTCCATATAGATCGACTCGCTTGTATACACATTCACTGTAGATCGGCTCGCTTGTGTACACATCCACTTTCTCGAACACCGAATAACAAACAATGACCTCTACGTCCACTGCGTACTATTGCGTGTACTGCAACGTCGATATAGACCCTTACGTCGATTACGTCTCTGAGCTCTCGTGCACATACACCGGATGTGGGCGACTGACATACCACAAGGTAAGTTCGAGACGAATGATTATCATTTGCATCCGGGCCTTAGCAATGCCATTATTACAGTCGGCGGAACAATTAAATGAAACATCCAAATAAAGTGTATGAGTGGATGGTCCTAAAAATTCGATTTCTTGCGCAACAAGTAAAGACATGGGATTGAACATTGTTTGCAACTTTTTTTGTTGTCATAAGTAGATGTTAGTTTGGTCTATCTCATTGACTAAGGCTCATTTTATAGCAGCAGTCCAGATCACGAACCCTGATCATCGCAGATTCTCCAGTGTGATATTGTCCGCACCACCCTTGTAACTTGCCCGAGTCAATCCTATTTTCTTGTTTCGGCGCCTTCTAGCTCACCCTACCGGCCCCCCCTAGCCCCTTAGTCCGGTTGGTCGTAAAACATTTAAAACTTCCTAACACGTAACAACATGTCTGATCGCATTACATCCAGAGAAAACGAATCGCTTCCAAATGTTGACGCATTTGTGGTCAGAGATGTGTTAACACCAAACGAATGCTCTGAATGGATAAAACTGGCAGAACAAAAAGGGTTCCAAAGCCCATACATAGGAGGAGATATGTTTGCAGGCAAAAGGAAACGTGTTACATTAACAAGCGAAGAACTAGCAGCACGAGTGTGGGATAAAATTAGCTCAGTCATTCCCGCAAGGGTTCATGACGAGAAAGAATACTCATCATTCTCCTTTTCTGGACCTGCAAATAACATACGTAGTGGTTGTTATTTTCCAACACATATTAACCCGTTTTTCCGTTTCTCAAAGTATGAGCAGGGAGATGAATTTTCCGTCCACACCGACACGTGTTATGCGCGTGATGAATGTGAGACTGGGCTTTGCACCATCTTGTTGTACCTGAACGATAATATGCAAGGGGGTGAGACAGTCATACTTCCGAATTGGGAATGGAACGAAAAGATCACCATCACTCCAGAACCGGGTCTCACACTTGTATTTTACCACATGCTACCACATGCCGGACTAGAAGTTATTTCGGGGTGCAAATATATAATACGTAGCGAGGTCATGTACCGTCGCGTCTGCAATATTCCCTTGTTGCAAGCATCGAACGTTTTTGAATAGGACGCGCCCCCCTTTGCAATACAAATTGTCCAACAAAGAAACCTCCTTACATGACGCATTGCACATCAACAAGGACCCGTGTTCTTTTGGGCCACGGTACTGGGGAAGAGGCGATCTCTTAAGTGCGGCTGTTCCTTCAATGGACACTCTCAAAAGTACAGACAAAATAACGATACGGAGTCTGCTGGATGGAGAGCCGTGATCTAAGAAAGAACCACGATATTCTCGTTAACATCCTGCAATTTGTTGATTCAAAATCGTATTGTTGTAGACACCACTCGGTACCCATCCGGTGGTCGCGACAACATTAGGTTACACCGCAAGATGTGCCCTACACGAAGCGGTTTCACTTTACTGTTCCGTTGACTGTATGTTCTGACATGTTTTTTTCTCGATCGCGCAGAGCTGCGTCGACACCCATCTGCGCAGGATCAAGCACAACCCCGGGCAGTTTTCAGGGTTCCAATGCCCCAGAGGAAACGGGAAGGGGGTATTACCCAATGAAGCGCCATGTGTAGGACGCATCAAGAACACTCACTGGTACCTGCCTCGCAACCAGAAGAAGAAGATGATGAAGAAGATGAAAGTAGATGCCCCCACTTTCCCTTATGCCCAGCCAATCCCCATCAGCGTTTCCAAGAATGTCATAGAGGCCTACTCGCCACCAAAGGTCACCGAAGTCTCCATCATGGACTTCATCTCCATCAAGCCGCAAAGGACGATGAGCAAGCGTGGATTCTCAAAGCAACTCTATGTGTATCCTGTTGTAGAACAACAGAAGCCTGTGCACGAAGAGTTCCCGCCCTTGCCAACGTATCATGCTAGCAGGTCCCTGACGCCCACTGAGCCCCCCATGGGAATGTGTGCAACCGAAGATGAAGAGATGTGTGCAACCGAAGATGAAGAGATGTGTGCAGTAGATGTGCACGAACTGATTGTGTTGTGCTGTCCAGATCTGATGATGTGCTCGTAAAGTCCAGAGCTAAAAACATTGAGAACATGTGTTCATTTGATCGTGTGGTGGGGACATTTCAGGGCGGGGCATTGAATGTTCATGCCGTGTGTTCCTGCTTCCCGGCGGATTTTGACTGGTTGCTGAACATCTGGAGCGGAATTGTGATTCAATGGACGTTCCTTCCTCCCGGCGATTTTTTTGAAATGTCTGTAGCTATTATCTGTATATAGCGAGTCGTTTAGGATTTTATTTTTCCGTTAATTGCTTTGTAAAAAAATAACATTACTCGGAATATTTTGTCCTGTTTGGAAAACCAGCCCAGTGCCTGGTTCAGCATACGACGCTGCTCACACGCAGACTCCTCAGTCTGCGCCAGTAGCGTTGCGTTCTGAACAGCACAGCAATTCTGAACAGCATCAGCAATGAATGAATGAAGATGTAAAGATGGCATGTCAAAAATGCAACTCAACCCTCGTCACGCACAAGACCAGCGTACATGCCTACAATGCAACGCCTCGTGGTCCATCCACAAATCCCTCGAGTGTTTCACGAGCGAATGTGAAATTATGTCTCGAGGCGCTTGAATTTTTGCAACAAAGTAAGGCCATGTCGATAAGGCATCTCTGCATCATGGGATGACAGTGGTGTGTGCAGTGAGAAAGCGTGGTACCCGTTCGATTCGACAAATTTGTTGACCATTATCCGTTCGACGTCCTGGTGCACCCATTCGCCGGGATTGCCGTTCAAAGCGTACCCAAAGGAAAAGAATTTGGCAGGGTGTGTGTTGGTGTCGTGCAAAGCCAGGACTGTAGCATCCGTGATCAAACCTTGAGCCACCAGTCTATCGTACACTGCCATCTGGACGTCATAATCATGGCAATCGAAGAACACGAGGTCGAGTGGTGAGTCTCCCACGTCATACGACTCAATGTGACGAGCATCTTTGCGCAGAACGACGTGGTTTGGCGCGATTTTATGAACGGGTTGAATGTCCACTGTGTACATCACGCTCTCTTCCGGTTTGGCGAACGCCTTGATGAAATTTGTTGCAGAGTCCAGGATGCGCTTCATGCGCATTCCGCGAACAGTGGCGTATAGAAATAGGGCTTCGGTGTCTTGCACCGGCCCACACACCTTCTCCGAGGTCGGTTGAATGAGGTGTTCCAAGTCGTAATGAAACATAAAGAAATACAGTTGTTCTCAAATAAAGTGGGACACACCTTATACTCATCCAGACTGCAGATCGTTGCTTTTGGGCAACGTTGGGCGTTTAAAGAGATTTCATTTTTGTGTTTACTACAACCAATTGCAGAATGTCCTGTGCAATTGAATGCTGCTATTACTCAGCTGCGCATTGAATTTTCAAACGGACGTTCTGATATTACGGAGATGAATATTAACTTGCAGCGACAACTCAATGAAGTCAATAACGCACTCCGTGCACTTGTCGACAGGCGAGTCCAGTTTTTACACACCAACTGCAATTCGAGTTAAGGAAAACATGCATTCTGAAAGATGCGCCGCCGCACCTGCCGTGGGATGATGACGGCATGTGCGGCGAAGGGTTGGCGGGTTCACTAGCTAAAATTCAACGGTAAGTCAGATGTTGTCAACTTTGAGATCCCTAACTTTATTGGTCGGTGACTCTGTGACTCGACACATGTGCCGCCGTGATACGAGAAGTCGCTCTGCGACTCGACACAGGTTCCTCGAAGCACGAGTGTACACGTTGTGGCCTAAGCCCCCCTACCAAGCCTGTGTATTGCTGGCGGTACACTCTGGTGTCCAACTAAAACTGTTAACTACGTTTTTGATCTCAGAGATGTCTGTGAGAGGCGTGTGTCACGATGATGATGCTTCTCGCGTTCGTTCTGTATTTTGGGGGGCCTTGGAGTCAGACGTAGTCTTCGACAGTGTCCCGCCGTTTCGCGGAGGTGTCCCAAAATTATTTGAGAACAACTGTATTACAAACAATTGGCGTTCCTCAGACTCCTCAAAAAATATTTGTAGTCAACCACGGACATGTATCTGGCTTCATGGGATATCATTCAAATTATACAGAGTGTCCCAAAATTATTTGAGAACAAACTGTAACATTATTGACCGGTCTGAGTGTACCCCCCCTCCATTGGTCACGACGCTGAGAGCACAGCTGCAGCAGCGTCTGCCTCTGCTTCCACTTTGTTGTTACCAGACCCCGTACCGAGGATGACACCGTAGATGTCCCGGATGGTCGTAGTAGTGACGCGCGTTGTTGCGTTGCTATTCTCAGAAACGGTCTGGAATGTCGGAATGTAACCATACTTCTGGCGGTAAAAGGTGTTAAGGTCGTGCTTCGCGCTGCGTTTGTTGATGATAACCTCTGCAAAATCCACGTACTTCTCAATGAAGCCTACGAGCCACGCACTCACGACGTCGAACCCCATCTCCAAAAACATCGCGCCAAGAAATGCCTCGAACACGTCCTCCAGGACCTTCTTGTCAGTAGTCGTCTCTTTGTCAGCAATGTGTTCAGAGTGCGGTTTGAACCTGGCCACGATCCTACGAACGAATTCACCGAATGGAGTGTGATTCGCCGCGAGTCGCGAAAGCATCGCGCCGCTAACCAACTTGGAGCGGACGCTCGTCAGGAACCCCTCGTCCTCCGAGGGGTAGCGAATGTACGAGTAAGACGTGATAACTGCACTAAGCACCGAATCTCCGAGAAACTCTAGACGCTCATAGCAAGTGTGGCGGTTCACCCAACGGGGTGTGAATGCGGCAACGAACACAGACATATCTTGTACGTTCTTGCGCACAACACCAGGAGGAACGTGCATGCTCACGATAGTCTCGATCTCCGACGAAGATATCACGGATTGTTCCGGCTTCTTCATTATCTTTCCAGATTTGTTAGACAAATTTGCGAACCAATGGGTTTTCCCTCGTTTCTCTTTACAATGTATTCTCAACAACATACACATGTGTGTTTACACTGTATTCTCACCAACATACACATGTGTTAGTGTTGTCAACAAGATGATTTGAGTGAAGACACATGTATATTTCATTTTGTTCTCATGTTAATGTACGAACACGGACACACAACACAACACAATGAATCGAAGAGCTTTACTGTTTGGATTGAACTACGAAGGAACGACCGCATCCCTGCAAGGATGCGAGAACGATGCGCATAACATGGCGGAGTTCCACATGCGTCAACACAAGTTCAAGTGCGACGTCTGGATCGGTGCAGCCGCGACTACCGCATCTGCCATACTGGACGCGCTAGTCGACCTTGCAATAGACTCCTACGACGAGGCTCTTGACACCGTCTGGATCCATTACTCCGGTCACGGCACAAACATCACCGGGTTCTCAGACAACGAGCTCGACGGATTCGACGAGTGTCTCGTCCCAAGCGATTTCCGCCTGATTCCAGACGACTACATCGCACAAGTCCTATACTACTTCAATCCACGTACGAGTATCGTTTTCGTGGCCGACTGCTGTCACTCAGGAACCATCTCCGACCTCCCGTTCACGTGGACAGACTTGATCAACGAGAGGAGTGCGCCGCTTGTGGAGAACAAGAATGAACATGGAAGAGGGCAAAGGATCCTCGCCATAAGCGGATGTCGAGACGACCAGACGTCCGCAGATGCCCTCTTGCAGGACCCCATGGATATATGTAGCACGAGCAAGGAGTACTCAGGAGCTATGACGACATACTTGCTACAAGCGTTGAAAAAGGATCCAACGCTGTACAACAACGTGTTTAAACTTGTGCGCACCATGGGCGATCATCTAGAGAGGGACGGATTCTCCCAGCACCCGCGACTCGCATCATGTCACGACATACGCGCATCGCCCACATTGTTCTGATTAAGAAGTCACCTGGTCGACGTGACCATATCGAGATGAGAACAACGCCTTCCACACAATGTCTGCTATTGTACGCATTCCAATGCTCAGCGGCGTGTTCTGTTGTGGAACACCGTACGAATGTTGTTGCGCGCCCAAGAATGAAGAGGTTGCCCCAGCGTTATCACCAGTGGATAGGGCAAACCCGCAATGGAGAACGCTGTCCATGACATGCTTCACGACATGGTTGCCAGCCGTCTCCACGATCGAGAGGATGCTCGTCACGTGCATGCAAATAGGCGATTGATTGAAGAAAATGATCCGAATCAAGTCGCTCCGACAGTACCGGTAGTACTGAAGCTGTAACAAGCGGTGCGCAAAGTACATGACCATACCGATGATGACAGTCGATGCAATCGAGTGAGCGGAGTGAATAAGACGACTAATAAGCGTGCTACAATATTTTTTCATCTAAGATACAAACACAAAAAGAAACAACACACGACGATACAACACAGGGAGAATGAACAAAGCGATACAATCCAGATTGCAAAATATGGCTTTACACTCTATCTTCAGCAATGATTTTTTTGAATTTTTGAATTTAGTATCGATATTTACATGCGATGTCGTTGAACAAACCTAATGGTGCCACATGAACCAGTTTTACATGTACGAGTCTTGCGTTCAACTGTCTTTTGTATGAAGGCGGAGTGCTGTATCGTTGCCAGGACAGAATGGGCGTTTCTGCCTCCCGGCGGATTTTGACTGGTTGCGAAACATGGTCTGGAGCGGATTTGTGATTCCTCTGTGCTGATATCTCAGGCTAGCGAGTCGTCCCGGAGGCTCAAAATTCTGAGTAGAAATTTCAAAAAATCTGCCGGTAGGCAGGAACGCCCATTATATAGATGGTTTTACACAAGCATGTACGACCCATCATCCCAATATTGAGACTGTTTACATTGTTCTTCTTGTTTTTGTTTTTGTTTTTGTTGTGTCTTCTTGCTGAGGTCATCGTGCATTTCTTGTCGTATAATATCTTCGACCGGTTTGTCATCTTTCTTTGACATTTTAAGGATTTCGTCAACCTTATTTTCCTCATTTTTGATGTTTTCTACTTTCTTTGAAATGGTATCGTTTCTCTTGGCCTCCACCTTGGCTTTGACGAATTCTGTCTAGTGGTCTTCGGATATCGTCGTGACCATACCGAATATAGACTTGTTCAAAAAGTATTCAAGCAGGACAAAGCAAAGCAGTATAGTGAGCATCCACATGATCAACGTCCCCAGGATACCGAATATGATCGAGATGATCTTCACACCGAGGGCTTTTCTCACGAAGGAGATATTGTTTATGAAATCGAACAATGGGAGGATAATGGAGTTGATCAGTTTCTTTACTGTGTCGTTGGTAGCCACGGCGATAGAGAATCCGGCGGCAGCGACGATGATCTTGTTGCTGAAAATGAGCTTTTGGAGGTCGAAGTAAACCTTAATGAAAACATTCCTCTGCGCTTCGCTCATCGTGCACTCATACACAAGTGTTTTCAAATAATTTTGACAAATTATGATTTTCAAGCATTGCTTGCCTTTATTACACATTGACCCCTCGAGGGCCACGTGTCATTGACGGGGCTTGCCGACGACATTGGCCTTGACAGTATTGGGTCTTTTCCGTTTCTTAAAAGTAAGACCTTGTCGGGAGCCCGTTGATGAACAGGTACCCAAGTAGTTCGATGTGATCATCTCGGTCAGGTGGGCCTTGAGCTCCGCAGGGACCGGTGTCTGAAACGCGCAAACGAGGAAACTGTTTCAACCTTCTTGAACTCGTCTTTGACGACCAAGGGAAACGTCGCTGTGAACGTGAATGGCATTTGTGGTATACAGTCTACGATTTTGATAAAAATGTCACACAACATGTCCAAGTCTTAAGTTGTTGTATAAAGTGTCGTTGAACACGTTATACACATAGAACACGTTATACACATAGAACACGTTTTGATTCCATGTTAACAAAACATGGAACTGCTCCCTGAAGGCCCCCTCTACATCATCGCGTCTCATATCTCAAAGAGCGATGCTAAGTACCGTCGCTTATGCGATGTCTCAAAGGACGCCGCGAGCCTCATGTTGGTGGGCAACATAGCGTTCGCCGAGCTTAGTCTTGCTTTGCAAGAGAAGTTGGAGCCCGATGGACTCCTCGTGAACGATGCAGCGTTCGAGAGGATGCGTATTACCGATGAGGGTCTTACAGAGACAAGCAAGGTGAATGTTCTCAAGAAGGCGTGTCGCGATCGTGGCCTGACGGTTTCCGGTGTCAAAGCCGCATTGTGGAGGAGGTTGAAAGAGGCTGAAGATGTCTCTCGACCCCCTCGTGGGTGCATCTTGTCTGCCAAATTCCGTTCCGAAATGAGGGCTATGCGCTACGCTCGCATCTGTGTGTCGAAGGCCAAGTCTGAGTATCGCGTAACCGAGAGGGACCTCTCAACGCTGCGTTGCAAACTCGTGTACAAATCAGCGACACCCAAGCTTCTTTACAGTGTCCGCGACGTGGCTCGTGTTGCGCTCGAGAAGCAGGAGACATCCCCACTATCTTCAAATGATCGAAGAGAGAATCGCGAGGTATTGTTGTCGAGTACATTGGCGGAGTTGTCCATTGTGGACTCGCGCGTGTTTTCAGAATTTTATTTTGCGGCGAGCATGGCCCGTGACGCTTACGTGAATTCCGGGAGAGGTGGGGGGGTCGCGAAGGCTACCGCGACCATCATTGGGGCGAGCAACCGCATGCTCACTCTCGAGCGCGCCTTGAAAGAGCGTGGGTGCAATCTTCGTACAGATTCGCGTTTGTGCTGCGCCTTCATTGACCTGGCCGTGGGAAACCTGGTGGACATCGCCAATTCGATGCACGAGATGCGGTTTTTATTCGACCACACCGAGTTCAAGCTTATTCTGGACAACAAGTGGAGAGACGCCCTCCTAGAGATAGACTCCCGGGATGAAGATGATGATAAAGACGATAAAGACGACTACATCGATCCTGATAAGATGTGTGAGTCTGCCAAATCGGCCGCCATCAAGCGGTGGGCCGAGATACACGACCCTGACGAGGTCCCTGACATGCCTGAAAGCCTGCGCGAAACTGTATTTTGTCTGAAGGTTCTACTTGAGGAGCAGAGCAGGCTCGTTCTCAACACTCCGCCAATGGCTCTACGAGATAGCCGGCTCGTACGTGCGCATTGAAGATGTGGAGCTTGTGCATCGCATGAACTTCTGGGGGTTTAACAACCATCAAAAGGAACCGTTCGCCATGCTCACCTTCAGATCACTTCGAGGCATGCGTGTGCTTGCGAGCTCTATCCAAAGGAGGTTGATACCGGGAACGTTCCGCATGGCTTGCGCCCACTCGAGCTCTTCGAATCCAACGTGGACCCCATCCTACGCTTCTTCCACGAACACCAAATCCAACCCGCCGGGTGGGTGGACGTGGACGCAGAAAAGCTTGCAAGACGAGGATCCAATAATCGTGAACCCTTAAGCACCCGACTGCATGCGCACATCCAGCTGCCTCAAAGAAGACATCGAGGTCCATCACTGGAGATCGGTATACGTCCATCTATTTCGACCTCAAACGAGGACATGGCTCCGTTGGTGATTGCCAGCTTTGATATCGAGTGCGACTCCTTGCACGGCGACTTTCCTGTCCCTATCAAGGACTACCGTCGTCTCGCGCTCGACGTGGACAACCTGTGGGAAGTAGGCGGCAAGTTGCCTCTGAAGCAGTCCGGTAGCGAGTACGACGTCAAGAAGGTGTTGATGGCTGCCATGGATGACGCGTTCTTCAACCAGGTCTCTGAGGGTCTTGCGCACGCACTCGCGTTCTCACACACCTCGTCGTCTAACAGAGACCGCGTGCGCATGCTCCCTACCTTCAATCACGTCGCAGACGACATGTACGCTATTCTTAAACAAAGTCAAAAGCTGAACGGCTCCACCAATCGCGTGGAGAAGCTCTTGTCCGTTCTGAACAAGGCCTTCATGCATGCGCATCCGCTCAAGGGTGACTCCATCATCCAGATCGGCGTGACCGCGCATGTCTACGGTCAGCAACATGCGTCCTCGCGAGCGATATTTGTCCTCGGCTCTTGCACCGAGGAACTGGGCGACAAGGACGATACCAACAAGACAGTTGTGCACACCTTTGAGTCTGAGGCGGATCTCATTTGCGCGTGGGCCGACTACGTTGGCAAGGACCTGGACCCTGACATTCTGACAGGATACAACATCTTCGGCTTCGACTTCTCGTACCTGCACGAGCGCGCCACGGCACTAGACGTGGACGAACGCATATACGATAGTCTCACGCGTCTCTCCCACGCACCAGGCAAGCTGGTCGTTCGTGAGATGTCTTCTTCTGCCTTGGGTGACAACGTCCTCAAGTACATTGATGCTCCTGGACGCGTGCTCATAGACCTCATGAAGATAGTGCAACGCGACCACCGACTGGACTCTTACAAGCTCAACGCCGTTGCTCGCCATTTCACGGGCGAGGCCAAGGACGACGTCTCCCCCAAGGACATTTTCAGATTGCAGAAGGGAAGTGCCGAGGACCGCGCGATCATCGCGCGGTACTGCGTCCAGGATTGCGCTCTGTGCAACCTGTTGGTCGCCAAACTAGAGATCCTCGCTAACAACGTTGGCATGGCCAACGTTTGCTGGGTTCCTCTATCGTACATCTTCATGCGCGGTCAGGGCGTCAAGATCTTCTCGTTGGTGTCCAAGCAGTGTCTCGAGGACGGGTTCGTCATTCCCACAAAACGCTACGTCCCTCCCCAGTCGTTTGGGGAGGGGGTGGATGAGGAGGATGGGTACGAGGGTGCAATCGTGCTCGAGCCAGAGACCGGTATGTACCTTGACACACCGGTGTCCGTTCTAGATTACAACTCGTTGTACCCTTCGTCAATGATCTCAGAGAACATCTCGCACGACACGATAGTGTTGGATAAGGAGAAATACGGGTCTCTTCCTGGTGTGGAGTATGTGGAGATTTCTACCAACGGTACCCAGGTCTGTCGGTTCGCGCAGTCGCGCAAGGGCGTTCTTCCCTGCATCCTCGAGGCGCTCCTCCAACGCCGCAAACAAACCCGTTATCGCGCCACGCATGTGCGTGTTTTGGACGCTGCTACCAACGAAACTGTTTTTGTCGGACAAGAAAAAGACTGGGAGAAGAAGAAGCTCGAGCTTGAGGATGCGAAGAATTACAAGATAGAGCCGGCTTACACGAACTTCCAGCGCGCTGTTTTGGATGGGTTGCAGCTCGCGTACAAGACCACTGCAAACTCCTTGTACGGTCAGTTGGGTGCTCGCACGAGTCCTCTGTACCTTCGCAATGTGGCGGCTTGCACCACTGCAACTGGACGCGCCATGATCATGTTTGCAAAGAATTTCATCGAGCGGGAGTTCCAGGGGCATGTCGTGTACGGCGACACGGACTTGTTGTTTGTCGTCTTTCCCTCACCCGACAATGCATTGCATCGCGACCGCCTTGCGACAAGCATCCGGGCTGGACAGGACGTCTCGAGGGAGATCCATCAGCACCTCAAGAAGCCGCACAACCTGGAGTACGAGAAGACGCTCTTCCCCCTCATATTGTTGAGCAAGAAGCGGTATGTCGGGCTTCTTTACGAGAACGACCCTGACGAACCTGCACCAAAGCAGAAGTCCATGGGCATAGCTCTCAAGCGACGTGACTATGCCCAGGTTGTGAAGCGTGTGTACGGTGGCGTGATCGATATTGTGCTGACGCGGAGGGACGTGCCTGCGGCCGTGAGCTTCTTGCGTGATAGGCTTCGTGAGCTCGCTGCTGGTCGCACTCCATTGGAGGAACTTGTTATTAGTAAGACGCTGAAGAGCCACTACAAGTTCCCTGCCCAGATCGCGCATGCCGTGCTTGCCCGTCGTATGTACGAGCGCGACCCTGGCTCTGCGCCGCAGGTTAATGACCGGATTCCCTATGTTTTCGTCGAGACGACGAAGAAGAACGCGCTCATGGGCGAGCGCATAGAGCACGTCGACTTTGTGCGGGCGAACCCTCAGAAGGTGCGCATCGACGCGAAGATGTACATCGAGAACCAGTTGATGAAGCCTTGCACGCAACTGCTTGCCATCGCTCTCGAACAGATCCCCGGGTACACTTATCGCGTGGCCCTCTCTGGTCGCCGCGCTCTCAGCGACATCGCTGATGCGAAGAACGGCGACGTAGCCAAGGCGCGCGAGCGGCTGAACACGCTTCGTGAACGGGAGGTTGAAAGACTCGTGTTCACGCCTGTGCTTGCGTCCGATGATGTGCGGCGGAGCGTGAACCGATGCAATGGACAGCGGGAGATCTCAAGCTTCTTTTCAGTATCCAGCAGACAGTAAATATTATCCGTTGTTCCAATACAGTCAGCGGAACAGTTAAATGAAAAATGGCGAATGTCGTCGATTGTCTTGAATTACACTCGAATGAACATACAAATGAAACGTCTCTGTGTACAGTTGTTCTCAAATAAAGTGGGACACAGAATGGGTTATCCTGCCTCAAGCTTTGCAGCAATGTGTAACATGTGTACAACAATCGACCGTCAGTCCAAGTTTTACATTCATTATTACTGTAACATTATTGTAACAAGCTTGACTTGACGACCCCCCAAAATTATGAAATGTAACTGTATAAAATTTTGACAGATGGAATCCTTAGTAGCATTTATATCTATTTTACTGGTCATGGTCGTCGCCGGCTTTCTCATCGCCTCGCACATTTCCCTGCGAAGAGAGATCAGCACACATGAAGACGAGTTGGGAGATCTCGTATTGCGGTCGAATGCCGAGTTCAAACGCTCTCAACAAGCGGACACCATGCATTCATGTTCTCTGAAAAAGGGAAAGCAGTCTGATGTAAAGATTAATACGATGTTGAAAGACGGTTTAGCGACGGTCAACACAAGATCTAACGACCTTAATTCCCACATCGTCGCAATCGAACGTAAACAAAAGGCATTGGACACGAAGGTGAATTTCTCAACCGGTCTGTCGGCCAAAGGAACTTTGAATGTAACTGGAGCCACTGCCAAGGTCTGCATTGACGGGATATGTATGACAAAGGGAGACGTCGCCAATTTCAAGTCCGCCTTCACTCAATTAAAGCAGAAACCACCCGCTAAGGCCTCGGTCGCTAAAAATGCACAATCACCAATACCAATCCCCAAACTTATACTAAACCCTAGTTCAAAAAGCACGAGTTGTTACGGCGCCAAAACTGGCTTTTGCTACACTTGCAACGATGTCACAAGTGCATACAAAGCCAAAGGATGGGGGTACACCCATAATAGTATTGAACAATGCAATGGATCCCAACAGGCACAAGCACAGGCACAAGCGCAGGCGCGTGCAAATGCACAGGCACATGCACCAGCACAGGCACAAGCACAGGCGCAGGCGCGTGCAAAGGCACAGGCAGATACGCAGGCGCGTGCAAAGGCACAGGCACAGGCGCGTGCAAAGGCACAGGCACAGGCACAGGCACAGGCACAAGCACGAGCACTCGATAGGTTATCCAGTGATGGCACTAGTACATTGCATCAAGGAAATTGTTTGCGATCGACCAAGGGAAGATTCTGCATGCAATCCGATGGCAATTTGGTCATGTACAATCGTGATGGAGTACCCAAATGGGCAAGTAATACATATCGTAAAGGAAGTGGACCCTACAAGTCGGTCATGCAATCAGATTGTAATTTGGTGGTGTATGGAAACGGAAAACCTACATGGTCGTCTTCCACATGGAGGAAGGGAACCCCACCATATATTATCGTGATGCAATCGGACAATAATGTCGTTTTGTATGACAAAAATTGGACATCTACATGGGCCAGCATGACCAACATATAATGCGTGATTTTACATTCGCACCACCAATTTTTAAAAATCCTTCTCGTTGAAAACGAGTGCTTTCGAGTCATCGTCAACCTTGAACTTGTTTTCCGAAGCGTGTGTCATGCTGAAATCGTATCCATTGATGTATCTCATCACTAGAGTTGGTTACGTACTGCCTTGCTAGGGTTGCGAAACATGGTCTGGAGCGGAATTGTGATTCCTCTGTGCTGATATCTCAGGCTAGCGAGTCGTTCCGGAGGCTCTAAATTCTGAGTAGACATTTCAAAAAATCCGCCGGGAGGAAGGAACGCCCATTATAAGGGATAAGTTGTTTAGAGTAAAGCTGATTTGCACTTTGTCCATACAATGGAAACATGGCAACTTCAACCGTAGGTGTTTTCAAACCTAGTTTTTCATGCACCCCTGTGAACAGCCCGGATGAGCGCCGAGCTATACGTCGGTACCTGTTCTCCCGGTACAACCTGAAGATGATGGAGGGTCCTCCCAAATTCGGCAACTCCATGTACTTCAACCGGACATTACCGCCACATGGATCAAAAAACAATCCCGCCACAGCCAGCACCCACAACATGATGTTTCGCGCTAAATACAACGCTATAGGACGACATCACCAACCTCGTCAGTTCCTATTACTCATAACTCGCGCAATCGGTTCTAGCAGGAGCGGTTCTATCGTGTTGATAAATAGGTGTGTGGACAGTTGCATTGCTGCATCCGGCCTCTTTGCCCCCGCGGACATGTTCGACGATGACACACTCATCGAGGGGGAGATGGAAGACCACTTACTGGACGAGGTGTATCCCACCAATATCACGAAAGAACAAACGCACCGCGTCTTCTGTGCGACAGATGTCCTAGTGTGGCACGGGAGACCTGTTGGTGTAGGACACCACGGACCTTCGGGACAACAACAATGCATGATGAACGCGACGCAGAGAACGGAACTTCTCCATACGTGGTACGCAGAATTCGAACGTTGCAATAACAATCTCGTAGGGGCAGTCAGCGGCGACGTCGAAATTATCTTGTCTGCATGGCACACCAATATCGTAGGGCTCTATAAATCCCTATTCGTCTCACCAACAGACAACACGATGTCGTCGACAACCGTCACACACATCGTCGCAAGACACAACAACAAAGTAGCGACGCAAAAGGACGCACTCATGCCGCTCGTCTTTGATGACAACAACATTAATACTGACGATGATGCCGCCATTATTGCGGACGATGATGCCGCCATTATTGCGGACGACGATGAAGATGAAGATACCGGACACCGGTCTAGCGACCCCCTTCAACCTGAAGATACAGAGTATGCCTCGGCGAGGCTCGAGCCCGAAGCTGTGCGACATCTGTTCTATGTGCATGCGACACACATGCCCGATGTGTACGAACTTTACCGTGAAGAGGTCTCTGCGAGTCTATCGCGCTCTCCGGACGCATTCGCTGGCGTGTGCTCCATGCGTGACAGTCTGATCATGCGTTCCCTGTTTTCCGCATCCTCAAGCGGCGGCGCGACGCTCCCCCAGTGCATGTTTGTGTTCGATACAGTCATAGGGAAGTGGACACCCGAGTAATGGTAATATTTGTTTGAGAAGGTTGCAACAGTTGCCAAGACAAGAAATAGTTCAGGGACCAGACAATAAATTGTGTGCAGATTATGGAACAGTGTTGTTCTTGCATGTGCTTGAGAAGTGCGGTTCACCTGCGACAGAGACATTATGAGGGGGGGGGGGGGGGGGGGGCATCTTCCTGAACGCAGTTCGAACAAAAAATCCCATTAGTTCGTAAAGGACAGATATGGGGTTCTCTTTACACTCGGACAAGGGAATTATGTTACATAATATCCCAAGTCCTCCCAAAGTCCTCTTGTATGTGTTTATCTTCTACACTTCGCTCGACACTGCGTTCTGTAAAGAACCTGTCAGCTGACAACCAAATATGTAAAAACTGTATGTATCTGCCTGAATGCATCGCGCAAACCTTTCTCAGACTCTACAAAATAATAAGGTCCCAAAATTAAATGAAAACAACTGTATGAGACCACATTATTTCATATCCTCATACAAAACCAAATGGAGAAAATCAACGACATCGACGTCAATTTGATCAACAAACGCGCGTTCGACACCGCACGTCGCATCCAAGGAAACAATACCGAGGAAATACGGAAGAATTTGGTTAATACGAACAAGTACTATGACCACGTGAACAAGCAAGCGACACAACGTGCATTCAAGACCAACAATGCCGTTGCCAACCTGTTGTACCACAAGAACACGGACTTGATCGCGCAAATGAATGAGAGCTGGAACACGAATCGACACTTTCATCTGACGCTAGACAAAGAAGCATCGCGTTTGGATAAGGGAAACAAGACTGCAAAAGTCGATGTCTACAGAATGCGTCAAGAGGAATTGCAACTCGAGTATACACGCAATCTATACAATGTTAAGAAATACATAGTGATCAAGACATGCATGATCATCGTCATCGCGGCATTGGTTTACAGGATACACACTTCCGGAAAACTGAAGAAGAAATTGGCCATTATCATCATCGCAGTTGTAACAATTATATACATCATTTCAATTCTCACAGACCTGACCGATGCAAACAAGCGACGTAACATGGACTGGGAACGTTACTATTGGAAGAGCAATAATATTGAAGGCAACAAAGGATCAAAGTGCGAGTAAACGTGTCATTGTGACATACATCTACACTCGACGGAACACTTAAATGAAACGTCTTTTGTACGGCCATACCGGAATGTGTTGTAGCGACCACAGGGCGGTGGTGTACAATCGCGATTCCGCTCAAGACCATGTTCCGCCGACTGTATTAAAAATCCGCCTGGAGGCAAGAACGACCATTATGTTTCATTTTATGCAAGTTGTATTGAGTGTAAATAGATATAACACAAATTAAAATTAAAATTAAAATTCAAATCCAAATTAAAATTAAAATTAAAATTAAAATTCAAATTCAAATTCAAATCCAAATCCAAATCCAAATCCAATTGAGAGAACGATGCATATAGTCCACCTTTTCTGCCGAACGTCATGCACCATAAAAAAAACCCGAACTATGACTACAGAAACGATCATATGGGCGACAGGAAGACAACATATCATTGGCAACCGCATAATGCTCCTCCCCCTCTCGTGTGGGACACGGAATGACGACTTCGACTTCCAAGTCAAAGCATTAGACATGTTGACAGGGTTAGCGTGTACCCCCATTACGGGACCTGCTTTGTACGCACATGACGACATCTACTGTCTGGACACACTCTACGTCGCATTAATGTGGGGGATGAACATGTCGGCGGGCTACCTCGTAGATTGCTTTGCCCACACGCTACCAAAGGAGGCACTCACGATGCCGCACAGGTGGATATGCCGATTCTTGTGTATGTGCGCATCGCACCCAGACGTTGTGGACACAATCAGAGTCAAACTCTTGTACGTTAATCTGTTTGGAGGCGAACACATAGAATATCAGGAAACCTACGAAACAACGAGGGACACCATCTTGAAGATACTGTTCGGGGAGTACATAGCCGTGACAAACTCCATCGTACAAGACAACTGCGAGCCGGAAACGTTCGAAAATGTTATCAAGTATACGCGATACGTGATGAAACTGGACGAGGATGGACTCGACCCAAAACCAATTGCGGATTGAATGTCGAAGTCTACACTGTAAAACGGAGGAGTATGTGGAAGCATCGGAAGACGTTGGCACCACCTCTATGACCACCATCACGACATTCGGCCCCACCCTTCATCGGGGCATGGTATCGTCATTGAAGTAGATCGCGTACTCCCCCCTGGAGTTCGTAGCACCGGTTTTGTGTGGATTTGGATATGCTGGATAACTTCGGTGCAGAACAAAGACTCGTTACCCTTGTAGAAGAACCCGAACTGACCAAAGTAGCCGGATATGTCCTTGTAAAAATTATAGACGTCGATCATGCTACACGCACTACTGCGGTAGTATCCATTTGACGAGTCGCCGCACTCCTGATCTTGATATCCACAAGCATCTAGGTGTGTCTGCGATGGTAACTTAGGAGTTT
>JACBWV010000233.1:0-14533 GCA_013435795.1 Chlamydomonas sp. ICE-L | reverse complement strand
CCAGGGTGAACCCATACCTCTGTGAGAATCATAAACAAGGGGTTAAGGCCCCCTACCAAGGTGACACATAAGGGTGAACACCAAGACTGGGGTTCTACCCAATTCAGGTGTGACACCCATATTGTTACTCCAGAGGGTTGCCAACACTATAGGAATTGAACCTCGTTACAGGTGACACAAGGAGTGACACTAACTAGGTGAACAACAAAGGGGGTACAACCACTCATCAGGTGCACAAACAAGCAAAAGGGTGAACTCACATACAGTTGCACGCAAAGCTGGTGTAATACCGCATCACAGGTTAACGTTACAGCAAAGGGTTAAGCAGCATACAGGTGAACACATAAGGGTGAACACATACAGGTGAAACACACATGGGTGAAACACATATCGATGGGAACCAAGGGTGACAACAAGGAGGTGAGCAACACATACAGGTGACAGCAACAAAGGGTTAACAGCATAACAGGTGACACAAAGGTGAATCACATACAGGTAATGCCAAGGGGTGAACACTCTCAGGTGAACACAATGGTTGAAGCATCATCAGGTGACATACAAAGGGTGAACACCATACAGGTGAAGCACAAAGGGGTTGAACATATACAGGTGAAGCCACGAGGGGGCAAAGGGGTACAGAACTAACCACATAGTTGATACACTAAGGGGTGAACACATACCTGGTGAACACAAAGGGTAGAACCAAAGGGGTGAAGTTCACAAAGGGGTTAACACACTACAGTTGAACACATAAGGGGTGACACATACAGTTAACCATAAAGGGGTGATGACACTATACAGGGAACACAAAGGGTGTAACCATACAGGTGAAGAGCTAAAGGGGTGAACACTAATAGCAGTTGAACACAAAGGGGTGCACCAAAGGGGTGACACATACTAGGTAACAGACAAAGGGGTGAACACATACAGGTGAACACATAATGGGGTGAACACATACAGTGTGAATACAATGGGTGAACACATACTAGGTAACTCACAAAGGGGTGAACACATACAGGTGAACACATCCAGGAACACCTACAGGTGAACACAAAGGGGTGAACACATACAGGTGAATCATCCAAGGGGATAGAACACCTACAGGTGACAGCATTCAAGGGTGAACACATGCATGGTGAACACATAATGGGTGAAGCATAACAGGTGAAGCACAAAGGGGTGAACACATAGGCAGGTGAACACATACAGGTGAAAACTGACTATAGCAGGGTGTAACACAAAGGGGTGCACACTTACAGGTACAGTCAAAGGGGTGAACACATAGCAGGTGAATCACAAAGGGGTGATATACACATACCAGGTGACAGCAATGGGTAAGTTCCATACCGGTGAAACACTAAGGTGAACACATCAGGTGAACACAAAAGGGGTGAACCCCTATCAAACGGGGTGAATCTGAGCATCTAGGTTGGAGGGAAAACCCAACTAAAGTGAGATGAACACAAAGGGGTGAACACAAGGGGTGAAACACATACAGGTGAACACAAAGGGGTGAACACAGCACATGTGACCACAAAATGGTGAAGCACATACAGAGGTGAACACTAAAGGGGTGAACTACATACAGGTGAACGCAATAGGAGGTGAGACACTATACAGTGTGAACACAAGGGGTGAACACATTACAGGTGAAGCAAACGGGGTGAACACATACAGGTGAACCCAAAGGGGTGAACACTAGTCAGTGCAGCACAGAGGTGTGATACACATAGGGTGAACACATACAGGTGGAATCACAAAGGTAGAATCACATACAGGTGAACACAAAGTGGTAACACATACAGGTGAGCACAAAGGGGTGAACACATACGGTGAGACACAAGGGGTGAACACTACAGTTAACACAAAGGGTGAACACCTGCACTCGTGAACACAAGGTGAACACATATACATGGTGAACACATAAGGGGGGCAACACATACATGGTGAACACAAAGGGTGAACACCTACGGTAGTAAGCACAAAGGGTGAACTATCGATACAAGTGAACACAAGGGTGAACTAGCTACAGGTGAACACAAGGGGTGAACACAAATGGTGTAACACAAGGGTGAAGCACCATACAGGTGAAACACAAAGGGGTCAACCCATACAGGTGGTAACTACAAGGGTGAACACATACGGTGAACACAAAGGGGTGAACACATTACGTAGGTTTACACAATAGGGGTAATCACATACAGTGAATCACAAGGGGTGTACAGACATACAGTGAACACAAGGGTGACACATACGGTGAACACAAATGTGTTGAAGCACGTACAGGTGAACATCAAAGGGGGGGGGATTAAACATACGAGGTGAAGCACAAGGGTTAACACATACATTGTGAACTTCACAAGGGGTGAAACCATACAGGTGAACCCAAAGGGTGAACATGATACAGGTGGAAACCAATGATGTGAACACTTACAGTGAACACAAAGGGGTGACACCTACAGTTGAACACATAAGGGTGAACACTACATGTGAAACAAGGGGTGAACACATACAGGTGAACACAAGTGGTGAACACATACAGGATGAACACAAAGTTGGTGACACGTACAGTGACACAAGGGGTGACTCACCTACAGGTGAAGGCACAAAGGGGTGAACACATACAGGTGACTACAAAGGGGTGAACACATAACAGGTGAACACAAAGGGGTTTTAACTATCATACAGGTGGAACACAAGGGGTGACACGTCATGTGAAGCACAATGGTGAACACATTCAGGTGACACTAAAGGTTTGAACGCAATACCGGTGAACAGTCAACGGGGTGAACACATACAGTTGAACACAAGGGGTGAACACGTACAGGTGAACACATTGGTGGTGAACACATACAGTTTGACACAAAGGGGTGAACACAACTACGAGGTTACACAAGGGGTGAACACATACATGTGAATACTACAAAGGGGTGAAGCAACAATACATGATTAACACAAAGGGGTGAACACATACAGGTGAAACACATATACAGGTGAACACTACAGTGAACAGCAAAGGGTGACACTATACAGGGTTAAGCACAATGGGTATCACATACAGGTGAACACAAAGGGTGAAACACATACAGGTTGACACAAAGGGGTGACACATACAGGTGAACACAAAGGGGTGTAACACAAGAGAGGGTGAACACATACAGGTGACACAAGGGGTGAACACAAAGGGGACACAAGGGGTGAACACTATACAGGTGAACTACAAGGGGTGAACACAATCAGGGAGTGAACACAAAGGGTACAAATACATGTGAACACATGAGGGTGAACACTATCAAAGGTGAACGCAAAGGGTACACAACAGTAACACAAGGGTAACACATACAGGTGGAACCCAAGGGTGAACACATACGGTGAACACAAGGGGTGTAACACATACAGGTGACACAAAGGGTGAACACAAAGGGTGATCACCAAAGCAGGGTGAACACATAAAGGTGACATCATCAGTGAACATCAAAGGGGTGAACACATACAGGTGACACAAAGGGGTGAACATCATACAGGTGAAACAAAGGGTGAAGTCACATTACAATGTGAATCCCAAGGGTGAAGCACATCATGGTGAATACACAAAGGGTGAACAACATACGTGGTGATACACAAAGGTGGTGACACATAGCAGTGAACTACATAAGGGGTGAACACATACAGGTGAACACATAGTGGGTGAACACAATATCAGGTGAACACCAGAAAGGGAGTGACACATACGGTGAAGCACAAAGGGGTGAACATATACAGGTTTAACACAAGGGGTCAACACATACAGTGTGAACACAGGAAGGGGTGAACCATACAGGTGAATCACAACGAAGGGGTGAACTCCAAGGGGTGAACACAAAGGGGTGAACACATACAGGTGGAACACAAAGGGGTGAATCACATACAGGTTGAACATAAGGGTGAACAGCATAGGCTCAGCACGGGGTGAACACATACAGGTGAAACAAAGGAGGTGAACACATACAGGGAACTACAAAGGGGTGAACCAAGGGGTGAATCACATACAGGTGAAACACAAGGGGTGTAACACATACCGAGGTGAACACAAAGGGGTGAACACATACAGGTGAAATACAATTGGTGAACACATACGGGAGATACAAAGGGTGTAACACATACATGGTGAACACAAGGGTGATACACATACAGGTGAACACAAAGGGTGAACACATCAGAGTGAGCACAAAGGGGTGAACATCATACAGGTGAAGCATCCAGGGGTAACACAACTTGCAGGTGAACACTAAGGGTGAACATTCTACAGGTGTACACAAGGGGTAACACTAATACATGTGAACACAAAGGGTGAACACATAGCAGGTGAACACTAAGTGGGTTGAACTACAGTACGAGTTGAACACAAGGGGTGACACATACAGAATCACAAAGGGTGAACACCATTCTACATGTGAAGCACGAAGGGTGACACATAGCAGGTGAACACAAATGGGATGAATCATCATACAGGTGAACACATAAGGGTTGTAACAACGTAGCAGGTGAACACAAAGGGTTAACACATACCGGTGAACACAAGGGTGAACACATACAGGTAAGACACAAGGGTTGAACAATACAGGTGAACACGAAGGTGAAACACATACAGTTGAACACAAAGGGTGAAGGCACGTAGGCAGGTGAATCTACAAAGGTGGTGAACACATTCCAGGGTAGCACAAAGGGTTAACACATACAGGTGAACACAAAGGGTTGAACAACATACAGGTGAACACAAAGGGTTGAACACGTACAGGTGAACACAAAGGGGTGAACACATCAGTGAACACTAAAGGGGTGACACATACATGGTGTAGCACAAATGGGTTGAACACATACAGGGTGAACACAAATGGGTGATCACATACAGGTGAAACACAAAGGGTGAACACATACAGTGACCACATACATGTGAACAAATACCGAGGTGAACACAAAGGGGTTAACACATACATGGTGAACACAAGGGGTGAACACTATACAGGTGAACAGCAAAGGGGTGAACACATACAAGTGAATCACATGAAGGGTATGAAGCACATACATGGTGAACTACAAAGGGGTGACACTTAAGGGGTTAACCCATACAGGTGAACCCAAGGGGTGAACACAAAGGGTGTAACACGTAAGGGGTGACACATACAGGTGAACCACAAGGGTGAAGCACAATCGGATGACACAAAGGGGTGAACACATACAGCTGGGAAGCAGCAAGGGGTGATACACATACAGGTGAACATGCACAGGGTTAGACAATACCTAACAGTGTAGACACAAAGGTGTGAACACCATATCAGGGGAACATCAAAGGGGTGAACACATAGCAGGTGAACACGCAAGGGTGGAACAATACATGGTGACAAAGGGGTGAACACAAAGGGTGAGCACATACATTGGGTGAAGGCACAAAAGGGTGACCCATAACAGGTGAACACAAAGGGGTGAACACTCGCATGTTTAATCTACAAAGGGTTGAACACATACGGTGAACACAAAAGGGGTGGAACACATACAAGGTGAAGCACAAAGGGGTTGAACACATGCAGGGTGACAGCAAAGGGCTGAACACCATACAAGGTTAACACAAAGGGTTGAACCCATACAGGTGAACACCAAGTGGTGAACACATATCAGAGTTCAGCACAAAGGTGGTTGAACACATACGCTGTGATACCTAAATGGGTGAACAGCATACAGGTGAACACTAAGGGGTGAACAATATACAGGTGAACACAAGGGGTAAGACACATACAGTGAACATCTAAGGGTGGTGAACACATATCGATACAGGTGAAACACAGCAAAGGTGTGGGTTGTAACACAAGGTTGTGAACAGCAAAGGGTGACACATAACAGGTGAAGCACAAAGGGGTGAAGCACATACAGGTGAACTTGCATAAAGGTGGTGAAACACATACAAGGTGACCACACAGTAGGTGTGAACAACCTAGCAGGTGAGAACAAGGGTGAACGAACGACTATACATTTGATCTACAAGGGGAAGGGGTGAAACATACAGGTGAACACAAGGGTCACACATACAGGTTAACACAAAGGGGTGAACACATACAAGTGAACACAAAGGGTGAACACTACAGGTGAACACAAAGGGGTGACACTAAAGGGTGAACACAAGGTGTGAACACTACAGGTGAACACAAGGGGTAACACATACATGGAACACAAAGGGTTGGAACACATACAGGTGAACACAAAGGGTGAAACACATAAAGGGAACATATACAGTGAACACATACATGTGAACACAAAGGGTGAACACATACAGTGAACCCAAAGGGTGGACACATACAGGTGAACACAAAGGTGTGAACACATACAGGTGAACACAAAAGGGGTGAACATACAGGTGAACACAAGAGTTGAACACATACGTAACACAAAGGGGTGAACAGATAAGTTGACACAAAGGGGTGAACACATACAGGTGAACACAAAGGGGTGAACACATACAGCGTGAAACACAAGGGGTGAAGTCAAGGTGAACACATACAGGTTAACCTCAGGTGAACATCCACGGGGTGAACACATACAGTGAACACAAAGGGGTGAACACATACAGTGAACAAAAGGTGACCAACATACAGGGTGAACACATCGTAACACATACAGGTGAACACAAAGGGTTGAACACATACAGGTGAACACAAAGGGGTGAACACATACAGGTGAACAAACAAAGGGGTGAACACATACAGGTGAACACAAAGGGGTGAACACATACAGGTGAACACAAAGGGGTGAACACATACAGGTGAACACAAAGGGGTGAACACATACAGGTGAACACAAAGGGGTGAACACATACAGGTGAACACAAAGGGGTGAACCATACAGTGAACCAAGTTGGGGTGAACACAAAGGGTGAACACCCTACAGGTAAACACAAAGGTTTGAACACATACATGTGAACACAAAGGGGTGAAACACATACCAGTGAACCAAGGGGTGTCGAGGGGGAGGGTGAAACACTTGGCAGGGGTGGAACACAAATGGTGAACCCATACAGGTGAACAACAAATGGTGAACACATACTTGACCCAACGAAAGTGGATGATACATGCACATACAAGGTATGACAACCAAACAAGGGAGATATGAACCAACGGGGAGGGTACATTTTAAACAACAAACGGGATTGTATACACAATACAGGTTGAAACACAAAAGGGTTGAACACAGGGGGGGTGGTACAGGGTAACACAACAATGGTATGAAAAGGCAGCAAACAGGTGAAACGGGACGGCAAGGGGTGTGAACCAACATAAGGGACGGTTATACAAGGAGTGACATATACGGTGAACTACACAGGGGTAACACCAAGAATACCAGGGACACCAAACCAAGGAAATTGAACACAACAAATGTGACACAAGGGGTAACACATACAGTAAACACAAAAGGTGAAAACCAACAATGTACAGGTGCAGCAGAACAAAGGTGACAATCAAGGTTGACATAAGGGGAACACATACAGGGTTAAGGCGGACAAATTTTGAACACATCCAGGTTAACAGCGAAAAGGTGCACACATACAGTGAACACAAAGGGGTGGAACACAAAGGGTGACACATACAGGTGACCACAATGGTGGAACACATACAGGTAACACAAAGGGAGTGAACCATCACAGGTGATACACTGGGGTGGAACACTTACAGGGATGAACACAAAGGGGTTAACACATACAGGTGAACACAAATGGGGTGAACCACAATAACCGGAATGCACGACAAAAGGGGTGAACACATACAGGTGACACAAAGTGTGGAACACATACAGGTGAACACAAGAGGGGTGAACACAAGGGGTAACACATAAGGTGAACCACAGGGGTGAACACATACCGGTGAACACAAAGGGGTGAACCATGCAGGTAACAAGCGGCAAGGGGTGAAAGCCATAGCCGAGGTGAACACAAAGGGGTGGTACACACATACGAGGTGAAAACACAAGGGGTGAACCCATACATAGTTTAGACACAAGGGGTGAACCAAATAGGTGTACACCAAGGGGTTAACACATAGCAGGTGAACACAAAGGGTAACCGATACGGTTAAACACAAAGGGGTGAACACATCAGGTGAACCACGAAAGGGGTGAACAACATACAGGTAACCCAAGGGTGACACATACAGGTAACCCAAAAGAGGGGGACGCAACATACAGAGGTGGTGAACACAAAGCGGGTGATACAACTAAACGGGTTAACACAAAGTGGGTGAACACATACAGGGTGACACACATGGGTGGACCATACATGTGTGAACACACAAGGGGTGAACACATCCAGGTGAACCAAAGAGGTAGTTCAACACGCTACAGGTGAAAGCACGGGAAGGGGGTGAACCATACAGGTGAACACAAAAGGGAGTGAGCCACATACGGTGAACCGAATGGATTAAAAATGAACACAAAAAATACAGTTTAACACAAAGGGGGTGAAGCACGGTACGGGTGGACACCAGGGGGTGAACCACATAACCTGTAGAAAACACAGAATGGGTGAACACATCAGATAAATTACACACAAGGGTGATGACACAGTACATGTGAACACAAAATGTGGTGAACACTACAGTATAGTCACAACAAGGGTGAACACAAACAGGGTCAACACATACAGTTGGAACACCTACAGGTGAACACAAAGGGTGAACACATTACAGGTGAAACACAAAGGGGTGACACATACATGTGACCACAAAGGGGTGACCCATACAGGTGAACACAACGGGGTGACCCCCAATACAGGTGAAAACAAGGACATAGCGTGAACACAAATGGTTGAACACTACAGGTGAGACACAAGGGATGAACACTCAGTGAAAAAAGGGGTTAACACATACGGGTGGACCACAGTACATTTGAACACATACAGGGTAATCACATACAGTGTGAACACAATGGGTGGAACACATACAGGTTCCACAAAGGGGTGCAAGCACATACAGTGTGAACACCCAAGGGGTGAACACATACAGGTGAACACAAAGGGGTTAACACATACAGGTGAACACAAAGGGGGTGAAAGCATACAGGTGGCACAAAGGTGGTGAACACATAGTGGGGGGCAGTGAACCCTCAAAGTGGTGAACACATACAGGTGAACAGCAAAGGGGTGAACACAACAGGTTGAACACAAATGGGGTGAGACACATACAGTGTGAACACAAAGGGGTAACACATACATGTGAACACAAAGGGTTGAACACATACATCAAGGTGAACACAAAAGGGGTGAACAGCATACAGGTGAACCAAGGGGTGAACACATACAGGTGAACACAAGGTGGTGAACACTACAGGTTAAACAAAAGGGGTTGAACACAGTAGCAGGTGAACCCATCAGGTGAACACAAAAATACAGGTGAACACAATAGCAGGTGAACATCATACAGGTGCACACAAAGGGGTGACCACATACAGTGTGCACACAAAGGGGTGAAGCAGCAGACACCGTGAACATCAAAGGGTCGACGCACCTACAGGTGAATCACAAAGGGGTGAACACATACTGAGGTGAACACAAAGGGGTGACACCTACAGGGGTGAACACAATGGGGGAACACATACAGGTGAACACAAAGGGGTGAACACAGACAGTGTGAACACAAAGTTTTGAAACACATACAGGAGAACAGCAGGAAACAAAGGGGTGAGACCACATACAGGTGAAACAACACATGGTTGAACAGCTTACACGGTGAACCACAGGGGTGAACCAGAGGCAGGGTGAACACAAAGGGGTGAACACATACAGGTGCAACACAAAGGTGAAGGCACATACAGGTGAACACAAGGGGGTGAACACATACAGGTTCACACAAAAGGGGTGACGCACATAACCCTACAGGTGAATACGAACGGTCGAGACACATACGAGGTGAACACAAAGGGGGTGAACACAAAGTGGTGAAGCACAATGGGGTGAAGCATATCAGGTGAACACAAGGGGTGAACACACAAGGGGTGAACACAAAGGGGTGAACACATACGGTTGAACACAAAGGGGTGAATCCATACATTGTGAACACCAAGGGGTGAGACCACATACAGGTGAACAAAGGGGTGAACACATACAGGTGAACACAAATGGGTGAACACATACAGGTGAACACAAAGGGGGTGAACACATACAGGTGAACACAAAAGGGGTGAACACATAACAGGTAAAACAAAAGGGGTTGAACACATAGCAGGTGACACAAAGGGGTGAACACATACAGGAACACAAAGGGTGAACCCATACAGGTTAACACAAGGGGTGAACACTACAGGTGGAATCACAAAGGGTTGAACACAGTACAGGGTGAGCACAAAGGGGTTAACACATACAGGTGAAGCAAAAGGGTGAACACATCCGGGTGAACACAAGGTGAAGCACATACAGGTGAACACAAAGGGGTGAACACATACAGGTGAAAAGAAAGGGGTGAGGGAACACATACAGGTGAACACAAAGGGGTGAACACATACAGGTGAACACAAAGGGGTGAACACATACAGGTGAACACAAAGGGGTGAACACATACAGGTGAACACAAAGGGGTGAACACATACAGGTGAACACAAAGGGGTGAACACATACAGTTAAAGCGACAAAGGGTCGAACACATACATGTGGAACACAAAGGGGTGAAACACAAGGGGTGAACACATACAGGGGTGAACATATCCAGGTGACACAAAGGTGTGATAACACATACAGGTGAACACAAAGGGGTGAACACATACAGGTGAACACAAAGGGGTGAACACATACAGGTGAACACATACAGGTGAACACATAGAGGTGAACACAAAGGGGTGAACACATACAGGTGAACACATATGTGTGTAACGTCCATAGGCAGGTGAACACAAGGGTGACACTACACGGTGCACACAAAGGGGTGAACACATACAGGTGAACACAAAGGGGTGAACAATACAGGTGAACACAAAGGGGTGAACACATACAGGTGAACACAAAGGGGTGAACACATACAGGTGAACACAAAGGGGTGAACACATACAGGTGAACACAAAGGGGTGAACACATACAGGTGAACACAAAGGGGTGAACACATACAGGTGAACACAAAGGGGTGAACACATACAGGTGAACACAAAGGGGTGAACACATACAGGTGAACACAAAGGGGTGAACACAGGTACAGGTGAACCACAAGTGGTGAACATCGTACATGTGAAAACAAAGGTGGTGCACATCATACAGGGGTGAACACATAGCAGGTTAACACATCATGGTTAACACAAGGGGTTGAACACATTGTCCAGATCTAGGAACCACAAAGATGGTTGAACACACTTACAGGTGAAGCACAAGGTGTGAACCACAATACAGTGAACACATAAGGGGTGAAACATAGCTCAGGTGACAACAAATGTGGTGACACATACAGGTGAAACAAAGGGGTGAACACATACAGGTGAACACTACCAAAGGGGTGAACACATACAGGTGAACACAAAGGGGTGAACACATACAGGTGAACACAAAGGGGTGAACACATACAGGTGAACACAAAGGGGTGAACACATACAGGTGAACACAAAGGGGTGAACACATACAGGTGAACACAAAGGGGTGATGCACATACAGATATGAAACACAAAGGGTGTGACTCATTACAGTGAACACAAAGTGGTGCACATCAGTGTAACACAAAAGTGGTGAACACATACAGGTTGAACAAAGTGGGGTGAACACATACAGGTTGGAACACAAAGGGGTGTACATACATACATGTGAAACACAAAGAGGGAGTTTAACACATACAGGTGAACACAAGGGGTGGCACATACATGTGACACAAAGGGTGAACACGATAACAGTGACACAAGGGGTGAACACATACAGTGTGAACACAAAGGGGTGAACCCATACATGTGAACACAAAGTGGCATGCTAACACATACATGTGAACACAAGGGGTGAACCCATACAGGTGAAGCACAAAGGGGGTAACACCATACATGTGAACCAAAGGGTGAAACACATACAGGTGACACAAAGGGATTGAACACATACAGGTGGACACAAAGGGTGAACACATACAGGTGAACACAAAGGGTGAACACATACAGTTTAACACAAAGGGTGAACACAATACAGGTGAACACAAGGGGGTGAACCCATACAGGTGAACAACAAAGGGGTGAACCATAACGGTGAACACAAAAGGGTGAACAATACGGGTGAAACACAAGGGGTGAACACAATACGGTGAACACAAAGGGGTGAACACATACAGTGGTGGGGGAACACAAAGGGGTGAACACATACAGGTTACACAAAGGGTGAACACATCAGGTGAACAACACGGGGTGAACACATACGTGAACACAATGGTGAACACATAACAGGTGAACACAAAGGGTGAAACACATACAGGTGAACACAAGGGTGAACACATAGCAGTGAACCCACGGTGGTGAACACATCCAGTTGAACACAAAGGGTGAACACATACAGTGAACACAAAGGGTGAAGCACATACAGTTGAAACACAAAGATAAAGGGGTGAACACATACATGTGAACACAAAGGGGTGAACACATACAGGTGAACACAAAGGGGTGAACACATACAGGTGAACACAAAGGGGTGAACACATACAGGTGAACACAAAGGGGTGAACACATACAGGTGAACACAAAGGGTGAACACATACAGTGAACACGAAAGGGGTAACACTACAGGTGAACACAAGGGTGAACACCTACAGGTAACACCAAGGGGTGACCATACAGGTGAACAACAAGGGTGAACACATACATGTGAAACACAAAGGGTGAACACATACAGGTGAACCCAAAGGGGTGAACACATACATGTGAACACAAAGGGGTGACACATACAGGTTGACACAAAGGGGTGAAACACATACAGGTGACACAAAGGGGTGAACACCTACCGGTGAACCAAAGGAGGGGTGAAATCACATACAGTGAACACAAAGGGTGAACACATACAGGTGAACACAAGGGTGAACACATACAGTGAACAAAAAGTGGTGAACACTACAGGTGAAACACAAAGGGGTGACACATACAGGTTGGAACACAAAGTGGTGAACACATACAGGTGAACACAAAGGGGTGAACACATAACACAGGTGCACACAAAGGGGTGAACCATACAGGGTGAACACAAAGGGGTGAACACATACTGGTGAACACAAAGGGGTGAACACATCGGTGAACACAAAGGGGTGAACACCTAGACAGGTGAACCAGGGGGTTGAAACACTACAGGTGAACCAAAGGGGGTGAACACATACAGGTGACCACCATAGTGGGTGAACACATACATGGTGCACACACCAAGGGCACACATTGAACACATACAGGTGAACACAAAGGGGTGACCACATTACAGGTGAACACAAAGGGGTGAACACATAGAATTACAGGTGAAGCACAAGGGGTGAACCCATACAGAGGTGAACACAAAGGGGTAACGACATATACCGGTTGAACACAAAGGGGGTGAACACATACAGGTGAACACAAAGGGGTGGAGAAAGAGGAGAAAGAGGGAGTGTTGAACACCTACAGGTGAACACAAGGGGTGAACACATAGCAGGTGAGCAGCACGAAAGGGGTGAACTAAAAAGGGGTGAACATCATACAGGTGAACACTAAAAGGGGTGAACACATATTCCAGGTGAATACAAAGGGGTTGAAGCACTATACTAGGGTTGCAGCACTAAAGGGTGAACATGCATACAAGGTGAATCACAAGGGGGTGACACATATCAGGTGAATCGACATAGGGGTGAACACATACAGTGAACACAAAGGGGTGAAGCATCAATCAGGTTGAACGACAAAGGGGTGAACAGGCATCAGGGTAGAACGCAAAGTGGGGTGAACACATAGGCGGTCGAACACATAAGGTGTGAACATACAGGTGAACTCTCAAAGGGGTGAACACTACAGTGAAAGCACCAAGGGTTGTAACCCGTACAGTTGAGACACAAGGGGTGACACATACGTTTACCACAAAGGGGTGACACAAGCGATACAGGTGACACATAAGGTGACCAAGCATACCGGTGAACACAAGGGGTGAACAATCACATGTGAAGCACACAGGGTGAACACCATAAAGGTGAACACAATGTGTCGAACACATACATGGTGAAACACAAAGGGGTGAACATCAAGGGTTAACAAATACCAGTGAACCATATACAGGTGAACACAAGGGGTGAAACACATATCCGTGTGAACCCAAAGGGGTGAAGTCACATATCAGTGAATCACAAGGGTGGAACACTATCCAGGTGTAACCAAAGGTGAACACATACCGGTGAACAGCAATGGGTGGTCGAACACATAGCAGGTGAAGCACAAGGGGTGAACACCTATCAGGTGAACACAAAGGGGTCGAACACATACGGTGAACACAAAGGGTTGAACACATACCAAGTGAACACAAAGGGGTGAACACGTACAGAGGTGAACACCAGAGGGTGACACC
>JACBWV010000746.1:42847-103291 GCA_013435795.1 Chlamydomonas sp. ICE-L | reverse complement strand
CTTAAGATGGCGAATGTAATTGTACCTGCCGTCTTGCACCGATTGAAAAATGTGAAATGGGATGGGATGCTGTCATTTTGACCAGAGCAGTCATCTTCGGCACTGGGGCGTTTACGGTCGGTGTTGGCTCAGTATGCGTGCAGCCCTTGCATTATTAACAGAAGAAATGAAGAGGCTGCGTAGTTCATTGGACCAGAGGGCACGCGGTGGGTAGTTTAAGGTCAGGGGGTGTCAGTTCTGCGTGCAGCCCGTCATAGTTAACATGAAGAAGAAAGGGAGGCTGCGTTTGTCATGGCAGAGCGGCCATAGTTGTGGGTAGGTCCAGGGATTCAGTTCTGGTGCAAGCCCCCTCCTTTCATATTTAACAGAAGAAAGGGACGGCTGCGTTTTTGTCATTGGGGAAAGAGCGGCCACGCTTGTGGGTAGGTCAGGGTTCTTCAGTTCTGCCGGTGCAGCCCTTTCATATTTAACAGAAAAATGGGAGGCTACGTTTGTCATGTGACAGAGAGCGGCATCGCTTTGGGTCTAGGTAGGTCTGGGGGTCAGTTCTGCAAGTATCCCTTTCATATTAACAGAAGCAAATGGAGGCTGTGGTTGTCAATTGCCCAGGAGCGGTCATTGCATTGTGATAGGTTGCTTGGACGGGTGTCGGGCTTGCATCCGGTCAGAAGGATGGATGGACGATGGGGCAAATGGGTAAACACTGGGGCTCCCGCCCTGGCTCCCCGACCCACACGAAAGGGGAGGCTCCGCCGGAAAAATGCTGCATCCAGGTGATCCCTGGGGCTGATCCTGGCCAATAAAACCTGATTTATTGATGCAGAATTCTAGAAACCTCAATGTATGCTTGTGCATGTCCGGTCTGGATGCCAAAGCCTAGGGTGTGGCTTAAACAATCACAAGAGCCAAATTGAGGTGCACCCTAACTGTATATTGTGTACTATTGACCCAATATTGAGAAGAGGAAGAGACGAGGAGAAGAGAGGTGAGAGGAGAGAGAGAGAGCGAGAGAGAGAGGCCAGGCGGGGGGGGGAATTAGGGGGGGGTAAGGGAAGGGAATATTGGGTCTCATGGATGAAGGGATCTGACTTTCACCAAGTTTTGGAACCATTTATAAATTGACTAGAAGCCTATATTCAGGCACGTGGATGGACGGTGGTGCCATTTAAGTAATACAAAAACTGATATATTCTGATGCATTTGATGATGGTGATGATGATGATGATAACATTTTTCTGGATACGTGGATGGACGGGAGTGCCATTTAATTAATACCAAACTGTTATATTCTGATACAATTAATGAGGGTGATGATGATTACATTTTTTCGGAACGTGGATGGGGGGGGTGTGCCATGAGAAATTTTCGGATTACGGATGTGCCGGTGGATGCTGGGGTGGTGGGGGTTGGCGGATGGGGAGGGCGGTCGGTTGGATGAGGGGTGGTGGTGGGGGGCGGCGGTGGGGATGAGGGGGCGGTGGCTTGCAATTGAAGCAAATTTCTGGTACGGTATGGGCGGGGGGTAGGTGATTGAGTGCCATGATCAAATTAACAAGTCCTTGGCGACGTTTCGCAGGGCGGAGCCCCCCCTTCTGGGGGGTGGAGACCCACCCAGTGTTACCCATTTGTCCGTCCATCCATCCATCCATCCATCTGGCCGTGATGAAGCCCGACACGTCAGCCAACGGCCTCGTAACTAACTCGCTTACGTGCACCCTGTCGATCACTATCAATCACTTCTCCGCCATTTTTTGTTTAGGGAGCGTGCTGAGAGAGGAGAGAGTGTTATTAAAGCAACAGGTGTAGCAGCGGGGTGGTTTGTAGCAAACAAAATCGAGCGACCGACCGGCAAAACCAGTTAGGTTACGAGGCAGGTGGCTCACATGTCAGGCTTAATGAGTGTGGGTGGTCGGCCCAGGATAGCGGGGTGACCGGGGGTTCGCCGCCTCGATTCCAAAAGGGGGGGGGCTCTGCCGAAGCTGCTAAATTATGTAATTTGATGTAACGCTGGATGTATGATGCTGATTGATGATGATCACTTTTTTCTGGAGCCCTCTGGATTTCCTGATGTACCCGCGGCTTGACAGAGTCACGGGGGAATTGGAACCAAAGTTGGAATTCATGTCACAAGGGGGGGGGGGGTTGGGTAGGAGGCCGGGGGGAGGGGGCTGGCCAAATATATTATCCCCCCCAACCCATCACACCCACCACCCCCAACCACTCACCCCAACTCCACCTCACCATTTACCCGCACATGCACGATAAATGTTGCACGATGGGATGCGTACAAGGTGAGATTCTACGGTGTGGGGTTTGTGTGGGGTGGGGGGGGGGGGGACGGAGGAGAGGAAACATATGTACCCCCCACCCAACCACACACACACCACCACAACTTGGGGAACTAGGTTGGCTTTCACCTCCCAAGACTCTCCTGGATGGCCTGGTCCGCTCTACAACGCCACTAAACATTCAAAATTAAGACCCCCACCCACCCCACCCCACCCACCCAACTACCCACCCCCAACACCCACCAACCCACCACACACCCCACACACCACACACACACAATTTCCCCCCCTCTAGGCGATGATGATAGACGCTGCAGGTAATGCCAAACTCTCCCTGGGTGGAAGCAATGTGGACATGCATTAATGATTAATATGCATATCAGAAAGTGGGCAAGTCCATGCAGCCAATCTGGATTCCCCTGGACTGTGACACCCATGTATACATGCCTTGTTGTCCTTGCAATACCGACAAACCATGATGCCCCAGTTTATTATCAGCATCAGTGCCATATAATGAGGGGGCGGCATACAGTGTCTTTTTTTTCAGAAATCTGGAGGGGTCATTGGTGGAGGCCATAATTTGTGGCTGAACAAAGGGCGATGTTGCCCTTAAACTCGCACAACATGAGGGTCGAACACGGTGGTCGCACGATGGGTCGCCGATTTGCGACGGGTTGCAACATTACAAAAAAACCGGCGGCATATCATATGCATTGTTGTCCTTTCAAAACCGGCAAACCTATGATGCCCTAGTTAATTATCTGCATGAGTGCCTTATAATTAAGGGTGCCTGGAGGCGCGTCCCGACTGAAATTAATTATGAAATTGCGATTTTTTGCCATTGTGATCAGTGCCATATAATCAGGGATCGGCGTATCATATGATATCATACAAATTGCATCATATGATATTGTACTCAAATGTGGTACTCGGGCCCTAATCAGGACTCAGGCACCGTCCATATGATATCATATTGATATCATGTTTGCGTCACACACATATATGCATGACAATTATATGTAACGGACAATCCAATATAATGAGGAGCCACAGTTTTTTCCCCCCCACCCCCCACCGGGGGGTCCCGATGTCATAGATCTATGACTACTGGGGTAAGCTTAAAGGGATTATCAACGACTCAAACAATTGAGAACGTGTAATAGAACACGTGCTGTATGCATACCATTCATTGTAGAAAAGTGAATACATTATTGGGAGGAGGGTGTGTGGCTGTGGGTGGGGTATGAGGTGGGTGGGGGTGGGGGTAGGTTTTAATTGTACAAAAGTGAATAAATGCTACGGTCTCCCAACCCGAATTTGATTCGTGATTAACCCGAATGTGTTTAATTATTAACCCGAATTTGATTCAATATTAATCCGAATTAGATCCAACATTAACCCGAATTTGATTCAACATTAAACCGAATTGGATTAAATATTAACCAAAATTGATGTGACCTCCAAGCATACTGTTGTTATTTTATACATCTCCACATCCGATTCTGGCAACAGGAGGGCAGATGAGGAGCTCAACTTTCCAGACAGAAAGGCTGAATCCGAGTCCCTAATTGATGACAAGTTGTTGATGAGATTATTCGGCACCATCGACAAGGATAAAATCCAGGCCCTAGTCCTGAAAGATCAGCAGCATCGGAAGGCAAGCTCAAGGGTAAAGAATGAAAACCAGGCTCATCAGGTAAGTTAGACTGGCTACATATATGGACTAATTGTGTAAACGCGCATTTGGCAAGGTTCAGATCCATGCCCTAGTCCTGCCAGACAAGCAGTATCGACAGGGAAGCTCAAGGGTAAAGAATGAAAACCAGGCTTGTTAGGTAGGTTAGACTGGCTACATATATGGACTAATTGTGTAAACGAGCGTTTGGCAAGGTTCAGATCCACGCCCTAGTCCTGCGAGATCAGCAGCATCGACAGGGGAGCTCAAGGGCAAAGACTGCAAGACCAGGCTTGTCAGGTAGGTTAGACTGGCTGTATTGGTGGTCGGCCCCAGAGAAAGCAACCGGGCGGGCCCCTCAACCACCACTTGCATCAGGCGTCTATACTTATTTTACGGTTTTGGTTTTTTATCATTTAAAATCAAATGTTTAAAGAACGAAAACCGGATGTGCAAGTCATGAATACTAAATAAATAGTACGCTTTAGAAGGGTGTGAGGTGAGGGGCCAGCCCGTGCTTTCTCTGGGGCCCCCGCCCACCAAAAAGCAAGCTACTACCTGACAAGCTGGTTTTCATTCTTTGCACCTTGAGCTCCCCTGGCTTGATGATGCTGATCCGGCAGGAACTAGGGCGTTGGATTTCTGTGCACTCCGGAGCCAACTTTAATTGTCCAGCATGTTAGGACTGCTTTATTGGTGCTTCGCCCCAGTGAAAGCAAACGGCTGGTCCCACAACCTGGCGCCGCGTAAAAGGGTACGATGTATGTTATTGTATTTATTTAGACTGGCCTTGAGCGTGCCACAGAGGATTGCATACGACCCCCACACCTGACCGGAGGGAGGCGCCACCCTAAACCAAAAGCCGTCAAACCGTCGTACGAGCTAGACGAGTTATGTTCCGTCGCCCGCCCTGAAACATTCAGCAACCACTGATCAATTCTTGACCGGGAAACTCCCGATTCTGGTAACCCTATCGCGGCTTGCATCGTTAATTCGATTACCAACCCCTGATTTCACGCTTGTGGTTCGCATGTATAAAAAAAAAAGAGAACGCCTGGGGGGCGTGGTGTTAAGGGGACACCTGCCCGTACGCCGCTGGCTGGGTAAAGTCACATGGTAAGGGTCAACCCTCCGCGCGGGTTGGGGAGGGAATCCTTCATGCACGGGTGGCAAGAATGCTGGTACAGGAGGCGATTAGATTTCTGTGTGCTTAGAGATGAGTTGGTCTAAGTGATCGCGACTGATCTAAGGTGGAGAGATTGGTAATGTTGTGATTGGTGATGTATTTATTTAGTTGGATGCTCGACTTGCCTTACATGACATAAAGATAATGTGTGTACCCAGTGGTAGAAGGATAGGGTTTTTTTTTCCGGGAACATCAGATCGGAATACGAGACCCCGTTTTGGCCAAAATTGCGGGAATATGAAAACCTTACACAATAAAACAAGTGTTTTTTTTTTTTTATGAATTGACTAAAAATGAACCAAAAGCGACCACAAAATCGGAATAAGGATCCTGTTTTGGGAGGAAAATAGGGAGGCATAAAATAAAAAGGAATAAGATTTCCTCTTTTTTATAAAACACATATCCCGGTATTAGTGCTTGATGGAAGATAGTTTACCGTGCTTGTACACAAGTTCCTGTTGTTTTGTCACGTTCCTATTGTGTCATGAAAGACTCCACGGGATTCTATACCACTGCCATGGGTTGGGCAACCAATGAAAGCATTCTATACGAGTACAGTCATATGTATACCAAAATAGCCGGTTTTTTTCTTTCGGAACGTATGAGTATACGTCGTATAAAAAGTATGAGTGTACTTCAAAAAAATACAGTTAGTATCTTTTTAGCCCTACTCAATATAATCATTTGACAGTGAGATATGGAGCAGGGCATAATATAATCGGGATGCTTGCCTTCTCCAGTCCTTTTGTCTGCTTCTTGTTTTCTCCTGGTCAGTGTAAGGCTAGGTTTTATTCAGATGTCCCTTTCTGGTCCCCCCTTGTAAAAATATAGTAGGGCAATCACTCATATTCTATGTCTTTATTTCTGGCAAGGGTTCAATAACTGCTCAAATGCCTTTTCAACACTTGCTTGCTAAGTAACCTCCTTTTATGCACTTTTCCTGTCTTGTAAGGCATGACTATTTTCAACAATAGCCCTTACAGATTTTTTGCCCATTGTATGTGGTGGTCATTTATTGTACTTATATTTGTAACAAATGTCAAATTATTGTTAGTTAGTTCACCCTACAATTTGATGCATGCATATTTTTAAACAAGTGGCTCTCTGGAGTTTTGCCCATTTATGGTGTGTAATTAATTTTAGTTAAACAGGTTCATCTCGGTATTATCAACCCTACCCCCCGACAATGTGATGTGGTCATTAATTGTAACTTCAAAATGTCGTCTCGTTATTTTCACCCGTTACAATTTGATGCATGCATATTTCCAACAATTGTCTTGCCCTTTCAGGCTATTAAAATACTTGAAAGGAAACAAGTGACAAGCCTGCACCCTCCCGGACCATTCCATCCCAGCGCCTGTGGCTGGGACCATTGGGATCAGCGCAGAATCCATGACGCAGAGGTCAGTGTATGGCGGAGCCCCCCTTCTGTGGGGCTAGCCCCCAGGGTCACCCATTGTGTTTGGTTTGTTTGTGGGACCAACAAAAACGTGAGACTGACACAAAAGCCTGACACCCATCAGCAACTGTTCTCGTAAAATAACTGGCTTCAGTCCACTCGATTCCGTTGCCACCTGTCATTCTGTTGCCAATACCTTCGGCCAGTTTTCCACGTCACTTGCAAGGCTGCCTAGGATTTGATACCATTTTTTTGTTCAGAAGCTATGTGCCATAAGTCAACCGTGAGGTACAAGTTAGCATGGCGTCCTCTTGTATCTATGGTGTCCTCCTGTATCTATGGTGTCCTCTTGTATCTATGACATTCTATATTATCCCTACTATCGATCATATTTCTGGCTACATGTCCGTATCAGCTTCGAAGCAGCTCCCCTGGGCGCGGGGGGGGGGGGGGGGGCGGGGGGGGAGGAATCAATACCAAGAACACCATTATAATCAACCACCACCATCACCACCACAACAAAAACAGCGACTAAAACAAAAGCAAAAACTACAAGAGAAAAAATATTCAAAACAACGACAACAACAACAACAACAAAAAAACTTCAAGAGAAAGAACATTCGACCAGACGACCACCACCTCCACCACTTACATGTCAACCACCACCACCAACAACAAAAACAAGGAAAAAATGGACAAAGATCATGGCAAAAAATATTCAGGGGCGCTCAACAGCTTTATTCTCACGTGGCAGCGGATACAACCATGCCAGCGTGTAATGAGAAGGGGAAGGTAACAACAACAACACGGCAGCAGCAACAACGACAGCAGCAACAACAACAACAACGTCTCAACCACCAACAATACAAACAAAATAAAGAAAAACATGAAGTGAGATATCTGCAAAAAACTATTCATGGCACTCTACAGCGTCATTTTCATTTGGCAGCGGATACAACCATGCCAGCATGTGAGGAGAAGGACAACAATAATAACAACGACAACGACAGCAGCAACAACGACAACAACATCTCATCCACCATCAATTCAAACAAAACAAAGAAAAATATGAACTCAGACATCTGCAAAAAATAATTCAGGGGCACTCTACAACGTTATTCGCACGTGGCAGCGTAGACAACCATGCCAGCATGGGAGGAGGATGACAACAACAACAACAAAAACAAAAACAGCAGCAGCAGCAGCAACAACAACGACAACAACATCTCAACCACCTACAATACAAACAAAACAGAGAAAATGATGAACTGAGACATCTATACAAAACAATTCAGGGGCACTCTACAACGTTATTCGCACGTGGCTGCGGATACAACCATGCCAGCATGGGAGGAGGATGACAACCCCCTATGGGGGACAAGGGGTGCAGGTACCTGTTCACGCTCCTTTCAAAACAAATGCTGTTTTCAATTTTGTTCCATTCTAACTATTCGATTGTGAGGAGATGATGCCGAGAAACATGTATATTTTAAGAAGAGACCCCAACGATCTTAGGATATCTTTTAAGAAGAGACACTATCTTATGTATATCTTATAAGAAGAGACACTATTTTATGTATATCTTTTAAGAAGAGACACTATGTTATGTATATCTTATAAGAAGAGACACTATCTAATGTATATCTTATAAGAATAGACACTATCTTATGTACATCTTATAAGAATAGACACTATCTATGTTATATCTTTATCGAAGGAGACACTATCTTTGTATAGTATTTTATAAGAACAGACACTATCTTATACCAGAGGCAAGAGACAAGAGAAACTCTAAGTAGTTCTAAATATACCCAAAGTATTATAAACATCCCAACGGGGTGTAACGACACCCTTGGGTATTTATGTATCATACTTAACGCCTTCAGATCCTATTTTGTCTTAGTTTCTGTTGTATCATAATAGGTTCATCTTATTATTTGCATCGATCAACGCCATTACGCATGCATGGTATGTATTCAGGTATTAATTGCGTGGTATGTAATATGTTCAAAGATGTATGCTAGTATATATGTATGTATGTATGGATATATATAGATGTATGTATGTTGTAGGTATATAATAATAATCATTATATGTATGATGTATGTATTTATGTATGTACTAGACATGCCCGGGTGGCCGGAGGAAACCATGGCCCCCAACTACTAACAACCCACACACCCCACCCACAACCCAGCCCACACCGCACACAAACAAAAACCACAAACCCCCAAAGCACCAAAAAACAACAAAAAACCAAAACCCCCACACAAAAAACCACACAACCCACCCCCCCACCACACCAACACCACCAAACCACACCACCCCACCCCCACCCCCCAACACCACCCCCACCCCAACCCCCCCCCCCCCCCCCCCCCCCCCCCCCCCGCCAACCTCACCCCGGGTCTGGGTCATGGTCTGGTCTGGGTGAAAGAACGGGTACCCCCCCACCCCCCCCCCCACTCTCCCTACACACAGTCAAGATGATCAGCATCTCCCTCTCCCCATGCACCCTCAAGGCGCCACACACTCTCTCCACACCAATTCCTTTGTGCTTCAGATGTGGCCTCCCACCCTCTCTAACACACCATACCCCCCCCCCCCCCACACCCCCCCCCCACCCCCCCCCCCCCCCAACCCCCACCACCCCCACCCACCACCCCCCCCCCGCCCACCCCCCCCCCCCCCCCCCCACTCCCCACCCCCCCTCCTCCATCCAGACCCAACTATCCCCTACTTCCTGTGACCTCTTTAGACCCCTCACCCCACCCCATCCACCAAACACTCCTTTCTCTACCTTCCTCCCCCCCAACCCTCCCTTCCCCTAACACCAACAAGCACACCACCATCTCCTTCCCCCTACCTTCATTACCCTTCACTCCAGCTTGGATTCAATCGAGAAGAGAAAGAGGGGCGCGGGCTGTGCTTGATCTACAATAGATTGCGAGTACGCTCAGATTTCACGCTTTCCAGAGAAACACCGAACGCGCAAAGGCAAAGCTACAAACTTGTAGCTCCTTCTTCTCGTGCAGTGCCCCATTCGATACTCAGTTAATACTCGAAACAGCAAAAATCGCTGCAACGTGTTTCACGATATTTGATACAACGAAAAGAGCTTGCAAAGATGGGATGAGCGGTGCAAGCGCGAGAGTGTACAGGGGGGCGGAATGGCCATGGCGATCTGAACAAAGTCAAATAATCGCAACAATTGCCAACCACGACGAATGCGCTAAGATGGCACTGCAAAGTGTGCATGCGTGGAATGAATGGTGCAAACGCATGAGGCCAGAGAAAAAAAAAAGCATGAGCAAACTGCAGCATTAGCAGGATCGAGCTTTGCGCGCGTTGCCGGGGCCGAGCATTAAGCTTCAGAATAGGCCTCGCGCCTGGTGATGTTTAACGGCCAGGAGCTCATTTTCAGTGCTGATAACCATCTAATCAGTCGTCGCGCTGGTTTGGCATCGCTGTCAGGTCGTTAGTTGGGAAGAGCTCGCTTGGCGGCTGTGGTAGTAGGTTCTGTGTTTCTGTATCCTGAATGGCTGCTGAAGCGCCATCGGTTAGCCTCAAGGCAAAAAAGGGAGCGATGAGCATGAGTTGCAATGGGGTTCTCAAGCTCGCGTAGGAAGGCAAACAAAGTCGGACGACAGATTGAAAGCTGAATTCCCTTTGAATCATGATGCGGGTAGGAAAGTGACATATGTATAATACGCGTAAGGAGAAAGAAAGAGAAGGAATGGGCCGAAAATTTGCCTCGAGTTTGAAAAATTGCGATAATTGAAGGCGTTACGCGATTGATTCCTGCGGCCCTGGTTTGTGCGGGGGGGGGAGGGGGGCCATTAGTACGTATTTGCCCCGTGAACTCCAGAACGATAGATTTCAAAAATGTCGCCGGTCGGCGGGGGCGGTTAAGGTTTGCGATATTCGTGGACGTTACTATATATAGATGTCTGTGCCATTGGCTAAAGGGACGTGCCAACCTTAAATAATCTAGACAATGCGAATGTAAGCTGGGACTATTGACAAGCACTATAAGATCTGGTCCTCAATAACTCATAAGGGTATGAAAAAGGACCTGACATCATGTACTACAAGATAATTCTAGACTGTACAGGTGGACTATTGACAAGCACTATAAATTATGGTCCTCAATAACTCATAAGGGTATAAAAAAAGGGCTGAGATCATATGTACTAACAAGGTCAGGAACTTACACGGTAAGTTTACAAGGTATGTACTCAAGGTCATGTACTCAAGAGGTCTGTGTATACAAGGTGCATGAACTACAAGGGTTTCATCTACAAGGTCATGTACTACAAGGTCATGTTCTGCAAGGGTCATGTTACATACAAGGGCATGTACTACAAGGTCAGTACTGCAGGTCATGTTACTACAGGTTCAGGTACGAAAGGTCATGTTACTACAAGGTTCTAGTACGACAAGGTCATGTACGACAAGGTTCATAGTCAGCAAGGCATGTACTACAGGTCATTGTACTGCCAGGTCATTACTGCAAAGGCATGTACTACAAGGTCATGCTATACAAGGTCATGTATTCAGGTCATGGACTTCCAAGGTCTGTACTACAAGTCATGTGGTACTACAAGATCATGTACTGCAAAGGTCAGTACGACAATGTTCATGTACTACAAGGGTGTTATATACAAGGTCGTTGTTGTTTACTACAAGGTATTTTAGACTATTGCAAGAAGATGGGCATATTTACAATGATAGCGCTATTAGATCATATACCAAATAAATAGCAAGGGTGCGACAGAGGCCTTGGATCAAGTACTGAAATAAATATTATTTTTGCGTTTTTCATCGAATTTCGAAGTAACAAAATTTAAAGATAGCCACGCTAAACAAGTCCTAGGCAGCGTCGCAAGCGACGCAAAAATTGGCAGGACAGAGCGTGTGGCAAAGGAACGAAAGGTGGGCAATCGATGAGGCTGACCAAAGGATAGTTTAGGTAGGACGCGACCGTTGATGACGGTTGTCAGGCTTCAATTTTCAATTTTTCGGTCAGACGGACAAATGGGTAAACATGGGGGCTACCGCCCCCTTGAAGAGGGGGCTCCGCCAAAAATATGAAGGGTATGCGTGGAAGTAGGATGGTGTGAGAGTATAATATCCCAACACGGGTTTATAAAAACTTGGGACAGGTATATGCCCTCAACCAACGAACTACCGTGAAAAGACCAGGGTACACTAAGCGCCGCGGGTGCCTTTATACATATATACATCTTGTTTACATACCGTACTGCTTGCAAAACTTGACGGTTTGTTTTTTGGGGGGGGGGGGGGGGGTGGGGGGTTATCAAATTGACGTTTACATTTGACGTTTGTGTTTTTAAATAGGAATATAATTGACGATACACATTTGACGAGTTTCCAATTTATAAAAAATCCATTCATGCAAACTGAAAGTTTGTACTCCATCAGTTACACTGCGTTCCATGGTACAATATAGGGTACCTTTCTAGACCGCAGGAGTGTACATATAATACTGCAATGATCCCAACATCTTGTTCAGCATGACACTACCGGTACTCTTTGAAATACGTAGAATTTAGGCCATTCACTCGTGTCATTAACTCCTGAAATCATCTCTTGCTCAGTAATGTCAGAAATATAAGCATAATGTATGTCCGTATTGATCCGTACTAGAGACCAAGGTAAGGTTTTGCTATGGCTAAATATGCACATACCGTATTTGTAACTTACTCAATGCACATATATGTGCCTACCTATCTCTATTGCCTCTGTTCTTTTGTACATGTCAGCCTTTTACCCTCCTCTAACCTTGCCTCTTCCCAGGGTGCCCTAATTCAACCAATTGGAGCAAGGCAGAGTGGTTACTTAAAGATGGGTCCACAGGGTCTGTGCTTCCTAAACCATTATTTTTGTCAGATGAGTCATCTGCATATGCAGACAGATTGCAGGCTGTCCCAGGGATCTGTATACACTAAGAATTGTAGTGTTTGGCCCACTGAGCAGTGAGTTATGTGCATTCTAGTGATGCACCTAATATCGGCAAAAAACCGATTCGACGGTTTTTTCATTGTGTAATGTACCGTACGCCACGATTTGATGGTTGCTCCCGTCAAATTTTAAAGCGTTTTGTTTTTAAATTTGCAAGCAGTACGGTATATACAATGATGCTTTTGTGAGCCCCTCTGGGTTTCGCACAGTTTTTAACCCCTGTGGCGCAGCGCCGCAGTTATTGCGCTTTTTGCAATACAAGGCTGACCCCTTGACATTTGGGCGCTTAAGCACTGACATGGTTGACAAGAGTAGTACCTGAAATGGACAATAAGTAACTGCAGCATTGTATATATGATACAAGATCATATCCCCCATAGATATTCTCATGACCCAACCTAACCCCAAAAACAACAATTTTAAAACCTGTTTAATTGACCCTGAGTTAACTGGCGGTGAGGTAGGCAAGAATGAGGAGGAAGCGTGCACAAGGGGTTGAGAAGAGAGAATGCCCAAACGAGGAGGCGAGTACTGAAGAGGGGCGGGGATGAGGTGCCCCATGCACGATGATGGAATGTGGGCGATGGTGTCCAATAGTGACAATTGGGAAGGGTTTCCAGGGGAGGAGGTCGCTGATGATGTGCAGGGCCAGGGTCCAGCTGCTGCCAGCAGTCACCTTTATGGTCCAGTGCCTAGAAGGAGGAGGAAGAGGGCGAGGAGGGGTGGAGGGATGGGTGGGGAAGATGATGCAGAGCCCCCTCAGGAAGTACATGCTAGTAGTAGGGGTCCTGCTGGGTTTGGGTACCACCCCTGGTGTAGGGTATACAGCCGCAGCAGCACAGCAGCAAATGTATACGGGTGGGTAGGTACCCCCTTGGTGCTAGGTGATCATCAGCAGCAGCAGCAGCAAATGTATACTGGTGGGGTTAGGTACCCCCTGGTGTATGGTGATCATCAGCAGCAGCAGCAGCAGCAGGAACTTTATACTGGTGGGTTTGGGTGCCCCCTGATGAACTGTGATCATCGGCAGCAGGAACTGTTTACTGGCGGGGGGTTAGGTACCCCTGGGGTGAGTGATCAGCGCGCAAGAGGAACTGGATAACTGGTGGGGTTAGGTTACCCCTGGTGGTTGGTGATAGCAGGCAGCAGGAAACTGTATACTGGTGGGATTGGGTACCCTGTGATTGGTAGGAATCATCAGCAGCAGAGAGAGCTGTATACTGGTGGCTGATGGCTCCTGTGGAACTGACAAAGTGAGTGGAGTTAAGCCGGAGGCCAGACTATATATGGAGCTGCTGGTGGGGCTCTTCCTGGCCTTTGCGTCCGCCCCAGGGCATCCATGTTACGCTCGGGATCCTGCCATTATCTTCCCAGGAGCTGCCTTAGTCCTCCAAACAAACATGGAAGCCCCGGCGTGGCCCTAGGAATCCAAAATCTCAGTTCCCGCATCCTCAGCTAACCCAGGCGTAACACAAACCCGGCCCAGATTCAGTGACCAGATTATAGCCGTCCACAGGGTGTGCGTGGCATGTGTAGAGATCGGCATATCATATGATGTTGGCCAAAGGAGAGTATGATGTCATATGATATCGTACAAATTGCATCAGATGATCTTGTATTTAAATGGTAACTTTAGCCTAGCCAGACTGCCGGCATCATATGATATCATATGATGACATGATTTCATATGATGTCATATTGCCGTTCTCTAGGCATGTAACACCCAACTAGCTCATGCTGTGGTACGACCCAGCCTTGATAGCATCAGTGGATGGATCCCACTTGAAGGTCGTGAAAGTGTACCTGAGGGCGAGCCTCATGCTCAGCCACCTCATCCTCAGCTACCACACGCTCAGCTACCTCATCCCTAACTACCAGGCACTCAGCTACTTCATCCTTGTACTTCATCCTCAGCTACTCATCCCCAGCAACCATATCTCAGCTACCAATCCTCAGCGACGTATCCTCAGCATACATCAAGTGGTTGATAAACCCGATCCTGATCAGGCTGACCTTATACCGCATACGATAGGATGTTATGTAGCATGTAGGGACATGGACAGCAAAAATAGAAGCACTTGGGTATTAACCCCAAAGGTTTGGGTACTTAGCCATCGCTCAGTTGGGGGTAAACACTCAGCAGGGTGTGGGTAGAAGCTACATGCAGCTGGTGGCCCGATGCCCGATTCTAGATTGTGTAACAGGAACTACACAAGGGCAGCAAGTATATGAGCTGGGAGCACCAGACAAGTGCGATGCTAGAGTCTCGTCTGCGACGCTAAAAATTGGCCGAGAGGGACGCGAGGGGGCGACAACGTGCAACGGAAGCGATGGTTAGGTACGAGACCGTTGATGCGTTGTCGGGCTCATCTGGTCAGATGTGAGGCATGGGTCGACCGGACAAATGTGGGTAACAAGGGGGCTCCCCGGCACCCACAGAAGGGGTGGCTCCGACAAAAATGCCAACTGTCGGACGTGCTCAACGGCGAGGGCAGAAGTGAGACGGAGCAGGTAACATGATGGATTATCTTTGAATGAGGGAAAAGCAACCGGGCAGCAGGATAGATTGCCTTCGATCCGAGTGATGGCAAGGCAGCCAGGTACCGCTGCAACAAGATGGAGTGCCTTTGAATGATGGCATGGTAACCGGGCAACATGATGGATTGCCTTTGAGTGATGGAAAGGTAACCAGGCAGGGCTTTTCTTTTCATCTCCGAGCAGCAGCTTTTAGTCAGCTCACCGACTGGTATTCAGCTAAATAACACAAAACCTAGGGTTACCTGAAGCTGAAACAATCAGTTGCCCCAAAAAACTGCTGACATAGTTGGCTGCCCTGGCGCCAGTGGCTCGGTCAGTGAGCTGCCTAGAAGCGGTCGCCTGAGCTGGAAAAAATAGAGCCCGGAGAACATGGTAACAATGTAACCAGGTGGTAACACTTGTAACAAGATTGGATACACTACCTTGAATGATGGCAAGCGTGAGAAGTGCAAATGTATGTATTACAGCAGTAAGAGCCCTTTTCAGTGAATATACAGTTGGTCTAGCGGGGGGACCAGATCGTGGAGAAGAGTCGGGGGGGTCGACTCCCGTTGGTCCCTCTTGGCGTTGCAAGTGTCGTAAACCGCAATGGTATTGTTCCCGTTGGAGGTACGAGACCGCTCCCCACACCGCGTACGACGGGCTCCTTAACACCACGCCACCAGGTGTTATCATATCAGTTACAGCGTGCCGTAGCATTGCACATTCCCCATGCAGAGTAGTCCAGATGTATTACGGCGGTAGCTCCTCCTGTACGTTGGATCATATACGAATTGTGGATAGTAGATGAAATAGTGGCTGGCTGGTCTGTATCTCGCTGATGGGTTTAACATTTTTCGTGGGAGTTGGCCCTACGGTTGACTATAGGCTAGCTCCGGCCTTACTTACGATTAGGTTGCCCTTAATCACGTCTGTGAGTAACGTTTTACCACGGATGAAAAATTTCAATTCAATAATATTTTCCGTTGAGTTGCAGAAGGGTTGTGTTGCTCATACCAAAGTGTGTGTGCTGTCATATAGTTGATAAAAAGGGCCACAAACTTTATGATGACCAATTCAGAAAGACGAGTAGTAATAATTTGAAGAATTCCAGATGGTATGATGGATGGATCATTTGTTTTGCGGGAATCCCCCTTCTGGGTGCTGAAGTAACCAGATCAACACGTGTTTTGTCTGTGTGACTGTTCGACCAACTGACCGAAATAAACAAAGCTACACGTCAGCCAGCTGCCTGACACATCAGCCAACTACTGGTTCGTTCAGATCCAGTCATGCCACCTGATATTCCGTTGCAAGCACTGTCCGCCAATTTTTTGTGCGCTGCGGACGCTGCATAGGAACCTATTAGCCAGTTGTGGCACTCACCGTCTGTCACACTTCCAAGTCCCCCCCATGTATGGGAAACCACCGAGTATGCTAAGCAGATTAGATTGTTCAAAGAAGTGAGGAGGCCTGACGTTTATAAACAACGACCGCGGCCTGCGTGATAGATACCTGAAGGCATTGTGTATGTGCGTGACACGTATGCACAATTACATTCTATTACAGCTAGCTATCCAAATGGGCTGCCTGCCTTAAAAAAGGGAATGTAACGCATGGTGGGGCGCGGTGTGTTAGGGAAGCCCCGTCGTACGCGGGTAGGGAGCGGTCGCCTACCTTAAATGGACCAAGCTTTACCATCGCGGTAGACACGACTGCAGCCAAGGAGCGTTTAGCCTGCTTATCTACCTGAGGGCACTGTTGTATTTGCGTGCTATGCACGATTACGTGTTATTTGCAGCTAGCTCTCCAGACTAAGTAGCCTGCTTATATACCTGAAGGCACTGTTGTATTTGCGTGGCTATGCACGATTACATGTTAATTTGCAGCTAGCTCTCCAAACTCGTCTAGCCTGAGGATTGCCTGGAGGTACTGTGTATTTGGTGATCTACGCAAGATTAAAAGGTAATCTACAAGCTAGACTCAAAACTAGCTTAGCCTGCGTTGATATACCTGGGGTACTAGATTTTGGTGAAGAGCGCGCTGCCTTTTTAAGCCCTCTGAGTTTTTTCAAACTCCGTGGGCGCCAGCGTGCTGCAGTTTTTGCGCTTTTGCACTAAAAAGCGTGACCAATTTGACGTTGTGCGTTCTTATTCTTTTTTTAAGTGCTGACCCCCCAATTTTGGCAAGACAAGAAGTGTACACTCGGATTAAATGTAATATTTTTTATAGCCAGATCTCCAAACTCGTCCAGGCCAGAGTGATTTTCCTGGAGGGGGTACTGGTGTATTTATGTGAATATGCACAGCTACCGGTATGCACTATGAAAATCTTAACTGACAGCCGCTCTAAAAACTGGAATAGCCCAAACCAATTACCAATAGGCGAGTTAACCTGAAATGATGTGGTGAAACCTGCACATGATGCCAAAGTTATGCCGAAGGAGGAGCTGTAGCAATAAGTCATCAGACAAAGTACTAGCCACCCAGCACCCCCACCCCCCACCCCCCCAACACAACAACCAACAAAAAACACAAAAACACAATACACCCCACACCACCCAAAAAACAAATACCCACCAAACACAACAACACCCCCAAAACCCACCAAACCCAACCACCAACCCCCCCCACACCCCCCCCCCCCCCCCCCCACCCCCCCTCCACCGTTTTTCGTTTTGTCTAACCAGTACCTAAACAGAGATTATCCATTGATTGTCGTTTTCCATCTTTGCGGGGGGGGGGCGGAGGTGGGGGGGGGGGCGAGAAAGGCTGGGTGAGGGGGGCGTAAACGGGCGAAAAATAAAAATAAAAGGGCGGGAAAAAGAGAAAAGGATTAAAGACAAGAAACAACGCAGGCGAACGAACGACGGAAATGGCGGGGCCGCGAAATCGAAACACGAACGAAAACGATAAAGGGGCTGAAGGGAGGGGGTGGGCGGGGCGAGGCCGAAAACATCAAGAGAAAACACGGAAAACGAGAAACGAAAGTCGTACGCGGGCGAACCGGCGAAAAAAAACGCGGGGGGGCGGGCGCCCGAGTGGCGAAGCGAATGCCGAAAAACGGACGAAGTAAAAGACGCGCCGAACGAGGAACCGGGCGACGAACGATAAAAGGAAACCACAAATCGAAGCGAAAAAAAAATTAAAATAAAGGAGGAACGGGAAAGAACGGAGCGCAACTATACCGAGAGCCGCGGACAAATCTCGGACATGAAGACGACGGAACGAACGACAACGAAATCGAACGAACGACAACCGAAAACGAAATAACAACGCGCGACAAACAAAAAACGAACGAATCGAAGGGCCGAAACGAAACGACGAACGAAACGGAAACGGAAGCCGGAACGAAGGCGGAAAGGGGCGACGAAAAACGGGCCGGCGAAGGGCGAAAGAGACGAAGGCGAAAAGGGGGGGGCGGGCAAACGAAAGCGGAACGAAGGGGGGCCGCGAATAGCGCGTAGTCAGCGAAAAAAAATAAAGCGACCGCGAAAAAAATAAATAAGGAAAAAGCGAACTCGAAAAAAGCATGTACGCGGGGAAAAGAAAAGGAGAAACAATAAAACGACGGAGCGAAGGGCGATTGGGCGAAAAAGGGCGAATAAAAACGAACTCGACGAAAGATAGAGTAAGCGGCGATGGGCGAAGCGACGAACGGACGGGGGGGCGACGTCGAAAGGGCGATAAATAAAAAAGCGAAACTGAAAGCGACGAAGAACACGAAAATGCGAAAATAATCTGAAAACGCGACGAACACGAAATAAATAAAAAAAAACGGCCGAACCGAAAGAAAATAAAAAACGAAAACAGCGGGGGGCGCGAAAAACGAACCGCGAAGGGGGGGGGGGGCGAACCGAAAAACGAAAAAAAGCCGAAACGAAGCGAACGCCTCGCGCGAAAAAACGAAAAGCGTCGAACGGAAAAGCGAAGAACCGACGGAAACGAAAATATGGAAGGGGGAGGCGAAAACGAAAAACGGGAATACGAGGAAAAGGGGGGTGGGTCGGGCCGAAATAGCGGCGAAACGGGAAAACGAACGCGCAACGAAACGAAAAAATAGGCGAAGACGGCGCGAGGGGGCGAAACGCGCCGAAAACGAAAGCCGGACCGGCGAAAACGAAGCGAGAAACGAGATAGTGGCGATAAAGGACGAACGGGTGCGAAAAATAAATCGGAGAAGCGCGAGACGAAACCGGAAAGGAGCAGACGCGAAAAAAAACGCGAACGAAACGAAAAAAACGGAAAACGAATCGAGGCTGTACAACCGCCGAAAATCTCAAGGATGACTAGGAAAGCTTAAACACGGGGATTTGCTTTTTTGATGTGTTTCTTGATGTGTTTGATGCAAGACAGAGGAGTGATGCACGGAGGAAAGACGAGGAAGGAAGGAAGGAGGCCTGGTTGGCAGATATGTCTCATGAAGTGAGGTGACGGGGTGCTGCTGCAAGATAAGAGCTGAGATTTCGCAGGCCAGGCGAGTGAGGCTAGGCGAGCCAGTACCGGGTCACCAAGCTCAAGTAAGAGTTTACAGGCCAGGCAGTGAAGAAAGAGTGGGAAGTGGAAAGTTGGATTGGATTGTTACAGTTTTTTCAGCCGTCAGCTCGTCGGAACCAGGGTAATATATTGTGTCAAACAGGCCAGCGCTTAAAGCGCACTAACGTCAAATTGGTCACCTTGGCCAGTGCGAAAAGCGCAAAAACTGCGGGCTGCGCCCACAGGGAGTCGAAAAAACTGCGCGAAACGCGCAGTGAGACTCAAAAAGCGTGCGCGAAATCGCGCTACCGCGCGCACTTAGTAGTACCCTGGTCGGAACACGTATGTCGGAAACACCTAGGGTTAGAGGGTCGAGTCGAGTCGTCGAATATAGAGGGTCGCGAGTTTTTTAGAGAATGAGGTACTCAGACCAAGGACCTGAGACAGGACACACAGTAGGGTCAAAAAACCCGACTCCTCGTCCAGATAACCGTCCCAGGAAAAAACATGCTTGCGATCAGATTCGCCTCGCGATTCCGACTTGACCTACAATGTCTCGAAACAAGGGTTTTAGTTTCATTTCTCACTGCTTAATTTTTTGGTTATAATGGCGCATCCACCAGCCTCCATATAGCAGCCCCTGGTCCAAAACCTCAATATTGAAATGCATTGGAATGCTTGTCATATCAGATTTCTCGAAGCAAGCCAGTAATACAGGTTTGGCTTCAAGGACAGGGAAGGGAGAAGCTGCTTAGAAGCTGCTATGCAAGCCCAAAAAATGGAACTACCAGTAACCATCCCCCTGTGGGCAAGTTCTGATAATCTGTTATTCAGTAATCCAAGTGGTTGAAGAGGGGTGTGCACTCCCTATTTGTTTTTATAATTCTGTAGGCAAGGTGAGTGGCTAGTTCGGATACTCAAGCCTGACTGTGCGTATTATATATTGGACAGCGCATTCTGAGCATCCAATACCCAGGTTACTCTATCCACCTTCTCACCAGAAACGGCCTGTCACAGAAGAGGCCTCCAGACGAGCCCGGGGGATTGGGTGGTAGGGACTGGCCAGCCGCCAACCAAGCGCTTGCCAGTTGCAATCAAAGGAACATCGATGGAAGAAGAAAAAAACAGAAGGAGTGTACACTACGATCGCCTGAAGTGTAGCATTCCCTCTCTCGCAAATGCCCAACAGCTACGGAACGACCGCCGCCTGAACAGCGTCACCTTCAATTGCGTTCCTAACTCATCGCTTACCTGCCACCCGCCGTGCGTTTGGAATCTGCTACTTTTTATTCCCCAACTACGGCCCTGCCTAACTGACACCTTCTGCCCCCGGAAACCCCCGGCTCCACCCCACGGTGGTGTCCGAGGACCACCCTGGGGATGCTTCCTTGATTACGCTGAACTTGGAGTACGACGGGGCAGAAGGACACTAAACGCCGCCCTCCTCTACTGAGACCTTCGCCCCACGTCCCCCCACACGCTAAACCCCCTTCCTTACCACACGGTGTTGTCCGGACCTCTTTGAATCTGCTTCCTTTATCCACGCCGAACTAGGCGTACGCCTTTTCTTTTAGTTTCCCCCGGCCATAGCTCCTATCAAGCATTAATCTCCGCAGCACGCTCCGCACAGCCCAGTACAAGTCTACACTCATACGTCTACATCCCACCAAAAACCCTACCCTCCTACCCAACCCCTCGCGGCTGCGAAGCCGACTATGTACAACAGTTGTTGCCACTGCCACGGACAGCGCAGTGCAACCCCTTAGAGGTTGCAATTAACACCGTTGGTGTTAATTAAGTCTTACACCTTTAATTTCCATTCAATTGTTTCTCTGGGGCGGAGAGTCTCTAACAGTAACTGAGAGCTGTTGTAGCATCCCCTGCAAAGCCGACTTTTTACAACAGTTGTTGCCACTGCACGGACAGCGTCTCTGCCACCATGAAGTCATCTGCCGTTACATTAATTAGCAGCGACCCTGTGACCGAGTCGTAGGACACCTGAACAAAAAGTGTGAGGCTATACGTCAGTGTCTTTGTCTGTGTCTGTGTGAGGCTATATGTCAGTGTCTGTGTCCGTGTCTGTGTGAGGCTACATGGCAGTATCGTATCTGGTCTGTGTGAGGCTGCATGTCAGCGTCTGTGTCTGTGTAGGCTGCATGTCAGTGTCTGTGTCTGTGAGGCTACATGTCAGTGTAGTGTATGTGGGGATATGTGCAGCATGTTCGTGTCTGTGCGAGGGTGCCATGGCAGAGTTGTTGTCTGTGTCGTGAGGCGAGGTGTCGTGTTCGTGCTGTGTGAGGCAATGGCAAGAGTGTCTGTGTCTGTGTGAGGTTATGTGTCAGTGTTCCGTTTGGTTCTGTGTGAGGCTACAGTCAGTTGTCTGTGTTGTGAGAGTTAGAGTTAAATGGCAGTTTTAGTGTCGGTGTAGGAGTCGTTGGGCACCGGCAAACAAGTGAGATGGAAGCCAACCATGTCGGTGGCGCCCCAGAGCAGCAAAAGGGGCCGGCTGACCCCCCTCACGCACACCGTCATAAGGCTTTCAACATGACTTTATTCAATTTGAATTTAACAACATTTGCATTTGAATTTAATACATTGATTTAGTATATATTTAATAGTAATGTTACAAAATTAAATGGATTAAATTTAAAATTATTGTTTGGTCTTCATTATGGTCGGGGTGGGTAAGTTCTTCTGAGCCAAAGTGGGAACCAATGGGCTTTTACATGCAATGAACGCAGTGTAGGTTTTTTAGGGTCTGTGTGGTCAGTTGACCACCGGACAGCTCATGGTAAGTTTAATGTTGATATAATATAAATCTAAACCTTGAAGCTAGGAGTCATATCGTGTATCAAAGAATAAGAATGGCAGGTCTTACCTGCCAGATGAACGCAAGTTGGGCCCATAGCAGTGGACAGACAACCTACTGATATGGACGGTAGTGGGGGCAACGCAGCGCGAAAACCCCCAATCCACCACCACGCGACCCCACCCCCCGGAGAAACAAACCAACCCACCACAGAAACAAAAGGGAAACCAAGTAAATAAAATGAATTAAATACACAAATAAATAAATAAATGAACGAAACAAAACATATAGATAAACGGAACTGGGATAGCTATTAGCAATACTAAACAGCACCAATGAATGAGAAAATACGTGAAAGAAAAAAAAGAGCACAACGTGAACACGGTATGCCAGTATATTAGGAGAGGAGAGGATTAGGAGATGAGATATATAGAGAGGAGGAGAGGGAGATAGAGAGGAGCGACGAGATATGAGAGAGAGAGAGGATATGGATAAGAGTACGGGAGTACCGGGGGGCAGGGGGCAGAAAAAAGGGCGAGAAAAAAAGAAGAAAAAAATAAAAAACGGGAATAAAAAAAGGAACAAAGATAAAACCACACAACAGACCCAGACAGCCCCCCCCCACCCCAATCATAGTTACGGTGCCCGTTTGACCTTTGGCCACCACCTATCTTTGGGATTGGTTAATCATGGGTTGGAACTTGAAGCCCCTCCATTAACACACCACCAACACCCAACCATTATACGCCCCCGCCCCCGTCCCTCCCGTTGGTCCAAACCTTGTTTTGGGCATGGGTTTGCAAAACCGGTTTTCTCTGCGAGTACATGCAAGCTTTAAAACATTGTGACGGACGCATACCCTTGCGATGGTTGCCCTTGTGCACCCACAAGCACACAACACCAAACGCGGGGACCGCCTTCCCCCCACCCCCCCCCACACGAAAAAAAGAAAAAACACGACAACGAACAACAAAAAAAGTCACACACACAAAAAAAAAACCAAAACCAAAAAAAAAAAAAAAAACCACAAGTTATCCACACCACCACCACACAAAAAACACCATGTACAGCAGACCACAAAGAAAATAACCAATCGACCGAGGAATGAAGAGTATGTGTCAGACTCAAGGAAATTCCAACAAACAAAGAAGCACAACCAGACACACCCTAGCCAAACTATAATGCACTCCCCTCCTCCTATGACACGCACCCACCAAGCACCACACATACTCCGTATCTGCCCCCCTCCACTTCAGCTGTGGGCTTTGCCATAGCTGAAAAGGCAAACGGGACGATGAGCATCGACAACGTTTGCGCATCATCTGACTCCGCTAAAAGCATCGGACCTGCTTCCCTGCCACCTCAGCTGTGATCGATAGTCGACCCCACTGAAAAGGCTGAACCTGCGCAATCGCAACTGTATATAATTAAAGCTTCTTCTTAGCGAGCATGTATTCAGTTCGGCCCGAAGAACAATCCTGTTCACCGTAACTGCTCCCGAAGTCAACTCGATCTGGGACTTGGAAACATCGCTAGGTTCATCCATTCAACTTTGCCGCGTGCTCGCTATAGCACAATGCACAGCGACGACATGTTTCTCGATGCAGTGGGAAGAAGTTACAGTCAAGTTGCTGATTTGAGATGTTTCGGTCAAGGTAGGGCGAGAATGCTCAGCGAGATTTTTCATTCGGTCAACTTTGATGCGTACTTGCTATGGCACAATGCGGAGCGAACATGTTACTCAATGCAGTGGGAAGAATTTGCAGTCAAGTTTGTGACATGGGATGGATGCGATTCGGAGATTTCTGACAGGTCCGCTGACTCACCACGTCACCTCCCGTTGTGCGCAGCGACAGGTCTCTTGACGCAAGGAAAGGTCTTGCAGAGATGCAGGGGGTAAGGACGAACTGTGGCGCTACCGAAATCAGGTGGATGAACTCTGGCGGGAGAAAAGGGAGAAATCGGGCGGGATACCACCAGGTAGAATACGCAGGAGGCGAAGGTTGGCATAAGGCAGAATTCCGCAGGAGGCCAATCAGGCAGAAGTTGAAGCAGGAGGGATTAAAAGCGTGAATTGGCTGAGCGGGAATTGGCTGGGCGGGAATTGGCTGAGCGGGAAGTCGGTTAAGTCGGTAACGCGATGACACCACCACGACCACCACGACCACGACCATGATTTCTTTTTATTAATAGATATATATATATTTCTTTTTATATTACATATATTATATATATATATATACAGGGGGGGGGCAGAAAGACAGATTTTTGGGACCGCACCTTCGATATGGTGTCCGATTCAGATGGGAGTTGGAATTGTGGACGTTTCATACAAAAAAGATGGGGGAAAATAAGTTGGCTAAAAGTTTTTTACCCCCCCCCCCCCCCCCCCCCTCCTAAAACCCAATTACCTCACCCTACCCCCCCTAAAATGGGGGTCATTCGAAAGATCTTTTAAAGCCCATTCAGTTATGCTCTTACATCTTTCATGGGGTTTATCCAAACGTGATTTATCGCGATGTTAAGATTTTGGCCGCTTTGGTTGAAAAAAACTTTGGACCCCTCTAACTATGGTACAACTTTATTTTTGGCTAAAAAAAAAAAACTTTTTTTTTTATATAGTTTGAGGATAGGCTCTATCCAAAGCGAAGGTGCGGTACGGCAGCTTTTTTCTTGCCCCCCCCTCGTATATATATATATATATAATAAATACACGAATAAATAAATGGAGACATAAATGAGTACATAAATAATGAACACAAATAGAGAACAATATGAACTGTGCATCTCTCTCTCTCTCTCTCTCTCTCTCTCTCTCTCTATATATATATATATAAATAAATAAATGGAGACCTAAATGAATAAATAAATGAACAAAAATAGAGAACAACATGAAGTGTGCATATCTATTTGCCCCATCAGTACAAAACGTACCTCGCCGTCACAGTACATCTCCACCCCCTGTTCGATTGTTGAGTAGCTGAGTTCCCCAAACAAGAATAAAGAAGCTGAAAAACCAAGACTAAGTATTGTTCCCATATGATCCCATAAGTTTCCATAAGTTCAAAACGTACATCGCCGAGTTGCTGAGTTCCCCCCAAAATAATAGAGAGGAAAACAAACCAGGAAAATTGGAAATTAGTACGCCATGCCAAAGGTGGGGAATTGAGGAAACCCTCCCGTTTGCATGCATGTGTACATATTGGAGAATAGCTACCATGTTGGGTTTATTTTGGTTTCGCAGACCCTCTGCGCCTGAGCTTGGACTACAGCACGGAGGGAAGTTCTCTACCTTCAAGGCGGCAAATCTGAGATTTGTGATCCTGGCCAGGGCTCAAACCTCAGACCCATCTGATCGTTGACTGGGTAATACTATACCATACAGCCCAGAGCTCGAAACTTACAAACCAGGAATATATAGTTTGCCCAATAGTACAGTACATACCTCACCATCACGGTAAATACCCCCCCCCCCCCCCCCTCCCCCCCTGTACGATTGCTGAGTAGTATAGTATAGTACAGTACATACCTCACCATCACGGTAAATAACCCCCCCCCCCCCCCCCCCCCCCCTCCCCCCCTGTACGATTGCTGAGTAGTATAGTACAGTACAGTACATACCTCACCATCACGGTAAATACCCCCCCCCCCCCTCCCCCCCTGTACGATTGCTGAGTAGCTGAGTTCCCAAAGGAACAATACTGAAGAACACAAATTAAGAATACCTAATTATATATGATTCCAAACAGGACAAAGCGTACCTCGCCGTCACGGTAAATCTCCACCCCCTGCACGAATGCGGATTTGCCAAGTACCTGAAAATATAAAATGAACAAGAATACATACAACTATACAATTGTCTATATTCGCCTATATCTATCTATAATTCCAAACAGTACAAAGCGTACCTCGCCGTCACGGTAAATCTCCACCCCCTGTACGATCGCTGAGTAGCTGAGACCAACATGAGGAGGGGGAAGGCCGATGATCTTAACAGATTCATATTTCAACTTGCGAGCGTCTGTACAAGGTGGGGGGTGTTTTAGAGCCTAAAATGATGTGATGGTGCGTATGGGAGGAAATTGAGATTGACTTTGGTTGGAAGTTGGTTTGAAGTTGGGGGATAGACTTTGGTGGAAATTGGGGGTTGGGAGTTGGGTGGAAATTGAGGGTTGGTTTGAAGTTGGTTTGAAGTTGGGGGTTGGAAGTTGGTTGGGAATTGGGGGTTGGTTGGAAGTTGGTTGGAAGTTGGGGGTTGGAAGTTGAGGGTTGGAAGTTGGTTGGAAGTTGGCTGGAAGGTAAGATTGACTTAATCTGAACAAAAATGTCAAATGAGTAGCGTCGAGCTTTACGTTAATCTAGGATAACCCCTTACAAAACCCGTCAAATCTTTCAAATTGCTATGTGTTTCTGTATTGCAGTACAGTATATGGCTCCAGACTTCAAGGCTACTCATCAAGCTCATTATTGCCAAACAGCACCGTATTGCCACATATCGTACTGTCACACATCGTACTGCCACACATCGAATTGCTCTAAGCTTTTACCTACCTTGAGCAGCTGACTCGGTTGGGACCGCCACGTCCATCCACACCCCACTCCTTGCCACCCTGTCACCCCCACCCCACTTATCGCCACCCTGCCACCCCCACCCCACTCATTGCCACTTACCTTGAGCAGCTGACTCAGTCGGGTTGGATGGGCCAGATGGTGTGCTGTGGATCTCACCCTTCACCAATCCACTGTAGGTGCCTGTCCTGTAGGCTCCGTACCACACCTGGGTGAAGGTACAGCCAACAAAAGATTCTGATTAGAGATGGTGAATTTAGGAAACCATCATTTATATGCTCCTACCATACCTTTGTGATGGTACAGCCAACAAACGTTTCTGATTAGAGATGGCGAATATAGTAAATCTTCATTTATATGCTCCGTACAACACCTTTGTGATGGTACAGCCAACAAACATTTCTGATTAAAGATGGGGAGTTTAGTCAACCGTCATTTATATGCTCCATACCACACCTTTGTGATGGTACAGCCAACACACGTTTTTGGCGGAGCCCCCTCTTCTGGGGGGCGGGAGCCCCTAGTGTTACCCATTTGTCCGTCCGTCCGTCCATCCATCCATCCATCCATCCGTCTGACCGTGATGAAGCCCGACACGTCAGCCAACGGTCTCGTAACTAACTCGCTTCCGTTGCCACGTCGCTCCCTCGCGATCACTCTCCGCCATTTTTTTATACAATTTGTTGATTAGAGATGTCAGTCTTGAGAGATGTTCATACAATTTAGTCAATCTTCATGTTTAGGGGCCTTCAATCTTACTCTGTTCTTATTTTTAAAGCTTCATTTATAGGGGCCTTCAATCTTATTTTATTTTTTTATTTCCAAGTTATAAACCAGCCATCCCATGCCATTCGTTGTGGACAAGTTCATTGTATTCGTGTATGTATGTAAGTATGTATGCATGTATGAATGTAGTTACAGTCCAGGGGTAGCCAAATAGGCTAAAGGGACTTGCTCAACCATGATAGCAGAAAGGGCTAAAATGAACAAGTCCTATGCAGCGTTGCAAGCGACGCGGAATACGCGGAGTGTGTTGGCAACGGAACGAGAGGTGGCAACGATGGAGCTGATCGAAGCGAGTTAGTTACGCGACCGTTGGCTGATGTGTCAGGCTTCAATTTATTTTTCGTTCAAACGGACAAATGGGTAAACATGGGGGGGCTCCTGCCCCCTTGAAGAGGGGGCTCCGCCAAAAAGACACTGCTAAACTGCATACATCCATTATGAGCAATTCAGCGGACCGTTTGGGAATCAATAGGTTGACACGTCGACAGGTCGTAGTTCGGACCTCTATGTTGTCAGGCCTAATTCTCAATCTCATTTCCATTCTCAGGCAAATGTTTCAGCCCAGAATTATCAAAAGTAAAGGCTGAATCTGAAGTACAGAGTACGACCTATTTCGAGAAGTCCTAGGCAGCGTCCCAAGCGACGTGAAGAATTGGCGATAAGAGTGTTGGCAATGGAATCAAGCGGACCGAAGCCAGTTAGTTACGAGACCGTTGGCTGATGTGTCAGGCTTCGTCTGGGGGGTGGGGTGGGGGGGCGGTCGCACAGATGAACAAACGGACAATGGGTGACCTTGGGGCTCCCGCCCCCCAAAAAGGGGGGGGGCTCCGCCAAAACAATGATTCCCAAACGATCCGCTGAATGGCTATAAGTGTTTCTTTCAATGACCCCCTCCTGATAATCCAGAATTACAAGATATATTCTTAGGCTTTGGCTGAAATCTGATGTGAGAATCAATACACCCCTTGGGGAGAGTCCCAACATACACCCGATGATATGTCACCACCGACGTTCACCAAAACACCATTGTCCGCGTTCAACCCACCGCACCTCCAATGATATGTCACTACCGACGTTCAAGGTAACGCCATTATCGGCGTACAACATGCCACCGCACCTCCAATGATTTGTCCCCACCGACGCTCAAGGTAACTCCATCATCGGCATACAACACTCCTGCAGCGTCCACGCCAACATGTAATACAGGGTCCTTGTTAGCCGGGTCCACCTCCACGGGATCCTCTAATAGCCAGAATGGAATCGGCTTGTTGTCCTTGGAGGAAGCATTGCCTGTTGGTTGGATCATCATCATGTGCCCTTCCAGCTTGTCCTGCAGAATTAGAAAAAGGGGGTGAAGATGGAAGTTCACGGGAAGCCGAACAGCGAAATAGGCATTCAGAAAGAGGAATTGGTTGGTTGTCAACGGAGAAAGCATTGCCAGCTGGTTGGATCATCTTCATGTGCCCTTCCAACTTGCCCTACAGCATAAATAAATAAATAAATACATCAATACATGATGGTTGGATCATCATCATCATCATGTGCCCTTCCAGCTTGTCCTGCAGAATTATAAAAAGGGCGTGAACATGGCAGTTGAGCCGTTGAGGGGAAGCCAAACAGCAAAATAGGCATTTTAAAGAGGAATCAGTTTGTTGTCCTTCAAGGAAGTATTGCTTGTTGGTTGGACCATCATCATGTGACCTTCCTGCTTGTCCTACAGCATAAATACACAAATAAATAAATACACAAATAAATAAATACACAAATAAATAAATACATAAATAAATAAATACACAAATAAATAAATGAATGTTGGGTGGACCATCCTCAGGGGACCTTCCAGCTTGTCTTGCAGAATAAATAAATAAATAAATAAATAAATAAACAAATACATACTTGAATAAATGAATATATAAACCATAAACCCCAAACCTGTATTGATGTATATATATAAATGTTGGTTGGACCATCATGTGACCTTCCAGATTGTCCTGCAGAATTAGGAAAAAGGGCGTGAACTATATGGCAATGTAGAGAGCTTCTCCATGTGTACTTCGCTGTACTGCCCCAACACTGATATGTGACAATAAAGAGGACGCCTGCATGTGTACTTTGCTGTACTGCCCCAAGACTGATATGCGACAATGAAGTGGACGCCTGCATGTGTACTGTGCTGTACTGCCCCAACACTGATATGTGACAATGAAAAGGACGCCTACATGTATACCGTGCTGAACTGCCTCCACCCTAATATATCACATCTGACATGGCCGAGAGCGCCTGCACTATTTCTGTACTGTACACAGGGATATTTTTCAAATCAAAAAGATGAAATCTTATTCCCTTTCATTTTATTCCTCCCCCTTTTCCTCCCAAAACAGGATCCTTATTCCGATTTTGGTCATTTTGGGTAAATTTTAGTCGAATTCAGTAAAAAAAAAAAAAAGGTTTCTTATTCCGGCAATCTTGGCAAAAACGGGGTCTCGTATTCCGATCGGAATATGTTCCGGAAAAATTATCTCTGACTATACATCCCCTACCTTCACATGTCATATATGAAGAGGTGCAGACCGCTTGCATGTGCACTGTGTTGTACTGCCTCTACATTCATATAATATATGACAATGTAGAGGACGCGTGCATGTGTACTGTGTTGTACTGCCCCTACCTTCACATACAATATATGACAATGTAGAGGACGCGTGCATGTGTACTGTGTTGTACTGCCCCTACCTTCACATATAATATATGGCAATGTAGAGGACGCTTGCATGTGTACTGTGTTGTACTGCCCCTACCTTCACATGTCATATATGACAATGTAGAGGACGCTTGCATGTGTACTGTGTTGTACTGCCCCTACCTTCACATATAATATATGACAATGTAGAGGACGCGTGCATGTGTACTGTGTTGTACAGCCCCTACCTTCACATATAATATATGACAATGTAGAGGACGCGTGCATGTGTACTGTGTTGTACTGCCCCTACCCTAATATATCATATATGACAAGGTATTGACCGACTGCATGTGTACTGTGTTGTACTGCCCCTACCTTCACATGTCATATATGAAGAGGTGCAGACCGCTTGCATGGTATGTGTGATATGCCCCTACCTCACATACAAATATGACAATGTAGGAGGACCGCGTGAACTGTGTACTGTGTGTAATGCCCCTACCTTCACATATATATATACAATGTTGAGGCGCGTGCATGTGTACTGTGGTTGTCTGCCACATTCACATATAATATAGGCAATGTAGAGGACGCGTGCATGTGCCTACCAGTGTTGTAACTGCCCCTACCTTAACATATAATATATGCAAGGTGAGATGCGTGGTATGTGTCTGTGTTGTACTGCCCCTACCTTCACATATAATATATGACAATGTAGAGGACGCGTGCATGTGTACTGTGTTGTACTGCCCCTACCTTCACATGTCATATATGACAATGTAGAGGACGCGTGCATGTGTACTGTGTTGTACTGCCCCTACCTTCACATATAATATATGGACACTATTGAGGACGCGTGCATGGTTGTACTGTGTTGTACTGCCTCCCTCACATATAATATATGGTACAATGTAGAGATGTGTGCATGGTACTGTGTTGTACTGCCCCGACCTTCACATATAAATTTATTAGGACAATATAGAGGACGCAGTGCAGTGTACTGTGGTACGACCTACCCTAGAATTATCATATATGACAAGGTATTGACCGACTGCATGTGTACTGTGTTGTACTGCCCCTACCTTGATATACGACAAGGTCGAGAACACCTCCATTTGCGCATCCAACTTCTCATCAGCTGGAAGTGTAACAAGAAGAGAGAACGCCTGCATGTGTACTGTGTTGTACTGCCCCTACCTTGATATACGACAAGGTCGAGAACACCTTCATTTGTGAATCCAACCTCTCATCAGCTGGAAGTGCGACAAGAAGAGTGACACGCGAAGCCGCGACATCTTCGGTCGTTACTCCAGCGCCGACTCTGTGGCGTTGCATGGGTATGATGGTGCCTCCTCTATAAAATACGGGGATGTGTCCAAGAGGGGCGGGGATAGTGCGGGTGACGGGGCCATCGGTGTAGGCGAAAGTCCAGGCATCGTACCATCGGCCCTGCATGGGTGTGGAGGGTGCGGAGGAGTGTGTGTGGGGGGGAGTGTGTGTGTGGATGTGATAGTGGGGATAGTGGGGGAGACGGGACCATCCGTGTAGTCGAAAGTCCAGGCATCATACCATCGGCCCTGCATGGGTGTGGACGGTGCAGAACTGTGTGGATGTGTGGGAGTGTGTGTGTGGTAGTGTGTATGTGAGTGTGTGTAGGAGTGTATGTGGGGAGTGTTTGTGTGGGTATGTGTGGGAGTGTGTGTGTAGAAGTGATAGTGGGGATAGTGTGGGTGACGGGGCCATCAGTTTAAGCCAAAGTCCAGGCATCATACCATTGGCCATGCATGATGTGTGGGAGTGTGTGTGGGGGAGTGCGTATGTGTGATAGTGTGTGTGTAGAAGTAATATATAGTGGGGATAGTGTGGGAGACGGGGCCATCGGTGTGCGAGAAAGTCCAGGCGTGGTACCATCGGCCCTGCATGGGTGTGGAGGGTGCAGAGGTGTGTATGTGTTGGAGTGTGTGGTGGGGAGTGCGTATGTGTGATAGTGCGTGTGTAGAAGTAATATATAGTGGGGATAGTGTGGGAGACGGGGCCATCGGTGTGCGAGAAAGTCCAGGCGTGGTACCATTGGCCCTGGGTGGGTGTGGAGGGTGCAGAGGTGTTAGTGTGTGTGGGGGGGGGAGTGTGTGTGGGGGAGTGTGAGTAGCAGCTGTAGGAATATAATTTGCTGCCATTAAGATGCCCACTCCTGTATCCGCCATGTACATTCAGGCATAGGATCGCAAACGTTGTACTGCAGGATCCCACGAGGGTGCAAACAAGAAGCACACATAAGGGCTTTTGCTGCTCGTCCAGCTCCCTCTGGCCCTTGTACACCTGCTTAACCTGTTAGACTTTTGGACATAGCAAATCCCTGTTTCAACGAATATCCTCAATGGCATGGCCATGGGTCTTGAGGACCTCAAAACCTCACCGGAAGCATACATCTAGTGGTAGTGGTGGTGGTGGTGGTGGTGGCGGCGGCGGTGGTGGTTGATAGAGCAGAAAGCAAAAACAAAAACGAAAACACACCTGGACACATGGCCTACCGTCCAATGCTCCCAAGCTTGCATACCCCTCCCCCCTCCCGGCCTCCCCCCTCAATCTGCGAGCAAGCAGCTAAATGAAGCCTGGCAGGCAGGGCTTTTTTCCCCCGCTATGTACAGCGATTGCAAGTTTTGACCCCTTGTTGGCAAAATTCTCGAAAACAAATGTAAACAAAAAGTTTTTGTTTGCCCTAAATGACCCCCAAAGGCTTTAAAAGGAAGTAAAAGCTACAAAAAACAATAAAACGCTGTCCCTGGAGGAGGCTTAAAACCACGAAGCTAGAAAAAACCACTTTCAGATTTGAAAACAAAAAACTGCTAGCAGGGAGTTCGCGTTGAGAACATATTTCATTCTTGCAGAAAACCCTTCTTATAGTGCATTCCTTCTTGCAGAAAACCCTTCTTATAGTGTATTCCTTCTTGTACAAAACCCTTCTTATAGTGTATTCCTTAGTAGAATAATAACTCTTCTTAAAATTTTACCCTAAACCATTGTAGTTGTATTGGTCCTTCAATGACTTGGGTTTGGGTTACTGTGTTGCATGATGCATCAAGTTGGTGAGATCGCATTTGACTCATTCGTCTTATTTGACTCATTTACTGAAGTCAATCTATTCCCCGACCTCCTGCAGGAACAGGGCACTGAAGGGCCAGTACGAAATATAACCTTTATGTCCCTAGCAACTTGCAACAGGGTTAGTCTGCACCTGTCCTCGTGCCCCCCTTGTCTCGTCCCCCAAGTCCCAAGACCAGCGACTAGTACAGAGCAAAACAAACGAACTAGGTATTGCGAAGGAACACCAACAAAGTAGCGAAAGAACCCAGTCCAAGAAGGAGGGGATACAGGAAAGGAAGCTTCTATGGGGCTAGGGAGATATATCAGTTGCGGCCTGAGCGGTGGCCAGGGCGGCCGTAAGCTCGTCAATGCGGACCTCGTGGCGGGCAATCTTGCTGTGGAGTTCACTGACTTGGTACAGCAGGTTGTTGATAGCACCCTGTTTGTGGTTTAGTTGTGAAGTGAATCTGCAGGCGTCGGCATGGGCTTCTCCATGCCGATGCCTGCAGATTCACTTTACAACTGAACCACAAACAAGGTGCTATCGACAATCTGCTCTACCAAGTCAGTGAACTCCACAGCAAGATTGCCCGCCGCGAGTCCCGCATCCACAAGCTGACGGCTGCCCTGTCCACCGCTTAGACCGATACTCATGTGTCTCCCTAGCCCCTAGAAGTTTCCTTTCCTCTATCCCCTGCTCCCTGGACTGGGTTCTTTTGATAGTTTGTTTGTGTCCCTTCACAATCCCCAGTTCTTTTGTTTTGCTCAGTAGTAGTCCTTTTCTTCGACATTTTTGGCCAACACTTTCTGGCCTTTGTGTTGCATAGCATTTATCGCTTCATTTTCGACTCTCTCTCTCTCTCTCTCTCTCTCTCTCTCTCTCTCTCACACACACACACAATACCTTGCTCCCACATAAGTGAATCAAAATGCCTCTCCATTGGAATACCAGTTGGGTCCCCCTCACTCATACAGGATAACGGGGCATGTATTGTTTCACCTTATCCTCCACACTCCGTACCCGCATTAAGATAGTTGTTTACCACGTCATCGCATTTAGGGCTGACTACGGTGAAATTGTAGGCCCCCTCAACCCCACCATGTGAGTGTCCCTCCCCCTCCACCCTCCAGCCCTACCAGATCTCAACCTAGGAGGGATCTGCCACCCACAAAGCGGTCTAGATAAAAGAAGCATATGTCATGGAGCACGACCCTATGAATGATCCTATGCTGCATGATGGTAGGCACAGTGAAGCATGGGGCGACAGTTTGGGTGGTCATGTTCTCCAACAAAGTGTGCCCCTCCCCTGCCATCATGTCGTATTGTGAGGAGCCCAACTGGATTGTGGGGGAACCCGGGCGGAAGGGCAGCGCTGAGGAGGGGCGCTAGTCGTTGGACAAGTTCTATGCGGCGTCGCATGCGACACTAAAAAATGGCAGAGAGTATTCGCGATGGAGCGACAGGTGGCAACGGAAGCGAGTTACTTACGAGACCGTAGGCTGACGTGTCAGGCTTCAATTTTCGGTCGGTCGGTCACGACCAGCTGAGGGGTCGCGACCGCGGTTGGTTGGTCGGTCGGACGGACAAATGAGTAACCCTGGGGGGCTCCCGCCAAAAATGAGCAACTGCCACCTCAACAAGGTGGTCAGGGTCATGCCCCTCAACAAGTCCCTCTAGATATGATGCAACATATCAACATATGAGACACCAGATTCTGGCTGACCTCGTGGATGTTGTTGTTGTTGTTGTTGTTGTTGTTGTTGCAGTTGTTTGATTGTTTCTGTTGTTTCTGTTGTTGTTGTTTCTGTTGTTTTGGTTGTTGTTGTTGTTTCTGTTGTTTCTGTTGTTGTTGTTGTTGTTGTTGTTGTTGTTCTTGTTGTTAGGACAAAACAAGAGTCTACTTGTCGAGGTTATTTTACCAGTGATGTCCACAACGACATGCATTGAGATGGTGGACTTGTGTTGCATATCATTTATCGCTTCATTTTCGACTCTCTCTCTCTCTCTCTCTCTCTCTCTCTCTCTCTCTCTCTCTCTCTCTCTGTCTCTCTCACACACACACAATACCACGCATTGAGATGGTGGAGAGATCAGCAGCCTAGAGACTTCCTGGTATTCGCAGCCATACCACAGAATCAGAGCGCGCTCCATGAGCTTAGCGCGGGCAGACCTTGTGTAGTAGAAGTTGTGAAGAGATCTGCAACCGAGAGTCTGACTTGTGAAGAGATCTGCAGCCTAGCTCTAGTACTCGCAGCCAAACCACAGATTCAGCTTAGCGCGGGCGGACCTTGTGTAGTCGAAACCAAATGTAAGCACTGTGGTACGGGAGCCCCATGGAAGGCTTCTGTACTCCAGCTGTTACACTTGGTTTCGGCTAGCCAAGGACAGCCCGCGGACAACTAGATCCCTGTCCTCCTACATCATTCTCTCTGAGCAGCCACCTGTTCTGGCTGCACAGTCGCTACCGATTACGGCAAGGACAGCCCTCGGACAACTAGATCCCTGTCTACCTACATCGTTTTTTCTGCGCAGCCATCTGTTCCGGCTGCACAGCCACTACCGATTACGGCGAGGACAGCCCTCGGAAAACTAGATCCCTGTCTACCTACATCGTTCTATTCAAGCTTTCCGTGGCTAGCGAGGGCGGTCCTTGTGTAGTCGAAACCAAATGTAAGCACTGTGGTACGGGAGCCCCATGGAAGGCTTCTGTACTCCAGCTGTTACACTTGGTTTCGGCTAGCCAAGGACAGCCCGCGGACAACTAGATCCCTGTCCTCCTACATCGTTCTCTCTGAGCAGCCATCTGTTCCGGCTGCACAGCGGCTACTGATTACGTCGAGGATAGCCCGCGGACAACTACATCCCTGTCCACCTACATCGTTCACTCTGAGCAGCCATCTGTTGCGGCTGCACAGCCACTACCGATTACGGCGAGGACAGCCCGAGGACAACTAGATCCCTGTCCACCAACATCGTTCTCTCCAAGCTTTCCGAGGCTATCCCCAAAACCAGCCTTGATTTGCATGATAGGCTTGACTGCGAGCTTGCCTTGCGCTGCTTTGTATAGACGCTACCTGTATCCGTTTCACGTTGCATACACATTTGGAGTCTACTAGTGCACCAGAATGATGTGACCATCATCATCATCATCATCACCATCATCACCATCATCACCATTATCATCATCACCATCATCATCCTTATCATGAGCCCGCGGACTCATGATAAGGAATGACAACTAGATCCCTGACCACTTGTTCTCTCTGGAAGGATATCATCCATCCATACATGATTGTTTGTAGGGAACCAAATATAAGTACTGAACGAACCAGCCGTACAGTCACGTGCACCGTCACATGTGCCGTACAGTCAAGCGCATCATATGATGTCTGAGGCCGACCGCGAGCTCATCACATGATATCATATGAGATCACTACGTACAAGTTGAATTCAAAGTGTAGAGAGATCTGCATCCTAGTCACCCCTTGGTGTTCCCAGCCGACCACGAGCTTAGCGCTAGAGGACCTTGTCCTGTCCATGTGACCATCATCATCATCATCATCATCATCATCATCAACACCATCATCACCCTCATCGTCATCATCAGCAACAGCCGCAGCAGCACCATCATCATCATTATCATCATCATCATCATCACCCTCATCATCATTATCATCATCACCATCATCATCACTATCATCATCACCATCACCACCAATGTGTAGTCGAGACCAAATGTGTAGTCGAGACTAAATGTAAGCACTGTTGTACTGGAGCATTTATTTTGGGCTTTTCATAGCAGCTGCTTGGCAGCTCCCTGAGCCGGCCACTTTGCTACATCGAACTATTTCAGCAGTTCTGAACAGCTGATTATGCCACCTTCAAGCTGCTTGAGGTTGCGCCAGGTTTGGCTAAATAGCCAGACAAGGGAGCTGCCTAGAAGCTGCTGCTCGTAGCTGAAAAGAGAAACACTGCACTGGAGCCTCGTTGGCGGCTCTCAAACCCTGGTACTTCCATTTGGTTTGTTTTTTGGTTTGATTTTATTTGGTTAGCTTGGTTTGGTCTGGGTGGGTATGGTTTGGGTTGTGTTGTGTGGGGTCATGTACTCATGTGGGGGGAGAGACACAGATGTAACCCACAGTTTTTCTTGTCGGCTTCGAGCAGCAGCTTCTAGGCAGCTCCCCTGGCTGGTTAATCAGCCAAACCTAAAGCAAACTAGTGCACCTTTTAGCTGACGTAATAATAGCTTTTTGTAGCTTGTATAGCCTTGTTTTGCTTTTTAGGGCCATTAAGGGCAAAACAAGAAGACAAAAAATAGCGATCATTTCGTCAAAACGCGGTCAAAACTAGCGATCACTATATATAGTGGAGAAACAATTCCTGTTGCACTGCATGAATTCCATACCTCTGGGAATGTTGCCTCCACACTATCAGCGCCTTGTGTCACCACAGGTACCACCATCACAGAGTCTCCCAGCATCCACTGCAGGGATGATGCTGGAGCAAGCTTGGGGTCCTCGGGAGCTATGAACAGCGGCGGGCGGGCCTGGAGGTGGTGGTGGTGGTGGGGGGGGGGGTGAGAGGGGTGGGGTGTGGTGGGGGGGGATGCAGGGTAGGGATGATGCCGGAGCAAGCTTGGGGTCCTCGGGAGCTATGAACAGCGGCGGGCGGGCCTGGAGGTGGTGGTGGTGGTGGTGGTGGGGTGGGTGAGAGGGGTGGGGGTGGGTGCGGGGGGGTGGGGTGGGATGCAGTGTAGGGATGCTGCCTTAGCAAGCTTGGGGTCCCCGGAGCTACGAACCAGCGGTGGCGGGCACTGGAGATGGGGGGGGGTGGGGGGGGGGTGGGGGGGGGGGGGCAGGTCAGGGGGATGAGAGGGTGGAGTTGGGGGCGCGGGGGGGGGGGGGGGGGGGGTTGGGGGTACAGAGATGGTCGGGGGGGGGGGTGGGAGAGGGTGGAGGTGGGTGGGGGGCGGGTGGTGGGGGTGTGAGGGGTGAGGGTGAGGGTTGAAGTGGGGTGGGTGGTGAGGGTGGGGGTGGTGGGTTGAAGTGGGATTCCAGTGGTGGGGTGCAGTGCAGGTAGGGGTGGGGTTGAGTGGTGAGGGGTGTGTGGGTGGTGGGGTGGGTGGGGGGGGGGGGGGGGGGTAGAAGTGCAGAGTCGGGGGGGGGGGGTGAGAGTGGTGAGATAGTGGGGGGGGGTGGTAAAAGGTTAGGTCGGGGTTGGGGTGAGCTGCGAGGGTGGGGTTTGCTGTAGGATGGTAGGTGTTGGGGTGAGGTGAGAATGTGTTGTTGAGTGGGGTGGGGTTGGGTGGCGTGGGTGGGATCGAGTGGGTGGGGGGTGCATTGATAGCCGGGGGTGGGGTGATTGGGGTTGGGTTGGGTGGGGTGGGTTGGAGGGTGGGGGTTGCAATGCAGGTCAGGGGTGTGATGCTGAGGGTTTGAGTGGTTTCAGGGGGTGGTGTGGGGGGGGTCCTGGTTAAGCAGGGGGTGAACCGACGGGGGGAGGAATGGCGAGGGGGCGGAAGGGCAGGTGCAGGGGGGGGGGGGCAGGGGGGTGGGTTGAGGGGCGGGAGAGGGGGAGGGGAGAGGGAGGGAGGGTCCCTTGGTCGGGTTTTTCTGGGAGGGGTGGGTTCGTGAGGGTTGGTAGTAGGGTGGGGGGGGGTGAGTGGGTGGGGTGGAGTGTGGAGTGAGTGGGTTGATGTAGGGGTGGAGGTTGCAGTGCAGTGAGGTCCGGGGTCTCGGGTGAGTGGGTTGGGTTGTGAGGGTGAGAGGGTGGGGGTGGGGTGAGTGGGTTGGGTTGAGTTGAGTTGGGTTGAGAGGGTGGAGGTGCAGTGCAGGTCCGGGGTCGGGTGAGTGGGTTGGGTTGTGAGGGTTGAGAGGGTGGGGGTGGGGTGAGTGGGTTGGGGTGAGTTGGGTTGAGTTGGGTTGAGAGGGTGGAGGTGCAGTGCAGGTCCGGGGTCGGGGCATAGGATGACAATTTCAACCTTGAATGATTGGAAAGGGGTTGGGGTTGGGTTGTGTACGTGTGTGTGTGTATATGTGTGTGTGTATGTGTGTGTGTGTGTATGTGTATGTGTGTGTGTGTGTGTGGAAGGGGGGGGGGGGGGGGGGGGGGATGTCTATGAGGGTATGCTTTGTATGATATGCACGTTCAGGGGTGGCGCAATGGGCTAGGATGACAAGGTCAACCTTAGATGATTGGAAAGAGGTTGGGGTTGGGTTTGGGGGTTTGGGGTTTGGGGGGGGGAGGGGGGGGAGTGCCTGGGACACTTCATGCAGTTCAGGGGATGATTTGGGTTTTGATCTTGTGATTTGTAGTTTGTACCTCCAATTTGTCAGGCGAATGTTCCGACAATTCTCGGAAATATCAGAATTCTCGATTCTCGTGCCAAATTGTCAGAATTCTCAGGCCAAATTCTCAAATTCGGGGTACAAACTACGAACTATTTTGAAAACCCAAATCCAAATCATCCGCTGAATTGCTATAATTGTTTTCTTCTTCTTCCTTTCTTTTCTTTAATTACTTTGTATTATTATTATCAATTAGTTGCACATGACAGCACCACTGATTCCCAGATGTACACTTACCACTGTACTGCCTGAAGTGCAGGGCTTTTTTTTCAAATCTGAAAGTGGTTTTTTTCTAGCTTAATCGTTTTAGACCACCCCCAGGGACAGCGTTTTAGTGCTTTTAAAGCTTTTTAAGCTTTTATAGCCTATTATAGCTTTTCAGGGCCATTTAAGGCAAAAAAACACTTTTGTTTTTACTTTTACACGCACACTTTTGTTTAAACTTTTACACACACACTTTTGTTTTTACTTTCATAGCGATGTTTTCGCCAAATGGGTCAAAACTAGAGATCGCACACTTACTACTGTACCGCCTTGAGTGTGAGCAAGGAAGAGGGAGGTGTAGAGGTACGGCAGCAGTTTGTACCTTCAGGGCAGGGGGTTGCAAATGCACTTTGAGTTAAATTCAAATTTGAAATAGAGATCAATTGTGAAATTGCAGCACATGTGAAGAGAACAAGAACGCAGGGCCTGTAAAATGAAAAACACTGGAGGGGCATGGTGTTAAGGGGACCGTCCCGTACGCCGCAGCTGGGGAAAGTCACGCAGGGCCTACGTCGTTAAGGAGATGTGTTAGGGCCCAGTTCATCAGTGCTTGTAGTCGTATTATCCCCTCCCCAATCTAGTACTCTAGAATGGATCTTGATCGTTCAAAGTTGGGCAAGTCCTTCTATAATCATGTAATAATTAGCCGATAATCAGTGCTTGTAGTCGTATGAGACCCTCCCCAATCTAGTAGTCTAGAGTCGATCTTCATCGTTCACAGTTGGGCAAGTCCCTCTATCTACATATAATAATTAGCTGATAATAAGTGCTTGTAGTCGTATGAGACCCTCCCCAATCTAGTAGTCTAGAGTCGATCTTCATCGTTCACAGTTGGGCAAGTCCCTCTATCTACATATAATAATTAGCTGATAATAAGTGCTTGTAGTCGTATGAGACCCTCCCCAATCTAGTAGTCTAGAGTCGATCTTCATCGTTCACAGTTTGGCAAGTCCCTCTATAATCATATAATAATTAGCTGATAATAAGTGCTTGTAGTCGTATGAGACCCTCCCCAATCTAGTAGTCTAGAGTCGATCATCATCGTTCACAGTTGGGCAAGTCCCTCTATCTATATATAATAATTAGCTGATAATAAGTGCTTGTATTTGTATTAGCCCCTCCCCAATCTAGTAGTCTAGAGTCGATCATCATCGTTCACAGTTTGGCAAGTCCCTCTATAATCATATAATAATCAGCTGATAATCAATGCTTTTTAGTATTAGCCCCTCCCCAATCTAGTAGTCTAGAGTCGATCTTGATAGTTCACAGTTGGGCAAGTCCCTACTCTAGACTACAATATGGGGGAGGGACTAATAATACTAAAAAGCACTGATTATCAGCTGATTATTATATGTAGATAGAGGGACTTGCCCAAATGTGAACGATCAAGATCGACTCTATACTACTAGATTGGGGAGGGACTAATAATACGAAAAAGCACTGATTATTAGCTGATTATTATACGTACGTAGAGGGACTTGCCCAACTTCGAATGATCAAGATCGACTCTAGACAACAATATGGGGGAGGGGCTTTTACGAAAACAAGCACTGATTATCAGCTGATTATTATACGTACATAGAGGGACTTGCCCAACTTTGAATGATCAAGATCGATTCTAGACTACTAGATTGGGGAGAGGCTAATAATACGAAAAATAAGTGGTTGTCAGCTAATTATTATATGTCCATATATAATAATCAGCTGATAATCAGTGCTTGTTTTCGTGAGAGCCCCTCCTAAATCTAGGTTTGGCAGGTCCCTTAAGCCTATTTGGCTACCCCTGGACTGTGACATACACGCACATCATCACACAAATCATCACATTCACACACATCATCACACACACACACGTCATCACATACACACACATCATCTCACAAATCATCATATACACCCACATCACCGCACAAATCATCACATCCACACACATCACAAACACATCATCACACAAATCATCACACACACACACATCATCACACACACACGTCATCACACAAATCATCACACACACATCATCTCATACATCATCACACAAATCATCGCATACACACATCATCACACAAATCATAATATACACACACATCATCACTTTCACACAAATCATCACATGCGCACACACATCATCACACACTCACATCATCTCATACATCATCACACAAATCATCACATTCACACACACCATCACATGCATCATCACACAAATCATCACACATCACCATATGTGAAGAGCAGTAGATTTTAGTAATGAGTAACAAGTCCACAACACATTATTCCCCTTGATTGTAACATACACACACATCATCACATTCAAAATTGAGATTGGTCATGAAAGTGAAGCGCAAGTGAAGAGCAGTAGGTTTGAGTAATGAGTAATGAGTAATGAGTAATAGCACAAGTGAAGGGCAGTAGGTTTGAGTACAACAGTCAAAAACACCTTATACCCCTCGACACCCTGGATACCTATCTGAATGGCACAAACACCGGGCCCCCGTCGTTTCCAATTTGGGGGTTTAGTTCTCTAGTTTGTTTTCAAGAGCCCTTCATACATAGGGCAAGTCCTAATTAGGGCAAGTCCCTTTAGCGGATCTGGCTACCCCTTGACTGAAACAACATGCAACATACACACACACATGTACTCTGCACACCCATTTAAACATCTCACAACCCCTTGTACCCCTCATAACTGTACATACCCCTCACACCCACATAAGTTACATAAATACACTGGATGCATCCGCGCGTGTATCTGCAGTATACATTCATTCATCCTTGAAATATTTACACAGTGTGTATATATGTGATATCTATATCTATCTATCTATCTATCTATCTATCTATCTATCTATCTATGTGCCCGGGAATCACAGATAGCTATGTGGTCTATATAGCTCTGTCTATCTGTGTATCATAAATACATATGCATTTATCCTTGAAACATTTACACTGCTTGTATATGCAGCTTATCTTTCATGGATAAAGGAATGCAAGTTGCAGGTACATTCAAATGTATTTTCCCCTGTGAAAGCAAAGAGGCTGGCCCCCTCAACCTCACGCCTCGTAACAAGGCGTGCTATTTTTTTATGTACTGACACCAGTCCTCAAGCGTGCGCCACAACTCCCACACCAGTCCGCAAGCAAACGGGCTGGCCCCCTCAACCTCACCAGGAGTTCTCATTACTTTTACTTGGTCTTTCTGGCCCCCTCAACCTCACCAGGAGTTCTCATTACTTTTACTTGGTCTTTCTGGCCCCCTCACGCCTCGTAACAAGGCGTACTTTTTATTCATGTACTATAATGTATTCTCAGCACAACCCTCGCACATTGCCATATATTATCAATTCTATTTGATATTCCCTTACAAATTATATTCCCTTGTATTCATCCATCCTCGCAAATAGTCATATATTATATTTTATATTCCCTTACATATTGTATTTCCTTATATTCATCCATCCTCGCAAATGGTCGTATATTTAAAAATAGTCATATGCAGTCATATGTAATATTTTGTTTTTATATTCCCTTATATTTTATATTCCCTTAAATTCATCCATCCTCATAAATGGCCATATATTTTAAAATAGTCATAAATTATTTTTGGTACTTTATATTCCCTTATATTTTATACTCCCTTATATTTGTCCATCCTCACAAATGGTCATATATATTTTATATTCCGTTATATTCATTCATTCTTGAAACAATTACATGACCTGTTTCCACACCTTTTTTCAATTCATCCTTATAATTATTAATTATTAGTATTATAATTATGATTATTGTTAATTATTGTTATTAATTATATTCATTCATCCTTCACACACACATCCATCCATCCTGTCACACCCCAATATGGTCTGTGCTAGCTACAGAAATATGACACACCCATTTGATTATGTTACTGCCGAAGACGTCAGGCCTTAAAGGCTGGAGCCATGTAACCGTGTTCAATAAATAAATAAATAGTACACCCTGTAACGAGGCTTGAGGTTGAGGGGGCCAGCCCTTTTGCTTTCACTGGGACCAACCACCAAAACGAGTTCAACAGCAAGTCCTTTTTTTACTCTTTTTTTTGTTACTGTTTTATTCCTGTTTTTTAGGCTATGCGTAGCAGCTCTTGGCCAGCTCCCTGTCCCTGCCCTTGATCTCCCCTTGAACCTGAATCTAGCTAGTGCACCTGAAAGCTTAGGGCGTGCCCCAGTGGCTGGGAAATAGAGCTGGCGGGAAGCTGCCATGAGTAGCCCAAAAATGAAAGAGTGACCTCCAAATCCTATCTCACACCACCTTTGGTGACAGTAGTACATATTTTATAACCCTCGTAAACAAAAATAGGGCATAACGTAGATGCAAATATCCCCCTTGATGGCTGGCCCCAGTGCAAGCAAACGGGCTGCCCCCCTCAACCTCACTTCCCATAATAAAGCATACTATTTCTTTCTTTCTTTCTTTCTTTCTTTCTTTCTTTCTTTATGTCTTTATTTATTTATTTATGTATGTACAGGGGAAGGGGTCAAAAAGACAGATTTTGGACCGCACCTTCGATATGGTGTCCGATTCAGATGGGAGTTGGAATTGTGGACGTTTCATACAAAAAGAGGGGGAAAATAAAGTTGGCTAAAAGTTGTTTTACCCCCCCCCCCCCACCCACCCACCCACCCACACCCACCCCTCCTAAAACCCAATTACCTCACCCTATCCCCCCTAAAATGGGGGTAATTCGAAAGATCTTTTAAAGCCCATTTCAGTTATGCTCTTACATCTTTCATGGGTTACCCAAACGTGATTTATCGCGAAGTTAAGATTTGGGCCGCTTTGGTTGAAAAAAACTTTGGACCCCCTCTAACTTTGTACAACTTTATTTTTGGCTCAAAAAAAACTTTTTTTTTATATATAGTTTGAGGATAGGCACTATCAAAGCGAAGGTGCGGTACGGCAGCTTTTGTCTTGCCCCCCCCTCGTGTATGTATGCATTTATTTATGTACTAGTACGGTAGCCCGTGTGGCCGGTGGCCATCCCCCACCCTGCCATGGGTCCTAGTCTGGTCTGGGTTACAGAACGGGTAACGCCCTTGTATGCCCCCCCCCCCCCCCCCCCCACCCCACCCCACCCCACCTGTCTCCCTTACACACAGTCAAGAAATCAGCCATCCCAGCCCTTGCTAAACGCTCCCCTGCCTCTCCCCCCAAACCCACACACACACACCTCTTCTCCCTACCTATTCCCCTTCTGCTTCAGGTGTGGCCTCCCACCCTGTCATACACGCATGCCATCCCCCCCTCCCCCCCATCCTGACCTCTCCCTACCCCTCACCCCACCCCATCCACACGCACTCTCTTTCTCTCACCTTACCCCCCACCACCCTCCCCTCCCCTAACCAACAACACGCACACACAATCTTCTTCTCCCTACCTCGCACCCTTCACTTCACCCTGTGGGATTCAATCGTGCAGAAAGAGGGGCCCGCTGTGCTTTGAACCAACCAACATTGCGAACGCTCAGATTCCGATCACCCCAAGAACACCAGACCGGTGCAATTGCATGGCTACAAACCTGCAGCTTCGTCTTCTCGTGCAGTGCCCCAGTCGATACTTGGTCAACTCAGAACAGCAAAAATCGCAGCAACGTACTTCATATTCTATACAACGAAAAGAGCTTGCAAAGATGGGATGAGCGTGGCAAGCGCGAGAGTGTGCAGGGGGACGGAATGGCCATGGCGATCTGAACAAAGGTAATAAATCGCGACAACTGGATGCCAATCACGACGAATGTAATGCGATGGCATGGCAAAAGTGCGCATGCGTGAGATGAGTGGTGGCAACGCTTGCAGACGGAGAAAAAAAGCATCACGATCTAAAGGTCTGGCTTGATTATGATCCTGGCATAACTCCTCAGGCTGGGGAGCATAGTCTTCGCGCCTGGCTTGGTTAGCAGCTTCGTGTTCCTCCTCAGGCACAGTAGCTCGTTCCTGACTCCTTGAAGGATTACTAGCATGACGTCGCTCCTCGGATCGGGCAGTGCAGGCATCACGTCGACGCTTGTTGGCTATTTCCCTGTCTTCCTTGCTCTGGCAAGCTCGCTTTGAGCGCTGGCTGGCGGTGTTGTGGGCCTTCCTGTCCATTAGGACCGTTGCCATGCATCATGGTCCCATTATCCGTGAAGAACTGAAAGCTATTAATCCGAGCGCCATGCCAAGCCATATGAGGGTTGGCTGGTGACCCCTGAGGAGAGGATCTTCTGATTCTAAATGTCTTGCCGTCATAGTATGGGAGGCAGTTATGGAAATGCTATGAGCGCGCGCGCTTAGCTTAGCGCATCTCCAGTTTTGGTATTTGAAAGTTCCGCTAGGCGGAGAGTTGCGAGTTGGGTGAACGAAAAATCGGTTGCAAGTCGGCTACACTTCGCATGCCCATGGCACGTGGGCACGCGATGATGACACCACCACGACCACGACCACAACCATGATTTCTTTATATATACATAGATTCATCTATTTATGTATTTATTTATGTATTTATGTATATATGTATTTATGCATCTATGTATTTAATATTTGTGTATTTATTTATGTATTTATTTGTTTATCGACAGTGGAGAACAGTGGACACACCTAAGACCAAGGGCAGTACTGGCTGCCATAGTGGTGGCAGGCCACAAATAAGCTTCCCTCATGCCTCGTAATAAGGCGTACTATTTATTTATTGATTTATAAATCGACAGTGGAAACAGTGGACAACAGTGGACACACCTAAGACCGAGGGCAGTACTGGCTGCCTTAGTAGTGGCAGGCCACAAATAAGCTTCCTGCATTACAAAAGGTACAGATCGGTAAGTGCATGGGGGGCAGCAGTACAGTGTCACATGATAGACCTTAATGTGGTATGCCACTAACCAGGAAAAATGTAATTATCACCAGCATCATCATCAAGACATTGAGCATTACAATGTTGTGGGGAAGAAATAGAGCGTCGCTTCATGGAGTTTGAAGTGGGGTATCACTAACCAGGACACATGCAATCATCATCATCATCATCATCATCATCATCATCATCATTATCATCATCATCATCAAAACATTGAGTGTTACAATGCTGTGGGCAAAAAACTGAAGTGTTGCTTCATGGAACTTACAGCAAGGGGGTACTATCCAGGAAAAATGTAATCATCATTATCGGCAGCAAGACAATGAGCGTTACAATATTGTGGGCCGAAAATGAAGTGTCGCTTCATGGATTTTAAAGTGGGGTCACTAACCAGGAACAATGTAATCGTCATCATCATCATCATCAACAAGACATTGAGCATTACAATATTGTGGGGCAGAAATAGAGCGTTATCATAATCATCATCATCATCATCATCATCATCAGCAGCAGCAGCAGCAGCAAGACATTGAGTGTAACAATATTGTGGGGGAGAAATGGAGTGTCACTTCATGGAGTTTTAAGAGTGGTGCCACTAACCAGGAAAATATAATCGTCATCATCATCATCATCATCATCATCATCGTCATCATCATCAACATCATCATCATCATCATCATCATCCTCATCCTCATCCTCAACAACATCATCATCATCATCATCATCATCACCATCAAAACATTGAGTGTAACAATATTGTTGGGCAAAAATAGAGTGTCCCATCATGAACCATAATGAGGGGCGATACTGATACTAACCAGGAAAACATTAATCATCATCATCATCATCATCATCATCACCATCACCAAAACATCGGGTATAGTGATACTGTGTGGCAAAAATAGAGTGTGAATCCATGGAGTTTAAAGTGGGATGTCATAAAAGCAGGGGCCACAGAGTATCACATCGGTTCCTGAGCAGCTTTTGGGCAGCTCCCTGGGCCAGACACTGGGCTAACCCCAAATATTTCAGCAGTTCTGGGCAGCCGGTTGTGTCAGCTTCAAGTTGCACTGCCTTGCGTCCGGTTTGGCTGAATAGCTAGTCAGGGGAGCTGCCAAGAAGCTGCAGCTAATAGCTGAAAAGAAAAGCTCTGGTAACAACCAATAGATACTCATGTACATCCACCTCCACCTCCACCCACCACCACCTCTCCCACCCTGTACCTCCACCACCACCTCCACCCACCACCACCTCCACCTCCAAGCTCTGGTAACAACATACACACAACCAATAGATGCTCATGTACCTCCACCTTCACCTCCACCCACCCTGTACCTCCACCACCACCTCCACCCACCACCACCTCCACCTCCAAGCTCTGGTAACAACATACACACAACCAATAGATGCTCATGTACCTCCACCTCCACCTCCACCCACCCTGTACCTCCACCACCACCTCCACCCACCACCACCTCCACCTCCAAGCTCTGGTAACAACATACACACAACCAATAGATGCTCATGTACCTCCACCTCCACATCCACCCACCCTGTACCTCCACCACCACCTCCACCCACCATCACCTCCCCCCACCCTGTACCTCCACCACCACCTCCACCCACCATCACCTCCCCCACCCTGTACTTCCACCTCAACCTCCACCCACCACCTTCTCCACCACCTCCACCTCCACCTCAGCTCTGGTAACAACATACACACAACCAATAGATGCATTTCTTCTCGGGGGCTACACAAATAAATATTTATTACCACACCTTGTATTATGATTTACCTTCAAATATTCACCATATAATATCACCTTATAATAAATAGACTCTCTTCTCCAAGGGAGCTACACAAATATAGATTGTATTATTATCCGCCATATAATATTATTCGCCTTTTTATTTTAATATTATTCCGTCCACACCAAAAGTCAAGCTGTTACTCGTAGCCGAAAAGGAAAGCTATGGAAAGTGTGGTATGGCTAAAGCAGGTGTCACAATGTTACCTGGGGGGGGGATTCCTTCTCAGAGTGATCTCGAACAAAAGGGTAGAAGGCTCCAGCAGACAACCATCTGGCACACCTGCAAACAACCAAGGATTATCATAGATGGTGGGATAAGAAGCGCAAGGAACAACCATACCCCCCCCCCCCCCCCCCCCTTCCACTACACTCCTCCAACTTTGCACCCCCACCCCACCCCTACCCACCCACTCTCTACACCCACCACCCACCCACTCCACCTCCACTACAATAAAAGGAACAAAGAAATGAATGAGCGCCCAAAATTGAATAATTGAACAAGTCCTCAAAATACCCCCCCCCCCCCCCTAATACCCTATCCCCCACTACCACTATCCCAGCCACCACCACTACCACCATCCTGCCATCCTCACCGCCACCAGTGCAAATAAGTGCTCTCCCCCATCCACTTTCCCCCCAGGCTCTCCCCCTCCCCACATCCCAACACCCAGCATGGCACTTTGACAACCATGCCAGCCTCCTTCCCCCACCCCCACCCACCACCACTACCAGTCCACCGACCCCTCCCACTTTCCACCAGTCCCTCCCCCCCCCAGGTAACAAGCAAGGATTACCATAGATGGTTAGATAAGAAGCGCAAGGAACAACAATCCTACGCCCCTCCCACTACACTCCTCCCACTTTGCACACCCACCCTAACCCTACCCCGCCCATCCACCCACCCACCCACTTCTACACCAACCCACCCACCCATCCACTCCACGTCAGCCACAAGAAGAAGAGCAAATAATTAAACAAGTGCATCTTCAAAACCCTCACCCTCACAATACCCTCTCCCCCACTAACACTATCCCAGCCACAACCACTACCACCATCCCGCCATCCTCACCAGCACCACTACAAATAAGTGCTCTTCCGACTCCACTAAACTTTTCCACTTTACCACCAGGCTATCCCCCTCCCCACATCCCAACGCCCAACATGGCACTTGAACGACCAAACCAGCCCCCTTTTCCCACCCCCACCCACCTCCACTACCAGTCCACCGACCCCTTCCACTTTCCACCAGTCCCTCCCCCCACACACACATCCCAACACCAAGAATAGCACGCTGACAACCATCCCAGCCTCCTTCACCCACCCCCACCCACCCCCACTACCAGTCCACCGACCCCTTCCACTTTCCACCAGTACCTCCCCCTCCCCACAACCCAACACCCAGCATGGCACTTTGACAAACATACCAGCCTCCTTCCCCCACCCCCACCCCCACCTACCACCACTACCAGTCCACTGCCCCCTTCCACTTTCCACCGGTCCCTCCCCCTCCCCACAACCCAACACCCAGCATGGCACTTTGACAAACATACCAGCCTCCTTCCCCCACCCCCACCCCCACCTACCACCACTACCAGTCCACCGCCCCCTTCCACTTTCCACCAGTCTCTCCCCCCTCCCCACATCCAAACATTGAGCATAGCAGTTCAGAGACCAAACCAACCTCCTTCCCACACCCCCACCCACCACCACCACTACCATGACCACCATAATCAGGGTATGCTACTCACAATTCTTCTGTCGTCTCCCCAATGAATCCTGCAGGCCAAGGGAAATAGGAAAGGAAAGGTGAGGTTGCAAGCATGAAGGGGGGGTCGGACGTAGGACATGGCATCGTCAGCAAATGATAGGGTGGCGGGGGCTAACTCCCCTGAGAGAAGAGTAAAGAATTGCAGAGTTCCACAGGATCCCAGTTGCCACCATGAGGGTCTAGGTAGCTGTGAGGGGTGAAAAGTGGGTCATGACTTCATGAGATATGGGGTGGGATGGGGTGGGGGGGGGGTGGGGGGTAGAATGGGGGGGGTAGAATGGGGGGGCAGACAGTTGGTAGTGATAGGTTTATGAAAGGTCGAAAGTGGGTCATGAGATATGGGGTGGGGTGGGGGGAATGGGTGTGGGGTGGGGATATTGTGAGGGGTGAGGAGGGTGTTGATCATCAGCTACCATACTGACTGGGTAGCTGAGCTTACTGACATAGTTTTAGCTCCGGTCATGGTAGCTAGCAAGCTACCCGGTATCTGGCTAGCTACCTTTCACGTTTGTAGACAGTTGGTCATGAAAGGTAGACAGTTGGTAACTCACGTAGACAGGTACCAGGACAGGTAGACCAACTTTCTACCTTTCAGTTTAACTTCACTTAAAACTTACCAACTGTAACCACAGGTTTGTCTACCTTTCAGTTTAACTTCACTTAAAACTTACCAACTGTAACCACAGCTTTGTCTACCTTTCAGTTTAACTTCACTTAAAACTTACCAACTGATACCACAGGTTTGTCTACCTTTCAGTTTAACTTACCAACTGTCTACCAGACATTTTACCAAAACGTACCAACTGTACCTAGAACATAACTTTTAACTGAAAGGTAGAAAGTTGGTACAGGTCAGGTAGACAGTTTGTAAGATACGTGACTGACCAACTGAAAACTGAAAGGTAGAAAGTTGGTAAGGAGAGTTACATGATATCAGCACCCGCTCTATCAAAAAATTGCGCCAAACTGTTGTGTGCAGGGTACTACATTTTCTCATTTTGGGTTGCGCTTTTGACTGAACTGAAAACGAAAATTTGCTATCTGCGCCCAGAGGGGGTTGAAAACATTGCGTCAATAACGCAGTCGGGCTCCAAAACCTAGTGCGCGTCATGTAGTACTCTGGTTGCGTGTACTTACGGACTAGCACTTCCATCCATTACAATGACCATCAGGAGTATGTTTGTTTACTTAACAGTTACGTAGTTCCCCTTCACCCCTTTGCTTACACCCTTCCTCACCCCACAGCCCTCAGCTGACCACCCCCTTCCTCACCCCACAGCCCCCAGCTCACCCCATACCCTTCCTCACCCCACAACACCCCCTTCCTCACCCCACACTACTCCCTTCCTCTCCCCCCAGCCCCCAGCTCACCACCCCTTCCTCACCCCAACCCACTCCCTCCCTCACCCCACGGCCCGTACTCATCCTAACCCCACATCCCCAAGCTCACCACATATATCAGCGCCCACATGGGGGATACCCCACAGATTTGAGTTGACCACGCTTGAGATGGAGTAGCGAAGTTGGTCCCAGCTAGCATCATTGTCCCCAGTCCAGTGAGATGCATGGCTCCCTAAGCCAGGGAAGGAAGCCCTGCGTGGGTGGGAGTATTTTTTATATCAGGCCAGGTTGAGTAGCAATTGGGGCTATTCAAGCCTGAGATTCAAGCTTCAAAATCGTTTAGGTGAGGAACAGGGCTTTTGTTTTCGGCTTTTAGTTTCAACACTAAAACATATCAGTAATTTTGGGCTGCTCATTGTGTCAGCTTCAAGGTGCAATAGGTAGCGTCAGGCAAGGAAGGCATGTAAAGCGGGGGGGTCAGGGAAGGAAGCCCTACGTGGGAGGCAAGGAGAAGGGGTGGGTGAGAGGGAGGAGTGGGGTGGGCATTAGGGAGGGAAGGGGTAGGCATGGAGTGGGGAAGGAGTGGGTGTGAGCTAGGGGGTTGGCATGAGCTAAACGTTGTGGCTTGAATGACTGATGTGTGCGAGGAGTAGATATCAGAGGCTGGACTCCCCAAGGCAGGGAAGGAAGCCCTGCATGGGAGGCAGTATTTTTTTTATCAGATTTCTGCTGGCCAGGTTGAGTAGCTCATTGTGTCAGCTTCAAGGTGCACTAGGTAGCGTCAGGCAGGGAAGACAGGGCAGGAAGCCCTGCATGGGAGGCAGCATTTTTTATATCAGATTTCTGCTGGCCAGGTTGAGTAGTTCATTGTGTCAGCTTCAAGGTGCACTAGGTAGCGTCAGGCAGGGAAGACAGGGCAGGAAGCCCTGCATGGGATGCAGCATTTTTTATATCAGATTTCTGCTGGCCAGGTTGAGTAGCTCATTGTGTCAGCTTCAAGGTGCACTAGGTAGCGTCAGGTAGGGAGGGCAGGGAAGGCTGGTAAGGCAGGGAAGGAAGCCCTGCGTGGGAGGAAGTATTTTTATATCAGATTTTTGCAGGCCAGGTTGAGCAGCTCACTGTGTCAGCTTCAAGGTGCACTAGGTAGCGTTAGGCAGGGAAGGCAGGGGAGGAAGCCCTACGTGAGAGGCAAGGAGAAGGGGTGGGTGAGAGGGAGGAGAGGGGTGGGCATTAGGGAGGGAAGGGGTGGGCATGATGTGGGAAAGGAGTGGGCATGAGGTAGGGAAGGGGTGGGCATGATGTGGGGAAGGGGTGGGTGTGAGGGAGGATGAGGATGTGCCGCTATCCCATAAGGAAGGAAGCCCTGCGCGGGAGGCATTATTTGTAAATCAGATTTTTGCAGGCCAGGTTGAGTAGCAACTTGGACTACTCAAGCCTGGTTTTAGGATTGTTGCGCAGCCATGGCATGGCGGAGAGCGAAGAGCGAATCCTGGGGGGTTATGCGTCACCATGCAACGACGGAATGGTGACCCACTTGGCTGGTGAGGAAGGCTGAGCATGTGCCGCTGTCCTGTCACAGCATTGTTTGATTAATTCATGTAAATTTTAATTAATTGATGTAAAATTAATTTAATACTTCATTTATTAATTTAATGTATTAATTTAATAATTTATGTATTAATTTAATAATTTATTTATCAATTAATTTAATTAATTTATGCAAAGTTCTTCTTGCTTGCTTTCAAGGTTCAATGCCGCGGTCGTTTCTCGTAGTGAGACACGCCTCCATAGTGCGTTGCAGTGGGCGGTATTGTATTGTATTGTGTTGTGTTGTGTTGTATTGTATAGTATTGTATTGTGTTGTGTTGTATTGTATTGTATTGTATTGTATGGTATTGTATTGTATTGTGTTGTGTTGTATTGTATTGTATTGTATTGTATTGTATTGTCTGTGTCTGTGTCTGATAGGGTGGTGATAGCCTCCGTTGTTGATGGCGGCTGGTTGACCCTTTTTAACGGTTCAATGTCGTGGCAACTGACCTGTTGGTGTGGATATTTAGTGCTGTGTACTATGTAGTGCTGTGTACCGTGCTGTGTACTGTGTGGGGCCGGGTGGGTGGGGGTGGGGGGGTGGGGGGGCCTTTTGAATGATTCAATGTCGTGGCAACTGACCTGTTGGTGTGGATATGTGTACTAGGTACTATGTAGTGCTCTGTACCGTGCTGTATACTGTGTGGGGCCAGGTGGGTGGGTGGGGTGGGGTGGGGGGGCCTTTTAAACGTTTCAATGTTGTGGCAACTGACCTGCTGGTGTGGATATTTAGTGATGTGAACTATGTAGTGCTGTGTACCGTGCTGTGTACTGTGTGGGGCCGGGTGGGTTGGTGGGTGGGGGGGTGGGTGGGGGGTGTGGGGGGGGGGGCCTTTTGAACGGTTCAATGTCGTGGCAACTGACCTGCTGGTGTGGATATTTAGTGACGTGTACTAAGTAGTGCTGTGTACCGTTCTGTGTACTGTGTGGGGCCGGGTGGGTGTGTGGGGTGGGGGGAAGGGGTGTGTGTGTGGGGGGGGGGGGGGCCTTTTGAACGGTTCAATGTCGTGGCAACTGACCTGCTGGTGTGGATATTAGTGACGTGTACTATGTAGTGCTGTGTACCGTGCTGTGTACTGTGTGGGGCCGGGTGGGTGGGTGGGGTGGGGTGGGGTGGGTGTGTGGGGGGGTGGGGGGGCCTTTTGAACGGTTCAATGTCGTGGCAACTGACCTGCTGGTGTGGATGTTTAGTGATGTGCACCATGTAGTGCTGTGTACCGTGCTGTGTACTGTGTGGGGCCGGGTGGGTGGGGGGGGGGGGGGGGGGGGGCCTTTTGAATGATTCAATGTCGTGGCAACTGACCTGCTGGTGTGGATATGTGTACTATGTACTATGTAGTGCTGTGTACCGTGCTGTATACTGTGTGGGGCCAGGTGGGTGGGTGGGGTGGGGTGGGGGGGCCTTTTAAACGTTTCAATGTTGTGGCAACTGACCTGCTGGTGTGGATATTTAGTGATGTGAACTATGTAGTGCTGTGTACCGTGCTGTGTACTGTGTGGGGCCGGGTGGGTGGGTGGGGGGGAGGGGGCTTTTGAACGGTTCAATGTCGTGGCAACTGACCTGCTGGTGTGGATATTTAGTGACGTGTACTATGTAGTGCTGTGTACCGTGCTGTGTACTGTGTGGGGCCGGGTGGGTGGGGTGGGGTGGGGTGGGGTGGGTGTGTGGGTGTGTGGGTGTGTGGGTGTGTGGGTGTGTGGGGGGGTGGGGGGGCCTTTTGAACGGCTCAATGTCGTGGCAACTGACCTGCTGGTGTGGATGTTTAGTGATGTGCACCATGTAGTGCTGTGTACCGTGCTGTGTACTGTGTGGGGCGGTGTGTGTGTGTGTGTGGGTGGGGTGTGGGGGGTGGGTGGGGGGGACCTTTTAAACGTTTCAATGTCGTGTCAACTGACCTGCTGGTGTGGATATGTAGAGCTGTGTACCGTGCTGTGTACTGTGTGTGGCCGGGTGTGTGTGTGGGTGGGGTGGGGTGGGGTGGGGTGGGGGGCTTTTAAACGTTTCAATGTCGTGGCGACTGACCTGCTCAGGATGAAGGGCCTCTCCCCGCGAATGGCTGACAGGGCCTCGTTGGTTGCCTTGGCCTCTCCCAGGGCGTACAGGTTATGGGCATCGTAGTGAGACACGCCCCCATAGTGCATTGCAGTGGGCGGGATTGTCTTGTGTCCAAGTGGGTGGTGAGCGCCGCCGTTGTTGATGGCGTATGGTGGATGGTTGAGTGGATCGTCCGGGCTGCAGGGACAGACAAGGAGGATTGCTTATTTTCAGTGGGACGGCACGAGGGTGGTGAGAGCCTCCGTTGTTGGCGGGGTATGGCGGCTGCTTGAGTGGATCGTCCGGGCTGCAGGGACAGAGAAGGCGGTCTGTTTATTGTCAGTGGGATGGCAAAAGGGTGGACAGAGCCTCCGTTGTTGGTGGCGCATGGCGGCTGCTTGAGTGGATCGTCCGGGCTGCAGGGACAGAGAAGGCGATCTGTTTATTGTCAGTGGGATGGCAAGAGGGTGGACAGAGCCTCCGTTGTTGGTGGCGCATGGAGGCTGGTTGAGTAAATTGTTCGGGCTGCAGGGACAGAGAAGGTGATTTGTTTATTGTCAGTGGGATGGCAAGAGGGTGGACAGAGCCTCCGTTGTTGGTGGCGCATGGAACCTGGTTGAGTGGATCGTCAGGGCTGCAGGGACAGACAAGGAGGTTTGCTTATTTTTCGTGGAACGGCATGAGGGTGGTGAGAGCCTCCGTTGTTGGCGGTGTATGGCGGATGGTTGAGTGGATCGTCCGGGCTGCAAGGATACAGAAGGAGGGTTTGTTTATTGTCAGTGGGATGGCCGTTGTTGTTGGCGGTGTATGGAGGCTGGTTGAGTGGATCGTCAGGGCTGCAAGGACAGAGAAGGCGGTCTGTCTAATGTCAGTGGGACCGCAAGAAGGAGGTGAGAGCATCCGTTGTTGGTGGCGTTTGGCGGCTGCTTGAGTGGATCATCTGGGCTGCAGGGACAGACAAGGCGGTCTGTTTATTGTCAGTGGGACGGCAAGAGGGTGGTGATATTCACCCCTGCTGATGGCGTATGGTGGCTAGTGGGACGTCAAGGGGACAGTCACAGGGTTCAGGGTTCAGGGTTTAGGGTCCAGAGTTCAGGGTATAGGGTTCAGGGTTGAAGTTTTAAATTCTCCTCAGGATGTCCACCATGTGCTGACACAGCCACAGTGAGCAGTGTTTATGTCTGTCTGTTACAGTCCAGGGGGGGGGGGGGGGGGGGGGGGGGATTAGGCTAATGAGACTTGCTCAACATCAAATCATCAGGAGAATTCTAGACCATCCGGGGGAGGGGGGGGTGGGGTGGGGGGACATCGCACACACACAAACACACATATGGCTAAGTAGAGCTCCAACACACATATGGCTAAGTAAAGCTCAAAGAAGAGCATCTCCAACAGAACAGAAGCCGGAAGGAAATGATGCCTAAGTGCTCATATAATCATACACACATATAGCAAAGTCCTCATATAATCATACAAACATACGGCAAAGTGCTCATTTAATCATACACAAATATACACACAAATGACAAAGTGCCCATACAATCAAACACACATAAACACGCACACTTATGGCAAAGTTCTCATATCATCGTACAAACATTAACACACACATCGACAAGTACTCATATCATCATACACAAATACACACACATGAAAAAAGTGCTAAATCATACACACATAAAAACACACACACATGGCAAAGTTATAATATCATCATACAAACATTAACACACATTGAAAAGTACTCTTATCACCATACGCACATAAACAAACACACATGGCAAAGTACAATCATACACAAGTACAATACAATCATACACACATATACACACACATCGAAAAGTTCTCATATAAGCATACCCACATAAACACACAAGCAACTTGCCAGCACAGACTTACTCTGGTGCGTCACATGTGAGGTGACACTTGGTCAACATGGTCGAGATGCTAAAAGAAGAGCTAACGCGACACACATCCCCACCAGAGCAGAAGTTGGAGGGTTCGTTCATGTCGAGCCATATGCCTGAGGTGGATAGAGGAAAAGGTAACCAGACCAGCGCATTAAGCATGATATGAAGTAGACAGATGATGAGGTAAGGATTTGGGGTGTAGGGTCGTGATACAGGGCAAGGCAGTATACATGTGTATCGTGTACAGGTATCACAGGGGGAGGGAGGATGTGTTCATGTCGAGCCATATGCCTGAGGTGGATAGAGGAAAAGGTAACCAGACCAGCGCATTAAGCATGATATGAAGTAGACAGATGATGAGGTAAGGATTTGGGGTGTAGGGTCGTGATACAGGGCAAGGCAGTATACATGTGTATCGTGTACAGGTATCAAAGGGGGAGGCAGGGAGGATGTGTTCATGTCGAGCCATATGCCTGAGGTGGATAGAGGAAAAGGTAACCAGACCAGCGCATTAAGCATGATATGAAGTAGACAGATGATGAGGTAAGGATTTGGGGTGTAGGGTCGTGATACAGGGCAAGGCAGTATACATGTGTATCGTGTACAGGTATCAAAGGGGGAGGCAGGGAGGATGTGTTCATGTCGAGCCATATGCCTGAGGTGGATAGAGGACAAGGTAACCAGACCAGCGCATTAAGCATGATATGAAGTAGACAGATGATGAGGTCAGGATTTGGGGTGTAGGGTCGTGATACAGGGCAAGGCAGTATACATGTGTATCGTGTACAGGTATCACAGGGGGAGGCAGGGAGGATGTGTTCATGTCGAGCCATATGCCTGAGGTGGATAGAGGACAAGGTAACCAGACCAGCGCAATAAGCATGATATGAAGTAGACAGATGACGAGGTAAGGATTTGGGGTGTAGGGTCGTGATACAGGGCAAGGCAGTATACATGTGTATCGTGTACAGGTATCACAGGGGGAGGCAGGGAGGATGTGTTCATGTCGAGCCATATGCCTGAGGTGGATAGAGGACAAGGTAACCAGACCAGCGCAATAAGCATGATATGAAGTAGACAGATGACGAGGTAAGGATTTGGGGTGTAGGGTCGTGATACAGGGCAAGGCAGTATACATGTGTATCGTGTACAGGTATCACAGGGGGAGGCAGGGAGGATGTGTTCATGTCGAGCCATATGCCTGAGGTGGATAGAGGACAAGGTAACCAGACCAGCGCAATAAGCATGATATGAAGTAGACAGATGATGAGGTAAGGATTCGGGGTGTGAGGTCATGATGTGTGTGGGGTCGTGATGTGTGTGGAGGCAGTAGGCATCTTTATTGTGATTGGGTATCATGCGTGGGGAGTCTATGTCTAGCCTACCCGAGGTAGACAGAGGAAAAGTATGGCAGATGTAATGTGATGCAAGGGCAAGTCCCTAATTAGATGGCTTACTGTATTTAATTTATACAATTGGTTTCTCGCTGGGTATCCAACAGTTTTTCTGTGGTGCTGAATCAAGATGTTTATGGTGACTGTGCGGCTGGACCGCAATACAGTTGTGTAACATCATTTACCAAAGGATAAGGTAAGGAGTTGGGGTGTGGGCTCATGATACATGGCGCGGCAGTAGGCATCTTGATTTTGATTGGGCATCACGCGGGGGGGGAACATGTCTAGCCATTTGCCTAAGGTAGATAAAGGACAAGGTAAACAAACCAGCGCAATAAGCATGATATGAAGTAGACAGAGGATAAGGTAACGTTTTGGGGTGTGGGGTCATAGTACAGCGTGAGGCAGTACACATCTTTACTGTGATTGGTCATCACGCGGGGGAGTCCATGTCTAGCCATGTCAGAGGTAGCGCTGAGCATCTGAGGTAAAACTTTTTTTCTTTCTAATTGTAACCATTGCTTGCTAACAAAAGGAAAATCACTGTGCATCTGTTGCAAAAAAAAAAAACTTGCGTACCTTCAAAAGGGACAGCACTAAGCACCTGATGTATTACTTTTTGTTTTGTTTTGTTCGACTACTCCTTACCAACAAGAGGGTCAGCACTGTGAATCTGTTGCAATCTTTGTTTTTTATTTTGTGTACCATCAAAAGGGACAGCACTGAGCATCTGTTGCAAAATTTGCCTTTTTGTTTCCATTTGTTTTTGCATTTGTTTACTTTGATTTTAAAGTATTGCTTACTAACAAAGGGGAAAGCACTGAGCATCTGTTGCAAAACTCCCTTTTTTGTTTTTTTATTTACATTTTTAAAATTTTGCTCACCATCAAAAGGGACAGCACTGTGCATCTGTTGGAGCCACTTCTGCCAGTAGGGAGTCGCCTCGGGGTTCAAGAAGTCAGGCCAATGGGTGGGTCCTGGCCATACCTACCACAGGGGTCATATGGTTGGTTGTGGGGGAGGGTGGAGGGGTGGTCTTGGGGTGGGTGGTGGAGGGTGAAGGGTTGGAGGGTGGAGGGTTGGAGGGCGGGAGTGGTCATGGGGTGGGTGGTGGGGGAGGGGGGAGGGGATGGAGGGATGGAGGGATGGAGGGATGGAGGGATGGAGGGTGGAGGCGTGGCGGGTGGATGGTGGCGGGTTTGGGGGAGTGCGGGATTTTTCATTTTTGGTTTGTGTTTATGTGTATGGACGGAGGGAGGAGGTTGCTGGTTTAGTATTGGTTGTGTTGTTGTTGATTGGCGGATGGTGGAGGTTGGATTTTTCAACTTTGATGTTTGGTGGTTCATGTTGTTGTAGTGTATATCTCAGGAGTGGAGGTTGGTGGTGGGGTTATGTGGTTTGGTGGTGGGGGGGGTTGTATGTTTGAAACTGGGTGTATGGTTGTCAGTTATTATTTGGTGGTGGGGTTTATGGTGGTTGGGTTGTGGGGAGGGTGGCGGGTGGATGGGTTTGAGGTGTTAGTGATGATTGTTGATTGTTTTTTTGTGTTTGTTGTGTGTGGTTTGTTTGTTCGTGTGTATGGTTGGCCTTTTTTCTGTTTGTTCGTTCTTTCTTTCTGCTGCCCCTCTTATGTTTTGGGTTCTGTCGTTTTGGAGGGTCGTTG
>JACBWV010000746.1:0-39165 GCA_013435795.1 Chlamydomonas sp. ICE-L | reverse complement strand
GGGTGAAGGGGAGGGGAGGTGTGCGGGTGTGGAGGGGTGGAGGGGTGGACGAGGGGGTGGAGGGGTGGTGGAGGGGTGAGGGTGGTTGGAAGGGGTGGGAGGGGTGGGAGGGGGTGGGAGGGGTTGGAGGGTGGGAGGGGGTGGAGGGGTGGGAGGGGTGGGAGGGGTGGAGGGGGTGGGCGGGGGTTTTGGCGGGGTGGTGGTGGAAGGGTGGAGGGGGGGGGAAGGGGTAGGGGTGGAGGGTGGAGAGGGTAGATGGGTGTTGGAGGGGGTTGGAGGGGGTTGGAGAGGTGGAGGGGTTGAGGGGTGGGAGTGTGGTTGGTTGGCGGGGCACCCATCACTAGTTGGGGAACATGTTGAGAGAGTGTTTCCTCACTCTTGTGGAGGGGTGGAGTGTGGGTAGGTTGGGGGCAAACCGATTTTCCCTGGGGTGGGACACGTGGAGGCCTGTGGAAAAGAAGGAGTGGAGGGTGAGGGTGGAGGTGTGCTTGGTAGATTGCAGGTGTGGGTGTGGGTTTGGGGTGTGGGTTTAGCCTGTCTGTCTGTCTGTCTATCTGTCTGTCTGCCTGTCTGTCTGTCTGTCTGTCTGTCTGCCTGTCTGTCTGTCTGTCTGTCTGTCTGTCTGTCTGTCTATCTATCTATCTATCTATATATCTATCTATCTGTCTATCTATCTATCTATCTATCTATCTATCTATCTTCCTACCTACCTATCTACCTACCTATCTATCTATCTATCTATCTATCTATCTATCTATCTATCTTCCTACCTATTTCTCTCACTATCTATTTTAGTATTGTCCTCAAAGCGCACCAGTCCACCAAGTCCTTGAACTCCCATGCCGGGCACAGGTCAGGGTCGAAGCTGAAGATCGATCTCTGCGTTTTTGTGCCAACGTGTTTACCTGTCTATCAGGGTACTTCCAAGCGCGCGATTTCGCTCGCTGGGGCGCTGCCTTTTTGAGCCCCACTGCGCGTTTCGCGCAGTTTTTTGCAACCCCCTGTGGGTTGCAAAAACAAACGCAGCAAGCAATTTCTGCGCTTTTTGCACTACAAAGCGCAGTTAATTTTTTCAAGTGCGCTAAAGCGCAGGCCAATTTGGTCAATGGAAGTACCGTGCTGTCTATGTATTGTCTTCAAAGCGAACCTGTCTAGAAAATCCTTGAACTCTGATGATCTACCTATATATTTGATACCTTTTGTATTTCCCCCTAAGCATACCTGTCCAGGGTACTTCCATTGACCAAATTGGCCAGCGCTGTAGCGCAGTTGAAAACATTAAAACTGCGCTTTGTAGTGAAACAGCGCAAAAATTGCTTGCTGCGCCCACAGGGAGGTGCAAAAAACTGCGCGAAACGTGCAGTGGGGCTCAAAAAGGCGGCATGCCAGCGCGCAAAAGTGCGCGCTTGGAAGTACCCTGTACCTGTCTACAAAGTCCTCGTACTCTGATGAAGAGTCGAGGTTGGGGGTCCAAGCTCGATACATATTTATGCATTTACGTACTTTTACATAGATCTAGAATGTATAGATCTATCCATCTATCTATCTATTATCCTCAAAGCGCACCTGTCAACAAAGTTCTTGAACTCCGATGCCTGGTAGCGGTCAGGGTCGAAGCTAAAGACCTTGTTGTTGTCCATGAAGTCGATGTCACTCCAAATTACCTGGTGGGAGAGAAAGGCAGCTTAGGTTGTTTTGAGCGTGTGTGTGTGTGGGGGGGGGGGGGGGGGGGGGGGGGGGGGGTAGAGGTGAAGGTCGAAGCTAAAGACCGTGTTGTTGTCCATGAGATCGATTGTCACTCTAATTACCTGGTGGGAGAAAGGCAGCTTAGGTTGTTTTGGCGTGTGTGTGTGTGGGGGGGCGGGGGGGGGGGGGGGGGGGGGGTAGAGGTGAAAGTCGAAGCTAAAGACCGTGTTGTTGTCCATGAGGTCGATGTCACTCTAAATTACCTGGTGGGAGAAAGGCAGCTTAGGTTGTTTTGAGCGTGTGTGTGTGTGGGGGGGGGGCGGGGGGGGGGGGGGGGGGGGGAGAGGTGAAGGTCGAAGCTAAAGACCGTGTTGTTGTCCATGAGGTCGATGCCACTCCAAATTACCTGGTGGGAGAGAATGGCAAGCAAGTTTTCTTTTTTATAGCGACCTGATAATGATTTACAACTTTCCTGGTAAAACATTTGTATTGACAAAGACTGCCAGAAGGTGGTTAGACGGGTGTATGTTTGTATGTATGTTACAGTCCAAGGGTTGGCCAAATAGGCGAAAGGGACTTGACATGGATGTCACTCAAAATCACCTGGTGGGACAGCAAGGCAGCCAGAAGGTGGTTAGACGGGTGTATGTATGTTTGTATGTATATATGTTACAGTCCAGGGGTAGGCCAAATAGGCTATACCCAACCGTGATAGGAAGTCCATGTCACTCCTACAGGATACTACTAAGCGCGCGCAGCAGCGCGGTGCCGCGCTGCCTTTTTGAGCCCCTCGGCGTTTTTCACGCTGTTGTTTCAACCTCCTGTGGGCGCAGCACGCAGTTTTTGCGCTTTTTGCACTAAAAAGTGCTGACCAATTTGACGTTTGTGCGCTTCAAGCGCTGACCAATTTGGCAAGAAGTAGTGCCCTGCACCCATAATTACCTGGGGAGAGAAAAGCAACCCAGGTTGTTTTGAGTGTGTATGTGTGTGTGGGGGGGTGTGGGTGTGGTGTGCGTGTGGGTTGGTATGAGTGTGTGTGGGGGGGTGTGGGTGTGGGTGGGTGGGGTGGGGTGGGGTGGGGTGGGGTGGGGTGGGGTGGGGAAGGCGGGGCTGGGCAGAGTCAGGATTATCACCACTTAGACTGCAAAGGCAGCCAAGGATACAATAGAAGACACTTGTTCTTCTTCGCAACTTTTGCTACACAACAGGAACTACAGAAAGCTGGCAAAAGAGGTGATGGAAGTTTAAGCTTCATTGCTTACGTCAACACTGGAAATCAGAAATGGCCCCCGGACCCGAAACCCGAAACCTGAAATCCCCCGTGCTTTGTGCTCCACGGGATTCGGCAGCGTGTCGCACTGAGGTAGCAGCAAGTCACTAAATTTGTTACACATCGCAGAAAACAAAAACAGCGGCGTTCGTAAACCCTGCTGAAGTCACCTCCAGTCAGAAATGCCCCCCGAACCCAAAATCAGTAATCAGAAATGCCCCCCAAACCCGAAACCCGGAACCTGAAATCCTCCGCGCTTAGTGCTCCACGGGGTTCGGCAGCGTGTTGCACTGGGGTAGCAGCAAGTCACTAAATTTGCAACACATAGCAGAAAACAAAAGAGCAGTGTTCGTGAACCCTGCTTAACTCACCTCCAGAGGGAGGTCGGCAGCCGCATACTTGCTGACAACCTCTTTAAGGTGGGCTAGGCTTGGGTAACCATACCTGAAGCACTCACAAGGTTGGTGTGGGTGGTGAGGGTGATGGTGGTGGTGGTGGTCGTGGAGGTGGTCCTGTTTGTTGGTGTTGTGTTCGCGCGGTGTTGGTGGTGTTGGTGGCAGCAAAGTTGTTTGATCTTCTTGGCGTCCAGTGGCATACTTGCTTGCAACATCTTGAAGTGGGGCTAGGCTTGGGTTTAAAACCATACCTACAGCACTAACAAGGTTGGCTGTTTTTTGTGGTGGTTGGAAGGGGTGATTGGTGGTGGTGGTGAGGGCCGTGCGTGGTTGGTGGTGGCGGGGGGTTCCTGTTTGTTGATGTGTTGGGTTGGGTGTTGGGTGGTCGTTGGGGTCGTCGGTGTGTTGGGTTTTTTTGTTCGTGTTTTGGCTGGTGTGGGGTTGGTTGGTGTGGTGTTGGGTTGGGTGTTGCGTTGTCGCTGTGTGTGGGTTTTATGTGTTTTGCTGGTGTTGTGTTCGTGCGGTGTTAGTGGTGTTGGTGGTGTTGGTGGCAGTGTCAGCACAGTTGCTTTGAATATCTTGGTGGTTCCAGTGGACCATTACTTGCTGACAACATCTTTCGGAAATGGGCTGGTTTGGGAAAGGTAACCATAACATGCAGTTGGTGGTGTTGGTGGCAGTGTCAGCACAGTTGTTTGATCTTCTTGGTGTCCAGTGGCATACTTGCTGACAACATCTTTCGGATGGGCTAGGTTTGGGTAACCATACATGCAGCACTCACAAGGATGGTGTGGGTGATGAAGGTGTTGGAGGTGGTGGTGGTGGTGGTGGTGGTGAAAGTGTTGGAGGTGGTGGTGGTGGTTGTGAAGGTGTTGGGGGGGTGGGGTGAAGGTGTTGGAGGGGGTGGTGGTGGTAATGGTGAAGGTGTTGGAGGTGTTGGAGGTGGTGGTGGTGGTGAAGGTGTTGGAGGTGGTGTTGGTGGTGGTGAGGGTGTTGGGAGGTGGTGGTGGTGGTGGTGAAGGTGTTGGAGGTGGTGGTGGTGGTGGTGAAGGTGTTAAAGGTGGTGGTGGTGGTGAAGGTGGTGGAGGTGTTTCTGTTTGTTGGTGTTGTGTTGGTTTTTTTTGTGTGTTTTGTTGGTGTTGTGCTGGTGTGGTGTTGGTGGCAGTGTCAGCACAGTTGTTTGATCTTCTTGGTGTCCAGTGGCATACTTGCTGACAACATCTTGAAGGTGGGATAGGCTTGGGTAACCATACCTGCAGCACTCACAAGGATAGTGTGGGTGGTAAGTGTGATGGTGATGGTGGTGGTGGTGGTTCTGTACCTTTCTCCCCCTCTTTCTCTCCCCACCCACCAGGACTACTGGGACCGTCATAAAAAACCCATACCCCCCCCCCCCCTCTACCCACCCCACCAAGCCCTCATACCCCCACCCACCCCCCCTCACACACGCACACCCACCTCTCCCACCACCCACCCACCCACCCACCTCGACTGCTGGAAGCCCAAGCTCCACCTAGGTCCTCTCTCTCCAGCCCACCCTCACACCTCAACTGCTGGAACCCTCATAAACCCCCCATACCCCCTCTCCCTCCCCACCCCCCACCCCACCCCACCCACCCCACACACACCTCTCCCACTTCACACAAACCCACCTTGACTGCTGCCCAAGCTCCATAAAAACCGCATACCCCCCCCCCCCCCCCCCTCCCCCCCCCCCACACACACCTCTCCCACCACACACACCCCTTGACTGCTGGAAGCCCAAGCTCCATAAAAACCTCATACCCCCCCCACACCCACCCCACCCACCCACCTCTCCCACTACCCACCCACCCAACTTGACTGCTGGAATCCCAAGCTCCATTAAACCCCAATAAAACCCCCCATACCCCCCCCCCCCCCACCACCACCACACACACACACCTCTCCCACCACCCACCCACACACCTTGACTGCTGGAAGCCCAAGCTCCACCTAGGTGGCATGCCCGGCTTGCCAATGACCTCGTGGTACTGCCTGGTCACCTGCGATGCAAGAGTGACAGATGAAGTACAGGTCCAAAATTAAAATATGCACTACCAGTAACATCAGTAGACAACAATCTTCAATTCACACCGCTAGCAACATCAACATGCTGCATGTTATGCGGCAATACAGACCACCAGCAACATCAGTGGGCAGCATACTGAGATAAGTACCAACACCACCAACAACACCACCAACAACAACAGCAACAACAACAGCCACATGCTGCATGCTATGCGGCAATACAGTAGGCAGCTACTACCAGCAACATCAGTAGGCAGCATACTGAGATAAGTACCAACAACAGCAACAGGAAGCATGCTAATAAGTAACATTATCAACATGGAGCTGGTACTTGGCCCCAGTGCAAGCAAACGGGCTGGCCTCATCAACCCCACACCTTGTAAGAAGGCATACTATTAATGCATTTATTTGTTTCTTTATTTCTTTATTTATTAACTTATTAATTAATTAATTTATTTATTTATTAATTAATTTATTCATTTATTTATTTATTTATTTATTTATTTGTTTATTTGTTTATTTATTTGTTTATTTATTTATTTATTTATTTATTTATTTATTTATTGATCTATTTATTTATTCATTTATTCATTTATTTATTTATTTATTTATTTATTTATTTATTTATTTATTTATTTATTTATTTATTTATTTATTCATGTATTGTTTTATTAACAGGAAGCCTGCGTACCTGCTCAGGGTCGGGACCAAGGAAGAAGTAGAAGTCCATGACTCCTCCCAGCATTCTGCAGAAAGTACGATGTGTCAGTTACATTATCTCTCATTACTGTATAAAACGTTTTGGACTTATTTTGAAAAAGGGGTGTGCAACCTGAAATAAGAACAAAATAAACCGAAAGATAAATTGTTTAACGTTTTTGTATTTTTATCGTGGGGGAATATAAATGCATTATAACGGTTACACATTTTCGTATTTTAATGGTGGCGGAATAAAAACGAGTGCATGTAAATGCATTGTAACGGCCATACATTATTTGTATTTTAATGGTGGGGGAATAAAAACGAGTGGATGTAAATGCATTGTAACAGTCATGCATTATTTGTATTTTATGGTGACGGAATAAAAACAAGTGAATGTAAATGCATTATAATTTATAACAGTCATACATTATCTGTATTTTAATGGTGGCGGAATAAAACAAGTGCACGTAAATGCATTGTAACGGTCATATGCATTATTTGTATCTTAATGGTGGCGGAATAAATACGAGTTGATGTAAATGCATTGTACGGTAATGGTCATATATTTTTGTATTTTTATGGTGACGGAATAAATACGAGTTGATGTAAATGCATTGAAACAGTCATACATGTTTGTATTTATAATGGTGTGGGGATAAAACATGCATGATTTTAAATGCATCCCAAACCTAGCAGACGAATTATTACTGTAATTAATTTGGCACATATACAAGGAGAGGCGGGTAATAATGACTCTGAATTATAATAGAACATGCATGGAAGTAAATGCATGCCAAACCTTGTGGACGAATTATTACCCACCGGTCCTTGTATATGCCTAATAAAATAAAAGGAATCAATAAATGAAATAACAAATCTAGTAATAAATAAATTCATCCTAAACGTTGTAGACAAATTATTACCCGCCTCTCCTTATATATGCCTAATAAAATAAATGAAATAAATAAATAAATGAAATCCCAAATATAGTAATTAATTAATTAATTAAATCCCAAACCTAGTATGCGAATTATTACCTGTCTGTCCTTCTATATGCCTAATAAACATTTATTAAGGAATCCACCCAATGTATAGAGAATACGTGCCATCTCCCAAGTTCGCAACTGTACAATAAATTGGTTAGTTATCTGATGTCCCAAAATGCATCATGTATGTTACAGTCCAGGGGTGGGCCAAATAGGCTAAAGGGACTTGCCCAACCGTGATAGGAAAGGCTTAAAGAGAAACATTATTGATGAACTGAACCCCAAACAATCGAGCAATGTGCAATAAGCGATACATACTATAGAGAAGACGTGCGATCTCCCAACTTCTCAAATGTACAATACATTGGTCGGCCACCTGATCTCCAAAATGCATCATGTTTTCATGTATGTATGTTACAGTCCAGGGGTTAGCCAGATAGGCTGAAGGGACTTGCCCAACTGTGATAGGAAGGGCTTCAAGAAAAATCATTGATGAACTGAACCCCAAACAATCGTGCAGCATGCAATGTGTATATAACACGTGCGATCTCCCAACTTGTCTCATGTCAACCAATGTAAATTGAAATTGACGTTGAAATTGTTACATCCGTGTAATGCAGTTACTCGCAGGACGTGAAGTTAAGGACACTACCGCGTAAGCCGGAGCTATCAGTAGTCACCATAACCAATGTGAACCAATGTAGTGTGTGTAACACGTTGTTTATCAGCCTGATCTCCCAAATGCATCATGCAATAAGCGAGGCTTTACTTTTTATAGAATTTTAGGTTGCACTCCCACTGCTTGCTCGAACCCCTTGACATCCCACGTACCTGTATGTGATTGTGTCTTCCTGAAGAGCCACCTCCATTCCATTGCTATTGAGCAGGAACACGCCGTGAGCGCTGCCATGGAAAGATGCAGGTGTAGTTTGGCTGAAACCATTCGAATCATTGCTTGTCGCACCATCAGCTGCTGGTGTACCATCTGCTTGTGTATTATCTGCAGGCCTCACCTCCATGTAAAACGGGTGAGAGCCGTAGAGGTTTACATCTGTCCCTTTGGGTATGTCTGCATTCCATAGGGTGATGACCTGGAGGGGTGGGTGGCTGTTTGGGTGGGTGGCTGTTTGCGTGGCTGTTTGGGTGGCTGGTTGGGTGGCTGGTTGGGTGGCTGGCTGTGTGTACATACCTGTACATACTATATATGCATTCCATAGGGTGATGACCTGGAGGGGTGCAGAGAGTTCGAGGGAGTGGGGAAGGGTTTGAGGGGGGGGAACCTGGATGGGTGCAGAGGGTTCAAGGGAGTGCGGATTGGGTTGGCGAGGGTAACAACCTTGAGGGGTGCAGAGGGTTCAAGGGAGTGCGGATGGGTTGGCAAGGGCGACAACCTGGAGGGGTGCAGAGGGTTCAAGGGAGTGCGGAAGGGTTGGCGAGGGTAACAACCAGGAGGGGTGCAGAGGGTTCAAGGGAGTGGGGAAGGATTTAGGGGGGTGGGAAAGGTTTTGAGGGGGTGGGAAAGGGATCGGGGGGGGGGGGGGGGGGGGGGGGGGGGGGGGGAGGTTTTGAGGAGGTAAGAAAGCGTTTGAGGGGGTGAGAACAGTTTTGAGGGAATAGGGTTGGGAATGCGTCTTTAGTATGTACAGAGTCCGTTAAGGCGTCTGGCAACCCCAAGATGTGAACATGAGGTGTGTACACCCCAAGATGTGAACACAGGTATGTACAGGTGTGTACAGGTTCTGTTTAGGCGCATCGCAACCCCAAGATGTGAACACAGGTATGTACAGGTGTGTACAGGTTCTGTTTAGGCGCCTCGCACCCCCAAGATGTGAACACGGGTATGTACAGGTGTGTACAGGTTCTGTTTAGGCGCATCGCAACCCCAAGATGTGAACACAGGTATGTACAGGTGTGTACAGGTTCTGTTTAGGCGCCTCGCACCCCCAAGATGTGAACACGGGTATGTACAGGTGTGTACAGGTTCTGTTTAGGCGCATCGCAACCCCAAGATGTGAACACGGGTATGTACAGGTGTGTACAGGTTCTGTTTAGGCGCCTCGCAACCCCAAGATGTGAACACGGGTATGTACAGGTGTGTACAGGTTCTGTTTAGGCGCCTCGCAACCCCAAGATGTGAACACAGGTATGTACAGGTGTGTACAGGTTCTGTTTAGGCGCCTCGCAACCCCAAGATGTGAACAAGAGATATATAACATGCATCTGGCCACACACACAAACACACACAATCCCATGCACACACACAGACACAAACACACATACAAACACACACAAACACATGCACACAAACACACAAGCACAATCACTTGCACACACACACACAGACACACAGGCACACACGCTAACACACACAAACACACACATAAATACATAAGCGTTCACAAGCAAACAAAACAACGAATCACACATGCACTCACACACACAATCACACAAGTAAGCGTTCACAAGCAAGCAAACCAACAAATCACACACAAAATCACACACAAAAGCGTTCACAAGTCGACAAACCAACACCACACACACACACACACACAGGTACATGCGCACGCAAGCAAATCAACCGACAAATCAACTGACAAATCAACCGACAAATCACACATACACACTATATTGGCCATGAAACACACTTGCACACAAACAGACCCCCCACGCACACACACATACACACACACACACACACACACACACACTCAGACACACTTGACTGGCCATGCCGCACCTCACCTTATTTCTTGGCACCACAAGCCCTGATGTCAATGCGCTTTCCCCTATACCCATGACATGAGAGCTTGCCTCCAACCGCGATGAGAAATCACACACACACACAAACACAGTCGCACACAGACCCCCCCACCCCCACCCCACACACACACTCGATCGTCCATGCCGCACCTCACCTTATTTCTTGGCATCGCAATCCCCAATGTCAAAGTGCTTTCCCCTAGACCCATGATATGTGAGCTTGCCTCCACCTGCGATGAGAAATCACACACACACACAAACACACTCACCCACAGACCCCCCCCCCCACCCCCCACCCCCCCCCCCACACACACAGACCCCACCTCACCCCGCACCCACCCTCCCACCCACACTCACTGACACACACACACAATCACACACATACTCGCAGACACTCTCACACACACACACACACTCACACACTCACACTCACACACACACAGAAACCCTCACACACACTCACACACACTCAATTGGCCATGCTGTACCTCACCCCTCTTCTTGGCACCACGAGCCCCGAGGTCAAAGTGCTTTCCCCTAGACCCATGATATGTGAGCTTGCCTCCACCCGCGAGGACAACTCCATGTACTGCTCATTGAAGATGAAGGGCATGCCACTGGTGTTGAACAGACTCTGTAGTGGCCCCAGGTCGCACTTGCCCATGATCTGCAGGCATGGACAACAAAGTAAGGGTACGGATGGGTGGGTGGGGTGGGGGTGGGGTGGGGGGCAGTGGAAAGCAACACTATGTACTGCTCATTGAAGATGAAGGGCATGCCACTAGTGTTGAACAGACTCTGTAGTGGCACTTGCCCATGATCTGCCGGAATGGGCACCAAAGAAAGGATAGGGATGGGTGGGAGGCGGGCGGGGGAGTGTGTGTGTGGGGGGGGGGGAGGGGGGGGGGGGGGGGGGGGGGGAGGGCAGTGGAAAGGAAGTAGTGATGTGTGTGTGCGTGTGTTTGTGTGAGGTGGTGGGGTGGGTGGGTAGTGTGGGTGGGTGGGTGGGGGGGGGGGCAGTGGCAGTGGGGCATGTACTGCTCATTGAAGATGAAGGGCATGCCACTAGTGTTGAACAGACTCTGTAGTGGACTTAGGTCGCACTGCCCATGATCTGCAGGCTCATGAACAACAAAGCTAGGATAGGGATGGGTGGGAGGTAGGGGGTGAGGGGTGGGGGGGTACACTTGCCAATGATCTGCAGGCATATGAACAATAAAGCGAGGGGAGGGATGGGTGGGTGGGTGGGAGGGGGGGGGGAGGGGGGGTTCACTTGCACATGATCTGCAGGCATGAACAACAAAGCAAGGGTAGGGATGGGTGGGAGGTAGGGGTGAGGGGTGGGGGGGTTCACTTGCACATGATCTGCAGGCATAAACAACAAAGCGAGGGTAGGGATGGGTGGGTGGGTGGGGGTGAGGGGGGGGGGGGTATGGGGGTGGGGGGGGGGGGGGGGGGGGGGGGGAGAGGCAGGAGGACCATGGTTCAGACATTGACTCCTGTCCTTAATAACATCCAGACCATCTTCACCCACCTTCTCGGCCAGGCGTGTCAGGCCACTGCTAGAACTGTGGGTGGAAGCGAAAGTCCCACTGGGAGGGGGGGCCAGTGGATCAATCAAGTTCATGCCCAATAAATTCTCAACATCATCCACCACTGACGGGTCACTCATGAGGCAAGGGAATATTTTTTCAATGTCAATAGCTCCGAGTCGGACGATTGAAAAGCTGAACACCTCTCCCACGCCTGGTGTGAAGAATAGGCTGGTCGCATTGGAGGGCATCTCTTCAGGGTGCTGAGGCCTGCGTACAGATGTAAGTATGTTACAATCCAGGGGTAGCCCAAATAGGCTAAAGGGACTTGCCCAACCGTGAAAGAAAGGGCTTCAAAATAAAAGGCATTCATGAACTAACCCCCAAACAATCGTTTTACCGATGGGCACCCTGAGTTTGTGCTACAGTACGGTAATCATTTAATTCTACATTAGAATTAAATCATCATCTTATCTGGCAGATGAGAAGGGGAGGAATTGATACATGCTTCTTCGTGCTGTAAAGCAATTGATACATGCTTCTTCGTGCTGTAAAGCAATTGATACATGCTTCTTCGTGCTGTAAAGCAATTGATGCATGCTTCTTCGTGCTGTAAAGCAATTGATACATGCTTCTTTGTGCTGTAAAGCAATTGATACATGCTCCTTCGTGCTGTAAGGCAATTGATACATGCTTCTTCGTGCTGTAAAGCAATTGATACATGCTTCCTCGTGCTTTATAGCAATTGCGAGAGGGGGGGGGGAGAGAGAGAGAGAGAGAGGAGAGAGAGAGAGAGAGAGAAAGAGACGCTATCATTGTGTAAACTAACCTTGGAAACAAGTCCTTCGGAACCTCCCACCGTGGCTTCTGCGAGGCATCAGGAGTCGGGGTGATCTTGACGTGAATACGATCACGGGTCTCGTGGGTGGCCACTACAGTAAGTAGCTCAAAAGCTGCTCCCAGCTTGGGCATATCGTTGGCGTTGTCTAGCTTTAGCTGTAGTTCCCAGCCTAGTTCTGGAGTGCCAGGCAGATGGAGACACCGGGGGGAGAGTGGGGTGGCATTAATGCTTTGATAACGGATCTATGTGCATTAAATAGACATGATGAGAATGTAATGCATGGATGTAATAAGAGAGACATCAAGATCATGTATGCAATCAGGGGTCTCCTGGGACGCCACTACAGTAAGTAGCTCAAAAGCTGCTCCCAGCTTGGGCATATCGTTGGCGTTGTCTAGCTTTAGCTGTAGTTCCCAGCCTAGTTCTGGAGGGCCAGGAAGATGGAGACGAGGGGGGGGGGGGAGAGTATGGTGGCAGTTATGCTTTGATAACAGATTCATATGCATCAAATAGACATGATGAGAATGTAATGTATGGATGTAATAAGAGAGACATCAAGATATGTAATGTAATGTAATGCAGGGATGTAATGTATGGGATGAAATGTAATAACACACACACATTGCAGGCACCACTGTAGACATGGAGGTCCAGGCATGAATAGGGACACACGCTCACCCACACAACCCAACCCAACCCACCCCCTCCACAAGCACACACACACACTCACCCGCACAACCCAACCCAACCCCCCCACCCCCCCACACGCACACACTCTCACCCACTCAACCCAACCCAAACCCACCCCTTCCACAAACACACACACACACACTCACCCACACAACCCACACCCAACCCAACCCAAACCCCTCCACACACACACACACACTCACCCACGCAACCCAACCCAACCCAACCCCTCCACACGCACACACACTCACCCACTCAACCCAACCCAACCCCTCCACACACACACACACTCACCCACACAACCCAACCCAACCCAACCCCTCCACAAACACACACAAACACACATACACACACATGCAGGAGCCACTGTAGAAATGGAGTTCCAGGCATGGGATGTGCCTTCCTATGAGACCCATGTAATGTATGGATGTAATACAAGAGACATCGAGATAAATGTAATGATATAATACAATGAACTAGACATCATGATATTCACATAATCCCACATACATAGCAGTTCATCACTCCCTCACCACACCCTCAACCCCATCACACCCCCATAACACCCTCCCGTCACGCTCACCACACCCCCATCACACCCTCACCACACCCTCACCACACCCTCACCTCAAACCCACCACAACCTCACCACAACCTCACCACACCCTCACCACACCCTCATCACAACCCCATCACACCCTCACTACACCCTCACCACACCCCCATCACACCTTCACCACACCCTCACCACACCCTCACTACACCCTCACCTCACCCTCACCAAACACCCATCACACCCTCACTACACCCTCTCCACACCCCCATCGCATTCTCACCACACCCTCAACACACTCTTGCCACACAATCACTACACTGTCACCACACCCTCACTACACCCTCTCCACACCTCCATCACACCCTCACCACACTCCCATCACACCTTCACCACACCCCCATCACACCCCCATCACACCCTCAACCACACCCCCACCACACCCTCACCACACCCCCATCACACCCTCACCACACCCCCACCACACCCTCACCACACCCCCATCACACCCTCACCACACCCCCATCACACCCTCACAATCACACATTGTCACACATTCACCCCACTTTCTCCACAGCTTGCTTGCACCTCGAAGGGCAGGTTCTATATCACTGTCACATTCACACATTGTCACACATTCACCCCACTTTCACCACAGCTTGCTAGCAACTCAAAGGGCAGGTTTCGTATCACCCTCACATTCACACATTGTCACACATTCACCAAACTGTCACTACAGCTTGCTTGCACCAGCCCACTTTCACCACACTGTCACAACACTGTCACCACACTGTCACCACACTGTCACCACACTGTCACCACATCTGGCTTGCACCAGCCCACATTCACCACACTGTCACCACACTGTCACCACACTGTCACCACACTGTCACCATACATTCACCATATCTTGCTTGCACCAGCCCACCGGTTGGATCCTTACTCATTATTATGTACACAGGGGTCCATGAGGGGCGTGTGCAGCTCAGTGCGGCAGTAGCATTCCAACAACAGACCATGTCTTGCTTGCACCAGCCCACATACAGCCCACTTTCACCACACATTCACCATATCTTGCTTGCACCAGCCCACCTGTTGGATCCTTGCTCATTATTATGTACACAGGGGTCCAGGAGGGGCGTGTGCAGCTCAGTGCGGCAGTGTCATTCCAACAGCAGCCCATGTCTTCACACGAACCTTTGTCTCCGTCTCCACTGCCTGAACCGTACATAGGCATTGTTTGTGAGCAGTCTCACATAGTCTTTGCTTTTTATAACCGTACATAGGTTTTGGTTGTAAGCAGTCCCACATAGTCTTTGCTTTTTATGACCGTACGTAGGCATTGTTTATAAGCAGTCCCACATAGGCTTTGTTTATTAGTAAGCAGTCTCACATAGTCTTTGCTTTTTAGAACCGTACACAGGCATTGTTTATAAGCAGTCCCACATAGGCTTTGTTTATTAGTAAGCAGTCTCACACAGTCTTTGCTTTTTATAACCCGTACACAGGCATTGTTTTATAAGCAGTCCCACATCGGCTTTGTTATTAGTAAGCAGTCTCACATAGGCTTGCTTTTTAGAACCGTACACAGGCATTGTTTATAAGCAGTCCCACATAGGCTTTGTTTATTAGTAAGCAGTCTCACACAGTCTTTGCTTTTTATAACCGTACACAGGCATTGTTTATAAGCAGTCCCACATAGGCTTTGTTTATTAGTAAGCAGTCTCACATAGTCTTTGCTTTTTAGAACCGTACACAGGCATTGTTTATAAGCAGTCCCACATAGGCTTTGTTTATTAGTAAGCAGTCTCACATAGTCTTTGCTTTTTATAACCGTACACAGGCATTGTTTATAAGCAGTCCCACATAGGCTTTGTTTATTAGTAAGCAGTCTCACATAGTCTTTGCTTTTTAGAACCGTACACAGGCATTGTTTATAAGCAGTCCCACATAGGCTTTGTTTATTAGTAAGCAGTCTCACATAGTCTTTGCTTTTTAGAACCGTACACAGGCATTGTTTATAAGCAGTCCCACATGAGGCTTGGTTTATAGTAGCAGTCTCACATATCTTGCTTTTAGAACCGTACACAGGGCATTGTTCTATACGCAGTCCAATAGGCTTTGTTTATTAGTAAGCAGTCTCACATAGTCTTTGCTTTTTAGAACCGTACACAGGCATTGTTTATAAGCAGTCCCACATAGGCTTTGTTTATTAGTAAGCAGTCTCACATAGTCGTTGACTTTTTTAGCAACCGTACCCCACCGGCATTGTTATACGCAGTTCCCAACATAGGCTTTGTTATTATAAGCAGTCTCACATAGTCTTTGCTTTTTAGAACCGTACACAGGCATTGTTATAGCAGTCCCACATAGGCTTTGTTAGGTAGTAACGCAGTCTACATTAGTCTTGCTTTTAGAACGTACACAGGCATTGTTTATAAGCAGTCCCACATAGGCTTTGTTTATTAGTAAGCAGTCTCACATAGTCTTTGCTATTTAGAACCGTACACAGGCATTGTTTATAAGCAGTCCCACATAGGCTTTGTTTATTAGTAAGCAGTCTCACATAGTCTTTGCTTTTTAGAACCGTACACAGGCTGTTTATAGCAGTTCCCACATAGGCTTTGTTATTAGTAAGCAGTTCTCACATGTCTTGCGTTTTATAAACTGTACCACAGGCATTGTTTTAATAAAGCCGTCCCACATAGGCTTTGTTTATAGGAAGCAGTCTCACATAGTCTTGCTTTTTTGAAACCGTACACAGCATTGGTTAAAGCAGTCCACCATAGCTTTGTTATTAGTAAGCAGTCTCTCACATAGTTTGCTTTTAGAACCGTACACAGGCATTGGTTTATAAGCAGTCAAAATATGCTATTTGTTATTAGTAAGCAGTCTCACATAGTATTTGCTTTTATAAAAACGTACACAGGGCATGTTTATAGCGTCCCACATAGCTTTGGTTATTAGTTAGTAAGCAGTCTCACATAGTCTTTGCTTTTTATAACCGTACACAGGCATTGTTTATAAGCAGTCCCACATAGGCTTTGCTTTTTATAACCGTACGTAGGCATTGTTTATAAGCAGTCCCACATAGGCTTTGCTCTTTTTAGTAAGCAGTCTCACATAAGCTTTGCTTTTTATAACCGTACATAGGCATTGGTTGTAAGCAGTCCCACATAGTCTTTGCTGTTTAAGAGTCGTGTATACTGGCTTATATAGTCGTTGTTTTTTAACATTCTTATATACTGGCTTATATTGTCATTGTTTATAACATTTTTATGAACGGGCTTTTATAAATATATAATCATTGCTGTTTAACATTCTTATATACGGACGTATGTAATCATTGTTTTGTAACATTCTTATATACGAGATTTTATAAATGTGTAATAATATACGGGCTTATTTAATCATTGTTTTTAAACATCTTATACACGGGATTTTATAAATGTATGATCATTGTTTTATAACAATCTTATTAACGGGCTTACATAATCATTGTTATTTAACATTCTTATATACGGGCTTATATAGTCATCGTAGTATAACATTCTTACATATGGGCTTATAAAATCATTGTTTTATAATATTCTTATACACGGGCTCATACAAGGGTACGGGATCATACAATCATTGTCTTATAACATTCTTATATACTGGCTTATACAGTCATTTTTTCAGTTCCACATTGTTTTAGTTCTGCATTGTTTCAGTTCCGCAGTGTTTTATATCATTTTTATAAACGGGCTCCTGACGGGCTTATATAAATATATAACCATTGTTGTTTAAAATTCTTATATACCGGTTTATGTAGACATTGTTGTATTACATTCTTATATACGGGCTTAAATAATCATTTGTATAACATTCTTACATACGGGCTCATATAATCATTGTTTATAACATTCTTATATACTGGCTTATATAGTCATGGTTTTATAACATTTTTATAAACGGGCTTATATGAATATATAATCATTGTTGTTTAACATTATTATGTACGGTTCTATGTATTCGTTATTGCATAACAGTCTTGTGGCAGCTCAAGCAGCCCATGCCTTCACACGGACCTTGATCTATGTCTCCACTGCCTGCACCGTACATAGGCGTTGTTTTCTTCAAGTCTCACACAGTTTTTGTTTCTCCCGCCCAATATAAAATGCGGCGCCGAGCTAAGTTACACGAAGGAGACCCATTAAAGGGCACCAGTGGAGGAAAGGGGGCGGTAGCTGGAAACCTGATCGGGGTACAGGCTATAGACAGGCGTTGTGTGTCAGAAGAAGCCGAGACGCAGTTCAAAACAGGAAGAGCTGACATAGTACGTCAGGGACCGATAGTCTAAGGGAGTACACCAAGGAGTTCACCAAGACATTAAAACAGCGAGGGCACCGCTACTCATGCTGATAGCAACCAAGTCCATGAATCATTTGAGAATAGAAGCAAGCGGTGGGTGTTCCAAAAGGATGTGGGAGGCTGCACGGATTTTAATCGTCTCGATTGGTGTAAGCCCCGACGACCCCGTGGCCCCCGTGACACCCCGTGGCTGAGGGCTGCGATTGGGGGGTCCCCGCGGGGTGGGTGGGTGGGTGGTGGGGCCTCCCGGTGGGGGGGGGGGTGTCCCGCCCATGTGTCCCCGTCATAAGATCCCATCCAAAGAACATCGTTGGTGCTGCCAACCACCTGGTCATGCGTCTCAGGGGCCGAACCAGAACCGGCGCCAGCAACCCCCACTTGCACAGCACCCGCCGAACCGTAGTTCCGCCTATGCACTCGTTCACACTACGATGAGCCCCGGTCGCTCCGTGTAATTACGTGGATGTCGGAATCAGGTCCCATGACCATCCGTCCTGCCGCAAAACAGCACTTCATCAACTAAGCGCACCAGTTCCTGAATACCTTAGCCAGTGGACGCTCAGCGGCAGGCTCCGCGTCTTGCTTAAGCCACGGATTAACAAGAAAGGCCGGTCCCGGACGGGTAGCTCCGTCCCTTGGAATGAACCGCGGAACCCCCCCCTCAATAGCGCCACAGACCACCCACCACAAGAGGCCACAACAGCGCCCACAACTCGGCGACGCGTCGTACAGACACCCGGGCCCTGCGACAACAGTGGCCCACATCTGAATGCCGTTGTCCAGTGCCCTCCAGCAACAAGGCAAGCCTAAAGTCGCACCAGGCCAGCAAGCAGTGCATGTCAATCAAGGCGTCCAAGTCTGGCATTTTTCCCCCTCTCCAAGTTCTTCAAGCCACTGTCTGGAGTTCCACTCGGCATGAAGCTCAAGCCCAAGCAAGTGGATGCTATGTACAAAGACCTGCTCTTGACGCTCAAGGAACAACAACCCGAGTCAGCTGTTGGAAGCCCAAACAATAGGAAGCCCGAGTCAGCCTCGTTGTTTTGGAGCAAAGTGCTGAAGTAAAGAGCTTTGGATGTCTACAAGACATGCAGCAAACTGAGCATAGCCTATCCACAAGCGCCAAGGATCAAGCTAGACAAATAGTTTACTTTATGCGGGTGTCGGGTGGATGGAGGGGTGTTCACTACCTGAGGCCCCTTTGGCCCCACACCGGTGTATCTAAGGAGACTCCTTTAGCCTGCATGTAGCTGATGATATTTATGAACTACTACACTTCGAACACTGCTTCGAACTAAATGTAACTGCAGATGAAACTCACAAGTAGCAGCCTACCTCTTGTTACTGGAGATGTTTTCGTGGGTGTGTGTGTGTGCGTGTGTGTGTGTGTGTGTGTGTTCAGGGATCGCTTATACGCAAGCCAAACCACGTTTTTAAGATGAGTACTTGATAGAGCTTGAGGTAAGGGTCAGTATACACCTAACTTTCATGACCTAATTATGATTGGTGAGAAAGATATTGACCTTTTAAGCCAATAGGGGGGGGGGGGGGGGGGAAAGGGCAAAAAAAAAACTTCATAGCATGGGTGTCTAAAAATAACTTCTTGAACACCCCCTGGAAGGAAGACTGGTTTGTAGATCTTAGTGCAACCGCTTGCCAGGCTGGCACCAGATCACGCTGGGATGCGACTCTTTGGCCGAACGGTCTAAGGCGCTAGCTAAGGTGCTATTTCGTAAGAGCGTGGGTCAAATCCCACATGAGTCACAACGAACTACCCGAAAGTGTGACATGTTTTAATTTAATGTGACGCGAATCGGAACACCCAGAGTACCAACCAAGGCCGAGGGGGGGTGGGGGGTGGAAAGCAAAAGAGATGCTGGGTCACTGTGGTGTCGAACCCATCGATCATGTAAAGTGCAAATTGTGTAGCGGCACCCCTCTGCTGTCACACACCCAATGGCTCCGCAACCCACAGTACAGCCATGATCTCAGCCGCCCCTTGTGGTTATGGTGCCAAAGTACGTGCATTTTCAGCAATTGTTACGGCGTATCCATTGCTGTTGGTCTTATGACCGTTGGGTATGTGTGGACAAGGTCAAATCATCGTCCTCAGTGCTATGGTGTCTTTGGTGGGGATTGTTGGTTAGGGCCCCCTTAGCCCCTTATGTGCCCACTTTCAAAACTGGGGGGAGGGGGTCTTCATTTCTTCAATCATCACTAGTGTAGCAGTGTGCAGGGTTGGGAAGTACGCTATCCTACAATATCGGGTATCGTATGATATACCCCCTTGTTCTCATTCCGATATGCGAATACAAGTGGTACACGATAGCGTAGGCGTCCGAGATATTGTACGATATCGTACGAGATGTTCGGGACTGAACCAATTCAAGATTCCCAGCCCATTTTACTATGTGCATGTTACAGTCAGGGTTGTTCAGGACGCTGCGTCCTGCGTCGCATGTGCGACGTGGGGAGGGTCAGTTGCGTCGCAGACGCAACTTCAATGGGTAGGTTGCGTCGCAGGACGCAGGCTGTGGGGTCGGTTATGGGTTGGTTGCGAGTCGGTTGCATCTGAGGACGCAGGCTATGCTGGTTCGGTTGCGTTTCGGGAAGTAGGCTACGAAATCGGTTGCGTCTCAGTACGCAGGCTGTACAATCCGTTGCGTGTCAGGACGCATAGCTGGACGTCCTCCTGAACAACCCTGGTTACAGTCCAGGGTTAGCCAAATAGGCTGAAGGGACCAGCCCAACCCCGATTTTAAAAATACCACTTGGCACACGGCACATCCTGCCCGCTGTCCATTTGTATAACAATATGCGGGTTTTCGAGTCGCTTCCTCACACCTTTAGAACAACTGATGAGCAACCAAGTCCATGACATCATTTTTAGAATAGAAGCAAGACTGGTTTGTAGATCTTAGTGCAACCGCTTGCCAGGCTGGCACCAAATCACGCTGGGATGAAATTGAAATTGAAATTGTTACATCCGTGTAGAACCGTTACTCACAGGTGACAGAGTTCAGGGGACGTGAGGAGACCAGGAACGAAGTGTTTAGACAACTGGACAGTTAAAAGAGCCGAGGGACGCCTCTTGAGAGAGGAGTCCTGACGGCAAACCCCAAAACCCTTAGGTTACGGGAAAGGACAGACGCGATAGGTTGCGTAGCCAATAGGCCAGGTAGAACCAATGAACAGCTAAAGCTGACACTCCACCTGTTCTAACTGTCAAGAAAATTATACCTTCAAACCTTTAACAATAAACTTCGAAAAAGAAATCTGAAACTCAAAAACAAGCAGAAAATAAATCTAATAGAGAGAGACATCCTCAAGGGCGACACCGATACTTCCAATATCATTCTAAGATTTAACCAACCTAAATGTTCATCTAAGGAGGGGAAAGAGCGCAGAATAGTACCACACTCCACCTAACTGAAGCAAACTCTATTTACGCCAATCAGGGCTAAAAGAGGTAAAACAGTTACTCAGACCTTGCAGGCTCCATCCATGGACCGCAGGTGTAACAATCCCAAAACCAGGTGCAATTTCTACCCAAAAGAGGGGAAATCAAACAAAAATAATAATAATTCCAAACAGATCTACCAGCGAGGTAGTCATGACCAGAGACTCGAGGTAAAATCAACCCCCAAAATCCAGTGCGACAGGTCTATACAAACTACATACCCATTCACCATCGCTACAGGATTGGAGTCGTACAACACTCGAGGTGAAGCAAGGGGCAGTAGACCTGAAGCAAATTAATATTCTGAAATCACCGCAGGTGGGCATCGAAACCCGCGACTCCCGCAGAGAGCACAAACCTGAACTGCAGAAAAATCACTGTAAATCAATAAACCTAGGGCGAAGCTTGTACTTGACCAAACCAAGCATACCATTCATACTCCAAAAAACCTCTGCGGGGAGAGGCTTAGTGAAAGTATCAGCCAACTGCAAGGAGGTATGCACCTTAGTAACACCGATGCGCTGGCTTAGAACCAAATCCTTGATGTAGTGATGCATTATATCTATGTGTTTAGCCTTGCTTTCAAGCTTGTAGTCCTCTGTCCAGGACAGAGCTACCGTGGCATCACATTTGATAGTAATCAAGTGAACAGGCAATCCCAGGTCTACCCTAAGATGCTTGAGCCACTGAACTTCCCTCGCACAACCAGCCAAAGCTTGATACTCAGCTTCCCCAGTACTAACTGCAGGGGTGATTTGTCGCTTGGATACCCAATTGACAATTCCACCAGAAGCTAGAAAAGCAAGACCAGTTTGAGATCTCCTGTCCTCCGGATCCTCACCAAAAGATGCATCACTGTAAGCAAGGAGCTCAAATTTTGGGTCATGAGTGTAGGCAATACCAATATAAGTATGCTTGCGAAGGTACACCAGAACCCTCAGAGCTGCATTCCAGTGAGCCTGAGTAGGTGCTGCTGTGAATCTAGAAAGTTGACTAACAGCAAAAGCAATATCAGGTCTTGTGCACGTGGACAAGTAGATGAGGCTACCAACCAGAGATGCGTACAAAGTGTTGTTAGGTAGAACAGGACTGCCAATGGCATGAACTGTAACTGACTTAGACACCATGGGCACCTCAGACGTAGCCTTCAACTTCTCTTCCCCTGCATTAAGCTTGAACCGCTCAACCATCCCATTAATAGCATTATGCTGACTGAGTACAATCTTCACACACCGCCCCTCATCATCAAGGGTAACATTACAGTCCAAAGAGAGGAACTGTTCAGGTACTCCCATTTCTGTAATAACCCACCCGTTATTACGCAAGATGGTAATAAGTGCATCATAGAGCACGAGCTCATCAACAGCAATCCAAAAGTCGTCGACATATATCAGGACCCAGGACCACAGGCCATCAGCATCCAGGCGCACAAAAAGTGCTGGATCAGAGAGCGTCGGTCGGAAACCTGCAAGGCGAAGAACCTGCAGGACATTGTCATGCCAAGCTCTAGGGGCCTGCTTCAATCCATACAAGCTCTTCACAATGCGACAAACCAGGGGTTTTCCATTAGGCCCAACCTTGATGAAGCCGTCAGGCTGCCTCAAGTACAATTTGAGGTTGGGATCTATCACTCCATGAAGGAATGCAGTCTTCACATCAATTTGCCTGGATGAGCAACTGCCTAGTGACTTAGGTAATGTTGACTCTAGTGATACAGCCAGTGATTCTACTCTAGCGTCTGCTATGAGCATGCCAGCCCCAGGTTGGATTGGGTTAGGTGATGTGGGAGATGCGCCGGACGTTCGACGTCCAGAGCTACCTCCTGGGAGAGTGATACAATCACTGCTCTCAAAGGTTACACCTCGGGAGCCTCGTCCACCCCCTCTTCCTTCTGCTCTTGGAGTTAGATCAAGTGGGAGGATGCGTGGGGAGGTTCCTGAGTTTGGTTTATTAGATGAATCGGTATTGAAGCGATACCCTTCAGTGCCAGATGTTACGGTTCCTGATGTTTTAGTTCCTTCCCCTTCTCCTTCTATTGCTGGTGATACTTCTGATGAGGTGGAGCGATCCCCTCCATCCCCGTCTGTTGATGGTTCTGCAGAAGAGGTACCAGAACCAGTTGGTGCTGCTTTTATCTCCATCCAGTGTGAGCTTTCTTATGCTCAAGCTTTAGCGCAACTGATGAGACCTATAACCTGACAGAGTTCAGGGGACGTGAGGAGACCAGGAACGAAGTGTTTAGACAACTGGACAGTTAAAAGAGCCGAGGGACGCCTCTTGAGAGAGGAGTCCTGACGGCAAACCCCAAAACCCTTAGGTTACGGGAAAGGACAGACGCGATAGGTTGCGTAGCCAATAGGCCAGGTAGAACCAATGAACAGCTAAAGCTGACAACAGGACGTGAAGTTAAGGACACCATAGCGTAAGCCGGAGCTAGCTATAGTCACCGTAGGGCCATCTCAGTAAAAAGAATTACCACCGATGCCTGACCGGCAGGCACCGTAGCCACATCATGCCAGTGCAGCTTAATACGGGGTTTTTTCACCCCGGTTGGGAAGCACCGACACAATGCAGCTGGCAAGACAAAATCTGAGAGGGGGGACGGTCTGTGTGCTAGTCCCCGGGTATCGACCCGGGGTGTGCTTCCATGAAACGTCTGCACTGTAAAATACTCTGAAAGCTAGTGATGGTGTGGGAGTGGACTGTGTCCGCCAGTTTGAGGGCACATGATCTCTGAAGTCCAAGAGTGCTCATAGAAGTCAAAAAAGAGGTTGGAATAGTACCAGTTGTTCCAACGGTGATAACTTCATAGTGAACGAGGTATCCAGCCGATCTAAGGCCATTTACTAATTCAACATGCTGGGCGTGTTTAGTGATAAACTTAGTAGCATGGTTGGTATCAGAGCAGTATCCAAGCTCAAGAACCCAGAGTTCTTTATCAGACATACAGGTAGGAGAGTCAATGTCAGGTAGGACGGCAAGATCAGGTCTCATTCTCTTCCAGTCCGCTACAGTAATAGTGGAGGGGCGTAACCAGTCAGGGAGACGTTTGCCCAGGACCCCCCTGGGGAGGTCCTCTTCCTTGCCAGCGTCCATGATCATTCTGCGGGATCCCAGGGCTCCGGTGCAAATGGCCTTGTGGATGAGTCGCACTGCGGCGTCATGTCTCTTGATATAGAGCCCCTTGAAAGTCCGGTGTGTGCAGCCCGCCAGGATGTGGCCCGCTCCGTCCTCACAGGTGTGGCAAATGGGGCATAGGGAGTTCGTGGGTGGGTGAGTGCTTGTAATATAAGGGAGTTTCCAGCGGAATGCAAGTTTACGGTTCCACAGTCTACCCCAGCGGGCTTTAAGGATGTGGAATTTAGTTTTATGTTGGATAAGGGTTGAGGTCCAAAATTTGTTACTTGCATGAGGAAGTTGGTGGGGGAGTGTTATCAGCCCAGGTGGTTGCATAAATCCCTTTAAGAGGGTGTTGGCCAAGGTGGCAGCTAGTGGGCAGGTTAGAGGTGATACCTTGTGTAAGGTTAGGTGCTAGGATGCGTGGGGGAATATCTCCCATGGGTGTGCGAGGAGGTTGAACTGTGGGCCAGTAGACATTGTGGCGGGGGATTTCCCCAGTGTTGTCAGTAAAATTGGTGGAGGCAGGGTGCTCAGCTGCCTTGCGTGCCAGAATGTCTGCCCTGTCATTTCCAAGGATACCTGTGTGGGAACGGACTTTACAAAGAGTGGTGTGTGAGCCATGCAGGATGCGTTGAATGAGGTGTTTTTGAATTGATTGCAGAAGTTCAGTATGAATGGAACGGGTTGTTGTGGTAGGGTCATGAATCATTTTTTAATAAGTTGAAGAGAGCAGAGGCTGTCTGTATGGAGTGTAAGGGATTTGTCGTAGTCAATGTTGAGAAGGGCTTGGTGGATGGCTACCAGTTCTGCCCTGTTGTTAGTTTTGGTGGCCCCTATTCCCCCAGGGTTGATGGTGTAGCTTTGTCCTGCGGCCGGGACATATACTGCAGCACCTATTTTACTAGGGTGCCCTGGTTTACCTTTTATTAGGCTACCATCTGTGTAGACCTGGAGGCCTGAGGAGGGGGTAGCTAGGTGAAGACAAGGGTGAGTAGTGGTAAGAAGAGAGGGAGGAGGGTGTTGGTGGAGTGGAGTTTGCCAAGGATTTTTGGCAAGAGATTTGAGTTTCCGGGGGTAAGTAATGACAATGTCAGAGAAGGTAAGAGTGGGAGGTGGAGTGATAGTAGAGGGCTCCCAGGATGAGGAGAGGCTTTGCATGTAGTATGTCCATTGGTCAATGAAATCTGGGAGTTTAGGAAAATAGGTATCTTGGCTGTGGGGGTTGCATATAAGGATGAGGTGTAGTTTGTGGGTGGAGGGTGGAGGGTGAGATTTGCTGCCAAGCCAAATTTCAGAGGTAGTATAAAATTCAGACTGCGGTCTGGAGTCAATATAGTGAATCCAGGAGTGGTGGAGGAGGGTTTTGTAAGGGGCAGCAAGGTCGTCAGGGAGGAGCATCAGGGTGCAGGTAGGGCTGAGAGTATTTTCAGCATGGTCAGCACTGGCTAGGGCCCACCTTAGAGCTTGGTGTGCTTGTGTCGTGGAGTTAGGAATGTCCACCAGTGAGCCCCCAGTCCAGATGGTAAGAAAGGGGTCTTGGTTGGAGCCAAAGAGCTGATCAGCAGGGCTGGTAGAAGAGAAGCTGGTGAGGCTTTGGTCGTAGCTAAGGGGGTTAGAAGTACGATGGTGAGTAGTGCCCAGAGCAGCTGCTGCTTGGTAGAGAAAAGGAGAAAGAGTGTTGGTAGCAGCAGGAGCAGCTCTGTATCTGGTGAAGAGGGCAGCTAAGTCAGTGTGGTATGTTCCTCCTTGGGTCAGTTGGTTCCATTTGGTAGGGTGGTGATTTTTGAAGTGGTCATAGTTTTGTTTGAGAGAGGTTAGTCTGTCGTTGGGAATATGCCCAAGACAGTGACCAGTGGGGTTATAAAGATATGAAACGTTGGTGTGTGTGTGTGGATTGGTCATCCAGAGTGGTGAGGATGCCTGTTTGTATAATGTAGGCTGAGGGTGGTTGAATGTCCCAGTCTGGGTGCCTGTCGTGTGTGTCAATTTTCAGAAGTTTGTGAACAAGGTTGTGGTTGTCAGCATTAAATCCTGGGGAGGTGGCCCATTGGCCTTGTTGTTGAAGGTTAGTAAGGTGGGTGTCCTTCCTAGGGTTGAGGTGTGTGGTTAATGGGGGAGTAGTTTTTAAAGTGTGGGTTAATTGGTCGTATGCTGGTTGTCCCAAAAGTTCAACAAGGTGAGACGCATGGTGAGATTGGGGTTTCCAATGTATGGTGGAGGTAGTGGAGGTAAGAGATGTGCTGTGGTGGATGCTGTATCCCATGTGTGTGTAGGAGTTGATATGTTCGTTGTGCATGATGGTTGGGGCCCATTGAACGTGGACAACAGTGGAAGTGACTAGTTTGTCGTCGTTGTAGGAGCGCTTGCCCCGCCAGCTCGCGATGTGCAGGGCTTTGTATTGGGATCCGTAGGTAAGGTGGAGCAGGCGCGCCGGTGGTGCAGGTGCGCTGCTGTCGGGGGATGTCATGGCCTCGCGGATCCTGTCAGGGTGTGAGGTGGGAGTTATTCTATATGCACGGTAAAATTTAGAGGTGGAGGAGTGACGGATCCAGGATTTGCACAAGTAGTGGCGTGCTGCCCAGGTGGCATCACTGCTGGGGCAGCCCCATGCTTGGTGCGCGTGACTGCCTTCGGTCTGCGTGGGCCACGCCCACCATTGGTTTCCTTCCAGGTCCCCAATGGAATCCGCCTCGTAGTCTGCGTCAGTAACAGTGGCGTGAGGTTGGTAACGCTGGGTGGGTGGGGTGGAGGGTTCAATAGAAGCAGGAGATTTAACGTTATCGGTTGTGTTCTGCGCAATTGCGTAACCGGGCGCAAGTTGTCGGTGTGAGAGGGGAAGTGGGTCAGAGTGTATTGGGGAGGCGACAGTTTGGAGGGAGGAGAGGTGAGCGGTGAGGCGGTTCAGGCACCGTTTGTGGTGTTTAGTAACTTTGTGTAAGGTGATAAGAGAGAGATCTGTAGTGCTGACAAGGTGAGTTCCCATGGGGGTGACCAGGTCATGGTATGAATAGATGGCCAGGTCATGGAATGGAGTCATGAGTGATACAGGGATTGCCTGTGGAGGGAGAGGAAGAGAGTGTATGTTAAGTTTGTCAAGAAGTTCTGTGTCATTCCAAGAAATAGTTATGTCAGATTTTTTAATAATTTCCAGCTGGCGGGCTAGGGACATATACTTAAGTTGCTTGCGGGATAGAGAGAGAGGATCTAGAGTGGTCATGGTGGAAGTTGATTTATTAAGGAGAGCTCTAGTGAGGATTCCCAGGTGACCTTGGTCGTTCATGGACTGGGTGAGGGCTGTTGCAGTAATCTGGGTGTATTCAGTGAGTAGGGAGGGCACCCCTAGTCCTGCCTCTGTTTTAGGGAGGTGGAGTGCTCTTGTCGGAAAAGATCTGGGAAGGGAGCAACAGAGTTTAACTGTTTTTAATACTGCTCTGTCAATGACGTGAATGTCGGTTAGTGAGAAGGGAGCTACTATCATGGGGTATTTAATAGCTGCTCTGACACATTGTGAAATTATTCGTAAGCATTGGGTGGGGGTTGCCCTGTTTTTAGCTTTGGTGAGGATACTCAGCCCTTTATTGTGAATGGTTTCAATAGTAGAGTGGAGTTGAGTTTTCCAATTTAAGGTAAGTGAGATGTGAACCCCCAAGTATTTGTAGGCTTGGTCAGGCGGCTGGTAGGTAGCATAGGAGTTTCCTAGTGGAATTTTATCTAGCCTTTGTTTGAGAGTGTTGTTGTGAGTAGGTTGAGAGGGGTGTGATTTGTGGAGTATGCCACAAATCACACCCCTCACATTTTTTGCTAAGGAACGAAGAGTCGGGGGTTCGACTCCCCCTGCCGTCGCTCTTGACGTTGCAGGTCGTCGTCAACCGCGATGGTAGCTTGTCCAGTTGAGGTAGGAGACCGCTCCCCACCCGCGTACGACGGGCTCCCTTAACACCACGCCCCACCAGGCGTTATCATTACTTTTGTTTGGAGTATGCCACTGACCACACATTTGGTGGCGTTAAGAGGAATGCCCGACCAGATGCTAAAAGTTTGAACTTTACCACATTGGATGCGAAGGTCCTCTGAGCTGCCGGTTAGGACAGCAGTGTCGTCAGCATACCCCAAGCTGCTGGTGTGGTGTTCATCTGCTGTTTTGGAGGGTAGGGATGCTGCTCTGTATCCTCGTCCCCCAGAACGGAGCCATCTGTGTAGGGGTTCTAGAAAGATAATGAAGAGTAGGGGGGAGAGAGTATCCCCCTGGATGGTGCCCCTAGTGATGGGGATGGGGGAGCCAGGTGTATTGTTAAGGAGAATATGTGTAGTAGAGTTTGTGTAGATTCCTTTAATAGTGTCTATAGTGTCGTGGGTGTAACCCAAGCTGTGCATGATGCAGAGAAGTTTTTGGTGATCAATCATGTTAAAAGCAGAGCTAAAGTCGAAGTAGGCAGCATTGAGGTCCTGGTGGAAGAGGGCAGCGTCCTCAATGTTGTGGAGTAGGTTCAAGAGTTGTCTATAGGTACTTTTGTCTTTTCTGAAACCTTCTTGGCAGGCGCTAAGAATGTGGTTGGTTTCAGAGTAGGTATTAATAGTGTTAGTAACAAGGGAGGTCCAGAGTTTGGCTACAGCATTGTTAAGGCCTATTGGCCTGTAGTTTTGAGGTAAGCAAGGATCTGATTTTTTGTAGAGCATGACTGTGTGTGAGGTTTTCCAGCAGTCTGGTGTTTCTCCCAGGATCTATACTAGCTGCATGAGTTTGTGTATGATGAGGTGCATTTCCTGTGGGAGGCACATAAGTAATTCATTAGGTATGCCGTCTGGGCCAGTGGCTTTGTTGGTAGAGAGTTTCCTAATACAGTCAGCATAGGTGGTTGAGGAGGAGAGAAAGGTGTAGGGAGAGGCAGTGTTTTGTATGGAGTTGGCTGGAGTTTCCAAGTGGTATTTGTCTGTGTGTATTTCCCATGGAGGGGGGGTGGCGTGTCGTGTATAGTCATCTGAGATGGGTGGAGTGGGAGGTGACATGAGTTTTCCCATACGTTTAGTCATAACTTCCAGGAGACCCTGGGTGCTAGTGCTGAGTGTGTGTGTGGATGCGTCCAGTAGAGCAGTGGGTGTGTGTGTGTGATTTTCAGGAGAGAAAATATACCTGTGAGTTTGTCGTGCTTGTGTACTGAGGCGGCGTCGGAATTTCTTAATGGAGGCGGTTGCTCTCTCCTCTTTGAGTGCAACCTGCATGTGACGTAATTCTGTAATACTTTGTTTAATATCAGCAGTTAAGGAGAGACAATAGTCAGAGAGGAGTAAATTTTGAAAGTGCTGTTGTATTTTAATTTTAGTGGTAGGTGAGTATGTGCCTGCCGTGTGAGGTGTGCTTCTAAGTTCCATGTATTGTTGTTGGTCAAGGTGGTTGGAAGCTGTTCGGAGTGCTTTAATGTGTTTAATATGGTAGTTAAGTCTTCTGTAGGTTTTGGCAGTTTGTCTTGGCAGGAAGGTGCCTGGTGTACTAGGCTTGGTAGGGCAGGTGTCAGTCATGATGGAGAGAGCTTGGTGAAGAGTGACCATGAGATGATTTGTCATGCTGTTAAGGTCTTCTGGTATGGTGGCTTTGAGTTCTTGTCTAATAGATTGAATGTGTGCAGATGTTTTATCTTCTCCCAGTAAAGTTTGTGCTATAGTCCAGGCTTTATCTATGTTAATGTGGCTGTGCTGGAATTGATGGAGAAATTGATTAGAGATGGCTTCTTTAGCTTTGGCCATGTCTTGTTGCTTGAGAGGAAGCTGCAGTTGAGGTGTTGGATTGTGAGGTGGTATGTCAAGGTTAGGAGGGGGAAAGAGAGAGGAGGTAATGTGTTGTTCCAGGGTCAAGTGGTCCAGTGTGTCTCCCATTTGGTGTGCAGTTTCTGTCACCGTGGTTGCAGTTGGGGGGTTGATGAGAATGATGTCATCTATCCTGCTACTGTAGGAAGTGTTGTCTGAGTAAGTGTGGGGACGTGGTGACGGTTGAATGTGAATTGGATATTTATTAAGGTGTTGATAGTGGGGCTGGTCCTCCAGGTGCTTGATTGTGTTGCTTCTATTAGTAAGGTAGTAGGCTGCATTCCAGTCTCCCCCTGCAATATAGTGATGAGAGGGGTTTTGGGATATAATGTAGTGAATGTGTTCATAAATTCGGGCTCTTTTGGCAGGGTCATTGCAGGGCATGTAGACGCCTAAAATGTGGGTAGTGTTGTTAATAGTTTGATGAGTGAGATGACCAGCTATGTCAGTGGGGACTTCATGTTTAATTGGATGTGTAGTAAGAGTCTTTTTTATAAGTGTGATAACTCCAGCTGAGCGGGTTACAATGTTGTCTGCATTGGTAGCTTGCTTAATGGTTTTGCTGCTGTAATGAAAGTGGTAGTCAGATAGGTCTTGTTTGATCATATTAATTATACCTGTGTTGTTAGAGGTGAGTTTTGTTTCGGTGAGAATAGCAATGTCTGGCTCATTAGTTCGAATATGGTCGTAGAGTGTTTCCCAGGATGAGAAGATGCCTCTGCAGTTGGACGTGATCATGTTAGTGAGATAGAGTGCAGTTTGCTGCTGTTGAACAGGATATGAGGTAGTGTGGGTTATTTTAATTCTTTTCGTTGGAAGGGTTTTTGTGGTGAGTCTGGGGGGAGTAGGTTTCTTGGTAGGAGGTTCTGCTCCAAAGATCCTGCTCTAGCGCATCTTGTTGCTGTCGGGTATGGCAGGTCTAGTAGGGATAGGAAGGTTAGTCTTGGGAGGTTGAGTTGTATCCCTGGGTGTTTTTTGGTGGTCGGTGATTTATGTGTAGAGTTTGAGTGGAGGGAAGTGGGGTTGCAACGGGTAGAGGTTCTTTTAGGTTTCTTAGATTTGGGAGGCTCCTCATCATCAGAGACAAGGTCTACAGTTTCTGTAGGAGCTGGGGGCTCTGTAGGATCTGCAGGGTGAATGTGATCTGTAGGGTGTGGAAGGTCTGAGAGAAGTTGTTGAAGTTGTGAGGAGTCTGTAAGATCCATCTGGTCTGTAAGAACTATCTGGTCTGAGGAGTCGGTAGCATTGTGAGTAAGAGTGGTAGGTAGGTCTATAATGATAGTTTGAGTTGGGTTGTTTGGTTCATAGTAAATTTCAGGCTGGAAAAGTTGAGGGCAGGGTAGTCCAGATGTGTCTGTAAGGGTGTAAATGTGCCCTTGAAGATGTTGCCAGTCAGGAGGCTTCAGGGGATAGGGGCCTTCAGAGTTCATATCCCACCACTCACCGTCCAGTTGCTTAATGGCCTTAGCATGTCCATATCCAGAGTGATAATGTAGGAGGAAGCAAGAGCAGTTGGTAGGGATGCGTTGTAGGATCTGCATCTGTGAGCTGCCCAGCATGATACCTTCAGAGTAGGCCAGTGAAGTCCCTGCGATTTCTGTGTGGGGGCTAATATGGTGGGGAATGTATCTTGGGTTGGTGTGCTTAGTAAGGAGGCCAAGGTGAGATTTGTTGGAAGAAAGGTAGAAATTAATAAGATTGCTAGAATAGTTACCAGTGAGACTGTCATAGTGCCCTTCTAGGGTCCATTGTTGGCACGTATAGTTGCGCACATGAGTGTCTAATTTTACAGAAAAGTCTAGGATTTCGTCAAGATCAAGAGCTTTGTACCCCAGGTAAATGTTGATGGAGTGTATTTGGCAGTTGGAGTCGATTTGGGGTTCCCAATATGGGAGATTGGTGCGGTGGGTGGTCTGGGTTGTTTGTTAGGCGGGGGTGGGGGGTGGTGGCTTGGTCCTCCTCCATGGGGTCCTCCGGGAGGTCCTCCTCCATAGGGTTGATGGGGTTGTGATCTAGCCATGCTTCATTGGGTTGTCCTGGTTGTAGTGTATAGGTGTGGCCCTGGATGCTCGCCCATTTACGAGGGGTGTTCAGGAGAATGGGTTGGTGTTTGAGAGAGTCTATCAAGTACCACTCACCCTGGAAGTGTTTGATTGTGGCTGCATGGCCAAATACCGTGCTGAAGTTGAGTATGCATGCCTGGTGGGGGTGGAGGCGCTCTAATATCTGTTCCTTTGTGCTGCCCGGCATGATGCCCTTGGGGTATGTCTCTCGGTGTCCATGGTTAGGAAGGGGAAGCTGAGCAGGGGTGTAAGGGGGGTTATACAACGGGGTGAGGATGCCCACAATGGGGTGGTGTAGATGCAGGAAGGGGCTAAGCAGGGGGACTGAGAAGTTGCCCTGGCCGTGTCCAGTTGTGTAGTGCTCGTCCCTAATTCTACGGCGGCTGGTGTGGAGGTGATCAGCGTATGCGAGGATAGCTAGGGGTTCTATGTACGGACCTCCTAGGTAGGTATTTATGGCGTGGGACTGGCAGAAATTATATGCTTGGGGGTCCCAGTATGGGAGGTGGGGTTGGGAGGGGAGAAGAGGGAGGGGGAGAGGGGGTTGGTCTCCTCCTCTACACGTGGGGTGGGGGGGTGGGCAGTTGGATCTGGATGTGTTTAGGCTGGTGGGGATGGCTGGGTGGGGGAGGCTGTTGGTGGCCTGGGGACCCCCAAGTTGGCTATTCATTGAGTGGGCCTGGCAGAGGTCGAATACTTGAGGTTCCCAGTATGAGGGGTGGGGCGGGGGTAGGGGGGTATGGAGTGGGGGCGAGGTCTGACCCCTTCCTCTACAGGTGGGGTGAGGGGGCAGGCAAGCGGGTTGAGGTGTAATTAGGCTAGTGAGGATGGTGAGGTGTATGAGGCTGGTGATGACCTGGGGAGTCATGAGGTAATACAAGCAGGTGGTTACCGGGAGGTAATATAATAGCATGGAGGTTCCGATGATGAGGCAGGGGGCGGCAGGGGACCACGTCTTCTTACATGAGCATCTCCGTACCTTATAGATAAAAGCCTTGCTGCCTCTTCCCTGTCTACGTCTAGTAGCTCTGTTTAGGGTAGGGGGGGGGGCAGTCTGGCAGGGTCAGGTAGATGCATGTGGTGATTAATGCCCATCCCGCTATTATAATGTTCCATAGTATGAGCCCCTGGGCCCATGCGTCTGAGGCATAGGGAGTGAGCCACCACCGAAAAATACTAGAAATGGTATCACCATGAGGGCACATGCTCAGGTATGGATTTACCCAGGAGTGTCTTTGGGCCATCCTCTGATCACACCTAGGTTGCACATGGTGTACATATTGGGCCAGGGTGCCTACTCTACTGGATGCTTTTGGGGAGAGGGGCTTTAGCTTCTTTGTGGGAAGGCTTGTTACTTCTTTGGGGGAAGATTTGTGCTTCTTTGGAGGAAGGCTTGTTGCTCCTTTGTAGGAAGACTTGCTCGTTTGTAATGAGGCTTGTTGCTTCTTTGTAGGAAGACTTGTGCTCGTTTGTAATGAGGCTTGTTGCTTCTTTGTAGGAAGACTTGTGCTCGTTTGTAATGAGGCTTGTTGCTTCTTTGTAGGAAGACTTGTGCTCGTTTGTAATGAGGCTTGTTGCTTCTTTGTAGGAAGACTTGTGCTCGTTTGTAATGAGGCTTGTTGCTTCTTTGGAGGAAGACTTGTGCTCTTTTGGAGAGAGACTTGTGCTCCTTTGGGGGGAGACTTGGTGTTTATTATGATGATGACTTTTTGGTGGGGGCATGCTGTGTGTGAAGTGTCGTACGATGGTATGATTGCAAGGTGGCATGGTCTCTTCAGGTGGGTATTGACATCAAGTTGGTGATCTAGATTTTGGGTGTTGGCATGGTCACCTGGTCGCATGGTTGCATGGTTGAGAAATCGTCTTATGCGGCAGGTTGGTGATCTGAGTTCGCTGCATTGCCCTGATCGCATGGTCGCGTTAGGTTGGAATTGGTAGCAAGGCGGTGTTCTATATTCGCAGAGCCGCTAGTATGGATCTTACCCTGCTTCGGCTTTTCTTGTTTCGACTCTCCTTGCTTATGCAATTCTTGTGCGGCACGGGGGCTAATTTTGTACATGATTGGGCAAGTTGTGTCGCGCTTGAGCTGTTCGAGTGATGAGGCCTTAGTATTTGTGGTAGTTGCCAGGAGTCGTTTATGACGATCGGTCTGGGGGTCCGCGTTCAGAAGGGTAATGTGACGCTCGGTGGGAAGGTCCGCGTTCGAAAAAGCAGGTAGCTGTCCTGGGTACCTGCATGGAGGGGGAAAGTGTTCGTTAGTAGGTTTCTCGATTGCATGGAGCCTTCGCTCCTGGCACCGACCATCAAGAATGCACCAGGGATACGCGCTTTGCATCCCCCCCTGTTGGGAAGTCCAGGGAGAGGCGCATTCTGTCCGGAAATTCATACTTCCGACTGCCCAGAGGTGCAGCCGACCAAAATAACCGCATATCACCCTGCGATCACAGCGATTGCTGCGACTCGCGTCAGATGTTGAAGACAGCCACTTCGATAGCAGCATCGCCTCTGCGGAAGCATGAGCTCCTGTTTGGTTGCAGTTTCGGGGAGAGTTGACCAAAACTGCACGAAACAGAGAGCAGGTGGTATCATTCGGTAGCGCAGACGCAGGAGGATGCGAATGCGCTACGCGAATGCTAAGAAGGAGAATGAGTAGCGAGAAGGTTAAATGGGAAATTCGAATGGTGTAGTTGACGCTGGGATGCGACATCTTTGGCCGAGCGGTCCAAGGAGCTAGCTTCAGGTGCTAGTTCGATAAAGCATAGGTTCAAATCCCACAGGAGTCACAACGAACTACCCGACAGTGAGAAATGTTTTAATACATGAAATGCGACGCGAATCGGAACACCCAGAGTACCAACCAAGGCCGAGCGGGGGTGGAAAGCAAAAGAGATGCTGGGTCACTGTGGTGTCGAACCCATCGATCATGTAAAGTGCAAATTGTGTAGCGGCACCCCTCTGCTGTCACACATACACACACCCAATGGCTCCGCAACCCACAGTACAGCCATGATCTCAGCCGCCCCTTGTGGTTATGGTGCCAAAGTACGTGCATTTTCAGCAATTGTTACGGCGTATCCATTGCTGTTGGTCTTATGACCGTTGGGTATGTGTGGACAAGGTCAAATCATCGTCCTCAGTGCTATGGTGTCTTTGGTGGGGATTGTTGGTTAGGGCCCCCTTAGCCCCTTATGTGCCCAATTTCAAAACTGGGGGGAGGGGGTCTTCATTTCTTCAATCATCACTAGTGTAGCAGTGTGCAGGGTTGGGAAGTACGCTATCCTACAATATTGGGTATCGTATGATATACCCCCTTGTTCTCATTCCGATATGCGAATACAAGTGGTACACGATAGCGTAGGCGTCCGAGATATTGTACGATATCGTACGAGATGTTCGGGACTGAACCAATTCAAGATTCCCAGCCCATATTACTATGTGCATGTTACAGTCAGGGTTGTTCAGGACGCTGCGTCCTGCGTCGCATGTGCGACGTGGGGAGGGTCAGTTGCGTCGCAGACGCAACTTCAATGGGTAGGTTGCGTCGCAGGACGCAGGCTGTGGGGTCGGTTATGGGTTGGTTGCGAGTCGGTTGCATCTGAGGACGCAGGCTATGCTGGTTCGGTTGCGTTTCGGGAAGTAGGCTACGAAATCGGTTGCGTCTCAGTACGCAGGCTGTACAATCCGTTGCGTGTCAGGACGCATAGCTGAACGTCCTCCTGAACAACCCTGGTTACAGTCCAGGGTTAGCCAAATAGGCTGAAGGGACCAGCCCAACCCCGATTTTAAAAATGCCACTTGGCACACGGCACATCCTGCCCGCTGTCCATTTTTATAACAATATGCGGGTTTTCGAGTCACGTCCTCACACCTTCAGAACAACTGATGAGCAACCAAGTCCATGACATCATTTTTAGAATAGAAGCAAGACTGGTTTGTTGATGTTAGTGCAACCGCTTGCCAGGTTGGCACCAAATCACGCTGGGATGCGACTCTTTGGCCGAGCGGTCTAAGGCGCTAGCTTCAGGTGCTAGTTCGTAACAGCGTGGGTTTAAATCCCACAGGAGTCACAACGTACTACCCGACAGTGAGAAATGTTTTAATAAATGAAATGCGACGCGAATCGGAACACCCAGAGTACCAACCAAGGCCGAGGGGGTGGGGGTGGAAAGCAAAAGAGATGCTGGGTCACTGTGGTGTCGAACCCATCGATCATGTAAAGTGCAAATTGTGTAGCGGCACCCCTCTGCTGTCACACATACACACACCCAATGGCTCCGCAACCCACAGTACAGCCATGATCTCAGCCGCCCCTTGTGGTTATGGTGCCAAAGTACGTGCATTTTCAGCAATTGTTACGGCGTATCCATTGCTGTTGGTCTTATGACCGTTGGGTATGTGTGGACAAGGTCAAATCATCGTCCTCAGTGCTATGGTGTCTTTGGTGGGGATTGTTGGTTAGGGCCCCCTTAGCCCCTTATGTGCCCAATTTCAAAACTGGGGGGAGGGGGTCTTCTTTTCTTCAATCATCACTAGTGTAGCAGTGTGCAGGGTTGGGAAGTACGCTATCCTACAATATCGTGTATCGTATGATATACCCCCTTGTTCTCATTCCGATATGCGAATACAAGTGGTACACGATAGCGTAGGCGTCCGAGATATTGTACGATATCGTACGAGATGTTCGGGACTGAACCAATTCAAGATTCCCAGCCCATATTACTATGTGCATGTTACAGTCAGGGTTGTTCAGGACGCTGCGTCCTGCGTCGCATGTGCGACGTGGGGAGGGTCAGTTGCGTCGCAGACGCAACTTCAATGGGTAGGTTGCGTCGCAGGACGCAGGCTGTGGGGTCGGTTATGGGTTGGTTGCGAGTCGGTTGCATCTGAGGACGCAGGCTATGCTGGTTCGGTTGCGTTTCGGGAAGTAGGCTACGAAATCGGTTGCGTCTCAGTACGCAGGCTGTACAATCGTTGCGTGTCAGGACGCATAGCTGAACGTCCTCCTGAACAACCCTGGTTACAGTCCAGGGTTAGCCAAATAGGCTGAAGGGACCAGCCCAACCCCGATTTTAAAAATGCCACTTGGCACACGGCACATCCTGCCCGCTGTCCATTTTTATAACAATATGCGGGTTTTCGAGTCACGTCCTCACACCTTCAGAACAACTGATGAGCAACCAAGTCCATGACATCATTTTTAGAATAGAAGCAAGACTGGTTTGTTGATCTCAGTGCAACCGCTTGCCAGGGTCATCACGCTGGGATGCGACTCTTTGGCCGAGCGGTCTAAGGCGCTAGCTTCAGGTGCCATTCGTAAGAGCGTGGGTTTAAATCCCACAGGAGTCACAACGTACTACCCGAACGAGAGATATTTTTAAATACATGAAATGCAACGCGAATCGGAACACCCAGAGTACCAACCAAGGCCGAGGGGGGGTGGAAAGCAAAAGATATGCTGGGTTCACTGTGGTGTCGAACCCATCGATCATGCAAAGTGCAAATTGTGTAGCGGCACCCCTCTGCTGTCACACATACACACACCCTATGGCTCCGCAACCCACAGTACAGCCATGATATCAGCCGCCCCTTGTGGTTATGGTGCCAAAGTACGTGCATTTTCAGCAATTGTTACGGCGTATCCATTGCTGTTGGTCTTATGACCGTTGGATATGTGTGGACAAGGACAAATCATCGTCATCAAGTGCTATGGTGTCTTTGGTGGGGATTGTTGGTTAGGGCCCCCTTAGCCCCTTATGTGCCCTATCAGCTTGAATACACTCCAGAGAGTGGACAGAGATGCTTGCGTGAAGCAGACGCGCCAATCTATACACGGAGACGAGAATAACGTTACAAGCACAGGAGACCCATCAAGGGGCACCAGTGGTGAAAGGGCGGCAGCCTGGAACCTAACAGGGTACAGGCTAGACCGGTGACGCAGCCAACAGGAAGCTGCCACTGAGTCAAGAAGGATGACACAGTCTACGGGAAGCTAGCACAGTACTGGCAGAGCCGATAGTTCTAAGGAAGTATATAAGTTGTCACCAAGTCATAAAACGCGTGAGAGCACCGCAATTCATGCGACACTCCACCTATGACACAGGGTGACATACAATACTACTTCTCCACCTATGGCACTGGGGACATAGAACTATATGTAACAGAGTAAAAAATCAAAGAACTCCGAAAAATCGAGAGAACTTCAAATGAAACCCAAAGGGTTAAAGGAAGGAATGAAACAAGGCAAAAACAAAAGTGTGCCAAGGTAGAAAAGGATGAAAAAAACCGAATATCAAAGTTGGGGGACAACGGTATAGAAAACCCGATCCGGGAATAGGAACCTAACGCCAATCAATGATAAACGATGATAAGTTAACCAAAGAGACAGATTGAAATATCGTGTGAGAGCAGCACACGAGAGAATCAAAGCCTAAGGACGCAGACAAGAGGACACTAAAGTCCACTATGGAAACAAATGAAGTCGATGGAAAAATCCACTACCTTACAAAACTATCTTAGCATAGAATTCAGGATCTAGGGTTGGATAATCGGGATAAAAAAACCATGATGAACTGGGTGCTGACTCAAGATGGAGAAGTAAAAGAGTCAGTAAAAGAATTTATGAAAGTTAATTATCATAAATCCCCAGTACGGGCACTAACTAAAAAACATTATAGGACGGTGGGGTATCCGACACGCAACAGAAATCATTGAACTCAAGAAACACCAAGCGACTAAACCCACAAGACAAACCAAACCTGCAGAACTTCCGAAAAAAAGCCACCAAAGGGATGAAGTTTAAAATTTTCAAGAAACCCGGAACCAACACGGAAACACAGTTCAATGAACAATAGAAGGTTAGAGTACAACAATAGTTTAAAGACAAAGCAGCATTGCGCACAATATTGA